>CM046667.1:109164516-109622016 GCA_025594165.1 Tamias sibiricus
GAGCCCCAAGTCTTCATCATCATATATCTTCTACCAGAGTTATCAGGTTCAGAAATGCATGTGTGAAGGTTATTGTAATTCTGTAAATATTGTCAGAAAATAGTTCTATAATTTTTTTTAAAAAAAATTAAGTGATACATAATTACATACATTATGGGATACAGTTGACATTTCAGTGCATGTATACAATGCATAGTGGTCAGATCAGGGTAATTGGCACATCTATCACCATTTCTTTGTGTTAGGAATATTCAAAATCTCTACTAGCCATCTTGAAATATATAATTAGTTGTTGTGAATTAGAATTACTGTGCTATAGAACATTAGAAATTATTCCTCCTGACTGTATTCCTGAGTTCTATAGTTTTTGACTCCACTCCTCCCCAATAGCCTCAAAACATTGAAGTATTTTACCCGTACTTAAGATTTAGCCCAATGCTAAGTAAATATACACATGAAAATTTGGATTCATAAAACAAGACATTTGTAAAGTAATATATTTACAAAATTATCCACTATACTATTCCTTTAAATAATTTCTCTAATTAAACTATGAATTATAATTTGCTTTACAGGCAGCTTTTCAACTTTTTTAGAAGCCCATATATTCTAAACAAAAGTCCAATTTCCTATAAATATGTACATGCTTTATATCTTCTTTCATAATTTGGGGGAAACAACTGATTGAATGATTTGGTAGGAAGACCAATGAACCTCCAAAGATGTCCATGTCCCAATCTGTGGACCCTGTCAATGTTCTCTTACATGGTACATGTTCTCAGAAGTGAATTAAGGGGCTGGGGATATGGCTCAGTAGATAGAGTGCTTGCCTTGCATGCACAAGGTCCTGGGTTCGATCCCCAGCACCACCAAAAAAAAAAAAAAAAAAAAAAAAAGAGTTGTCAGTCCACCAGTAGGGAGGATTTTGGAATTTTCCAGATGGGCCCAATGTAATCACAAGGATTCTTATAAACTGCAGAAAGAGGCAAGAATGGAAATTAAGGGAAAGAGATACAAGAACAGAAACAGGGTCAAAGAGAGATGCTATGTAGTTGGCATTGAAGATAAAGAAAGGAGTCACAGACCAAGAAATATGGTAGCCTCTAGAAGCCAGAAAAGGCAAGAAAGTGGAAATGGTTTCTCCTTTACCTTGATTTTAACCCAGTAAGATCCTTGTTGGCTTTGTAATCTACAAAAGTATGATAATAGATGTGAGTTTTTGGGTCAGGCACACCTGTAATCCCAGCAGTTCCAGAGGCTGAGGGAGGAGAATCTCTAGTTCAAAGCCAGTGTCTGCAAAAATGAGTCTCTAAGCAACTTGGTGAGACCTTGTCTCTAAATAAAATACAACATAGAGCTGGGGATGTGGCTCAGTGGTCGAGTGCCCCTGAGTTCAATCCCTGGTAACCCCACCTCCCTCCCCAAAAAAAGAAAAAAATCTGAGTTGTTTTAAGCCATCAAGTTTGTGGTAATTGTTATAATAGCCACACAAATCTAATATAATCAGTTAATCCAAGATTGATTGTTCAGCTTCTGTACTATCTGTCCCCAAACCTGAAAAATGTAGCACTTAGAGGGCCCACGCAAGAACCATAAATTCATGGAGTGGGTGGTAGGTCTAAGGCAACCTGGTGACCAAACAGCCCAGTTGAAGTGGACAACTGCTACTTGTCTCTAGCTAATTGTTGTTTTCTCACTGTATAGCTGGGCTCTTTTTCTTTGCTTCTTCTTATCCCCAGCTGCTCATATTTTGCCACTACTTTTTTTTTTTTTTGGCACTGGGGATTGAGTCAAGGGGTACTTTAC
The DNA here is from genome assembly GCA_025594165.1 of Tamias sibiricus. Taxonomy (NCBI): domain Eukaryota; kingdom Metazoa; phylum Chordata; class Mammalia; order Rodentia; family Sciuridae; genus Tamias; species Tamias sibiricus. Next base: position 109,166,323 of record CM046667.1, read on the forward strand.
CACTGAGCCACATCCACTCCATTTTTGTCTCAATGAATTGCCTTGGGCCTTGCTAAATTGCTAAGGCTGACTTTTAACTTGGGATCATCCTGCTTCCTCGGCCCCCCAGGTTGGGATTACAGGTGTGCACCACTACACCTGGCCTTGGCCACTTATTTCTTTTTGTGTGTGTGCAAGATATAATCCATAAAAACATTGAACTTATCATAAAACACTGGTTTATGATAAAATAATAGGCAAATAAAGGAAAAGGAGAATCAACCAAATTGATCATATGAGGCAACACAGCTTTGAACAAAAATAATAGGGGATATTTTGCAATGAGAAGGTCAAAATGAGTTTTGGGAATCATCTTTGATTATGGATTTCATTTATCTCTGACCTTCTCCATATGTATTATAGATCTTCATTTGGATTTCTGGGAGCTAAACATAGACCCTTTCACCCTCTAAATCAAAGCAGTAGTATTATATTTCAGATTTGCCACAGCTAGAATGGGCATGAGAGGAAGATCCAGCCAGAACCTTCTGAGGGAGTTTTGACAAAGTTGCTTTTTTCTATAGGAATTGAATTCTGAGTTCAAAATTATCCGAATTAGAATTTGAAGTAATTACTTTCATAGTTTTACCATGTTTTATTTCTTATTTATTTATTTATTTATTTATATGTGGTGCTGAGAATTTAACCCAGTGCCTCACACATGCTAGGCAAGTGCTCTACCACTGAGCCACAATCCCAGCCCTGTTTTGTTTCTGTAGAAATAGAAGATATATGAGTATATATGGCAAAGGATCGGAAATGGGTAATGATTTTACAGTTGTCAGACTTTAACTTGAAACCCTGACAAGGCATACTGAGGGACTAAAGCTTGTACCCATACATGCCCTGTTGCAGGGTGAGGGGTCATATTCTTCCTGCTTCAAGACCAGATTGGTTTAGATTTAGTAGAGAAGCTAAACATACTAGTAGGTGAGTAGCTGACCCAGCTCTCGGACTGTTGGGCAAGGCAGAGGCAGAACAGAACCAAAGGGCACACAAAGTTTGAGGCATGCCAAAAGGAACTCTCATAAGCAAATGGGAAGATGACTCAGGTGTGCTATTATCTGAGTCATTTTCCCGATGCTGGAAGCAGGTTTATCCTCGGTGCAGCCAGAGTCTCCTACCAGCTGGGACCTCCACCTCACACTGGTGAGAAGCTTTGGTAGCTTTAGAAACCAGCACCACAGGGCCAAAGCTGGCAGAGTCGAAAGTGAAGAGCATTTTCTTATTAGAAAATCCAAGTTTTGAGAGTTCCTGCAAATTCAAGCAGACTAACCAGTAAGTTGCTGCAGTGGGATCTGGATATTATTAATCATGACTCATTGGCATATAACAGCCCATGGCAGACATGTTTCTTCTTTTGTATTTTATCTGAGTCTCCTTGATGCACTGTGGCTCTATGCCTTTGAGGTTGAAAGGGAATGAAAGCAAGGCAGCTTGGTCCCTCTTCGAGTGAGTTGTATGTTTTAGTTTCTTTATTCATTTAAAAATTTCTAGCTGGGCGTGTTGGTGCAGATGTATAATCCTAGTGGCCCGGAAGGCTGAGGCTGAGGCAGGATGATCGTGAGTTCTAAGCCAGCCTTAGCAACTTAGCAAGGCCCTAAGCAACTCAGTGAGACCCTATCTCTAAATAAAATACAAAAAGGGCTGGGAATGTGTCTCAGTGGCTAAGCACCTTTGGGTTCAGTCCCCTACCAAAAATAGATATAGTAAGTAGGGCTCAGGATTTGGCTCAGTGGGTTCAATCCCTGCCACCCACCAAATTCTAAATTTCAAAACATGTAAGCTGGGCATGAGGGTGCATACCTGTAATCCAGCTACTCAGGAGGCTAAGGCAGGAGGATTGTAAATTTAAGGCCAGTCTTGGCAACATGAGGAGACCCTTTTCCCTCCCCCATCCCCCAAAATTATGTAGGATCATCCTTTCGAAATTATGTACAACTTCAAACTGTTTTTTATAAACAAATCCAAAGCTCCTGGACATTTTAACTGTCAGAAATAAGGGAATCTAATGGCATGGAAGAGGGAAATAGAATCAGGAGAGAAGGTGCAAAAATAAAATGAAGAAATGAGGATCTGAAGTGACTCAGCAAAGTAAAGTTGATTAGAGGGAATCAAAAGACTCCTACTTTAAATCTTTTGAGAAAGCAAACACATGGCCTATAATGCAATATAAATAATGTAGGCAAAGTAGTTTGTACATGGGCTGCTTTAGAAAGTTAAACCTCCTTAAGGAGTTTTAACTACCAGAGTGTTACAAGAACTTTCAAGTTGATGGTTACGGGCTCCAGTAGAAAGTGGGGGTAGGTAGCAGGGTCTGACCTGTAAAAAAAAAAATAATAATAATGATGGCATTATATATATATACACACACACACACACACACACACACACACACACACACACATATACACACACACACACACCTTTCCTCTGGTCTGGTCAATTATTAAGCTATACTGAGCATCTTTTTTTTTTTTTTTTTTTGCCATTGTCCTTCTTTTCCCAAAAGTTCTGAGTAACCCCATTATTGACTGAGAAATGAGCACTGCAAAAGCCAGACTACAGGAGTGCTGTTAATGGTAGGCCTCCCTCTGCAAGTCAGAATGCTTGGTGCCTGAGTACTTCCTTTCATGGAAAAGGATGCTGGCCTAAAGCAGCTCTTGGAAAAGCTCTGGGTACAGTGTCTTATTTTATTCAGCCCTTGTTAATTGCTTTTTTTGTGTATTATTCATGTTACAACAAGACAAGCCTTATCATAGTGATTAATTTTCTCAATTTGCACTTTCAAGTTAATGACAATGCACTCTACTGTCCCACTTCAATTCCTGGATAAGCATTGGAGAGAAGTGTAAAGTATCATAGAGAATACATGATCACTTAGGTAGAAACTCCAGTCTTAAGAGAAACCTTTTTATTTATATTCTCTTTCTGAAGTAGTTGCTAGAGTCATCTGTGCTTTATTCAACTTTCCATATCAGTGAAAGAACTTAATGTGGACTAGATTAGCTAGGGTATTTAGAATAATTTTTTTCCTAAGGGATATAATGATATATGGAATAAGGAAGAATTTGATCTTGAGGGTGGTTTTTCATTTTTAAAAAATTGTTGCACATTCTTGGCTAACCCCTGGGACACCCACCTTTATGCATCTTCTTGGCTCAGTTTGATCACATTCCTCTAGTTCCCTCCTCCCCATTTTCAACAATTAAATGTTGAAGCACCTTGGTATGTTATCAGGGTTGCAAGTTTAGCTGCTTGATGTATGACTCACTTTTGGTGCCCTTTCTTTTATTTTCATAAAAGAGAGCCATTTGTTATATATCCAGAGTCCAACAAAAGTTTTTAAAAATTATTTATTTGTTTTAATTTGTTATACATGCTTGCAGAGTACAATTCATTTCATATTACATATAAAGAGCAGTTTTTCAAGTCACTGGTTTTTACAGTAATTATTTTCACACGATTTTTGTGGTTTTGTTTTGTTTGGTTTGGTACCTGGGATTGAATTCAGGGGCACTCGACCTCTGAGCCACATCCCCAGCCCTTTTTTGTATTTTATTAGAGACAGGGTCTCACTGAGTTGCTAAGTGCCTCACCATTGCTGAGGCTAGCTTTGAACTTGTGATCCTCCTGCCTCAGCCTCCCAATTTATCAGATTGATGTCTAACTCATTCTGCCATTATTCCTATCCCCTTGCCCCCTCCCTTTCCCTCCCTCCCCTTTGTTCTATTTAACATTCCTTCATTCCTCTCATCCCTCCTCCCTTGCCATTATAATTCAGTATTATCATATCAAAGGAATCATTTGACCTTTGGTTTTTTGGGATCGACTAACTTCACTCAAAAGTTCTTAATTGGGGCTGGGGTTGTGGCTCAGCGGTAGAGTGGTCGCCTAGCATGTGCGAGGCCGGGTTGTATCCTCAGCACCATATAAACAGAAATGCATTGCATTGTGTACAACTAAAGCAAATAAATAAATATTTTAAAAAGTTCTTAATTACTCTTTGATTATTAAAGGAGGATTGTTCTCCTCTGCAGTAGGAGAGCAACAAATCAAAACAAGATTTTACCTAAGAAAGCACATACAATATTAACATAATTGTTAGGAAGTCAGCGTCACTATGTGTATTAGAAAAAAAGGAAGAGAAAATACTTTTATTTTTTATGTTATATTAGACCCTTAGAGCTAACAAACAGATTAACACTCATTTATTACAGGTAAGGAATTTCTCACTAATTTGTTTTATGTTTTGCTTTTCCTCATACATTGATCACTGTTCAAAAACCATTTATTAGATGGTTCCTATAAGCCTGGCACTATTAAGAATCAACAAATTCATCACCAAATGGATATCAAATGCCTTTTTAGTCTGGTATTGTGGAAAGTAGAAGTATCATGTATAGATCTTAAGACCTTTTGGGGGAGGTGAGACACAATAAAAATAATTAATTGTTTAAAGGCAGTACAGAGACCATGTACTATATAAATTTAGATTACTGTGGTCTGGGGTTCAGAAAAGGCTTCCTAAGGAAGGAGAGGCCTTGAAGGAATGGAATCAGAACAGAGAAGGTGATTGCTGAGCACAGTGATGCATGCCTGTAATCCCAGCAGCTGGGGAAGCTGAGGCAGGAGGATCAAGAGTTCAAAGCTGGCCTCAGCAACTTAGTGAGGCCCTAGGCAACTTAGTGAGACCCTGTCTCTAAATAAAATCTTTTTTAAAAAGGGAAAGGAGAAGGTGGATATGGAGACAACATATAGGGGGCAATTGTGTTATGTGAAGATGGGTAGCCATGGGAGATAAAATTTGTTTGATCCTTTGGTTTCTCTCCCATAAAATGGAGGTGATAATAGTAATGACCACAAAATTATTATGAGGATTAAATGATATGAGAAAAAAAAACGCTTAGCCAGAGACTAAGGCAAAGAACTCAGCATGTTAGTGATTGTTATTTTATATTATTAGTAGTATTATAGGAGGGCCTTGAATTCCTAGATCTGACATGTGAGCCTCATCATGTGAGGGATTGATATCATTGAAAATTTGAGCAGGGCCATGACATGTTGAAATAAATCTGAGAAAATAATGTGTTTTCAATAAGAAGGATGATTTTTAGAGCTTTGTTTTAAATGATTTTAAAAGTCTCTAATGCCCAGATATGGTAAAATTATTACAGAAAAACTATTTGGTTTTTACCCCATTTCCCATAGGGTGCAACTATGTAATATATTAAAACTTGGTAGGAATGCAAAATGATATAATCTTGAGAGATGAGTGATGTATTAGCTTGCCAACCTACTGGTAGGGGTTCTTCAGCAGAACAAAGTTCCTGACATTCAGGTATAATTAACTGCAACTCAATTCTTATAAGTCTTGGGATTTTTCATCTTTTTCTGTTTCTTTCATCTTTGCTTGGAACACTGTGAGACACAGCATGTCTCTTGCTCTCTTGCTTTCTCCTTTTCCTTGCTATCCCTGCCATTCTGTTCTAAGACATTAGTCAAGTAGCTTTCCGTGTCCCATTTCCACATGGCTCCCGCCTCACCTACTCTGCCTCTTAACCTTTGAAGCATCCTTTTTTAGGGTTTCTGGTTCACATAATTTAGCAGTAAGTAGTTACTCTCTAGGTTACATGCACAGGTAAACACTCTTGATGTGTTACATAAGATTAAAGGTTTTCCTACTTTGAGAGAATAGTTGGCACTCCAATTTCATGCCTTTCTTCCATCTTTGATACAATTGAACAGAGATCTTTAAAAAAAAAAAAAAAAACTTTATTTATTTATTTTTATGTGGTGCCGAGGATCAAACCCAGTGCCTCACACATGCTAGGTGAGCACTCTACCACTGAGCCATTATCCCAGCCCCAACAAGAGATCCAGAAAGGGTTCAAGAGGGTGTTATCCAAACAGATCAGGGTCTTCAGGAGATTTTGCAGCACCTGATCCCAGAAAATATTCTCCTTTGGCTTCCTTTCTATTTTATTCTTCTGGGTGATCTGAGTGGGCCACTTTTCAAGATCCAAGTTCCGGGCTAGGGTTGTGGCTTAGCAGTAGAGTGCATGCTTGCCTAGCATGGGTGAAGCCCTTGGTTCAATCCTCAGTACCACGTAAAAATAAAATAAGTAAAATAAAATGGTGTCCAAAAATAAAAACTAAAACGCCGGGCGCGGTGGCGCACGGTAATCCCAGCACTTGGGAGGCTGAGGCAGGAGGATCGCGAGTTGTCCAATGGCGAGGCACTTAGCAACTCAGTGAACTAATAAAATACAAAAAAGGGCTGGGATGTGGCCCAGTGGGAGTGCCCCTGAGTTCAATCCCTGGTACCAAAAAAAAAAAAAAAAAAAAAAAAAAAAAAAAAAAAAAAAAAACTTTTTTTTTTTTTAAAAAAAAGGTCCATGTTCCTCACTGAGTAAGGTGAGGAATTGTCCACTGTGTTCACTATCTAGGAAATAATTAAGGCAAGGAGGAGGATAAAGAAAAATATGGGTGCTACAGAGAAATACCATTCTCTTGGATGAAACCACTGGAGAATCTGCAGTAGGATGAATTACTCATTATTTCTTTTCTTTCTTTCTTTTCTTTGTACTGGGGATTGAACTCGGGGGCACTTGACCACTGGACCACATCACCAGCCCTTTTTTTGGGTCTTGGTGAGTTGCTAAGTGCCTTGCTATTGCTGAGGCTGGCTTTAAACTTGCGATCCTCCTGCCTCAGCCTCCCAAGTGCTGGGATTATAGGCGTGCGCCACCGAGCCCAGCACTGATTATATTTTTCATTTTGCAAAATCTCATTGAGTTCAGGCATTGCTGTGGACTCAACAGCAATAGATGAAATATGGACCTGCATGGTTTAAAAAACAGTCGTAAATTTTAAAAGGAGATGAATAAGGAGTATTTGCTTAAGAGATCACAATATGACAAAGATAAAACAGAATGCTATAGTGGGGTCAGGTGCTCATAGACAGACTTTCCACAGAGGTGAGACTTAAGCAAAGACCTGAAAGAAGTAAGAGAGTGAACCATGTGGAGATACCAGGGAGGAGGATCCTGGGCTAACGGAACAGGAAGTGAAAAGGCCCAAAGGAGCTTGTTTGGGATGTTTGAGGCACAGCAGATAAGCCAGTTTATCTGGAGCAGTATGATTAGAAATAGACTCTTAAGAAGCAAGCCAAGACCAGATCCTGTACAGTGCACAAGGGAGGCTATGGTGAAGGTTTTTTTTAAACATTTTAACTGGTACATAAAAATATACTTACTGAGCTAGGATTGTGGCTCAGTAGTAGAATACTTGCCTAGCATGCGTGAGGCACTGAGTTAAATCCTCGGCACTATAAAGGTTATTGTGTCCACATACAACTAAAAACAAAATATTAAAAAATATACATAGTCATGGGGTAATGTGATGTTTTGATGTGTCTATGATGTGTGATGTTTAAATCAGTTAAACACATCTACCTCTTCAAACATTTATCATTACTTTTGGGTAAAAACTTTCAAAATTCTTTCTTCTAGCTTTTAGAAGTTTACAGTACGTTGCTGTTACCTATAGTCGCCCTGTGGTGAAATAGCACACCAAAACTTCTTACTCCTATTTAACTACAACTTAATATCCATTAATCCACCTCTCCCCATCCTTTCTTACTCCTACTCTCCACATTTTAGATCCCATTCTGACCTTGATGGGAAGCCATTGGAGGGTTGAGACAAGATTCTCTGTTTATTGCTGTCATATGATTTCTGGTTTCAGTTCTATCAATGCCTTGGCTATGTGAACTTAAATGTGCTCTTGGTCCTTCAGTTTGCTGTTAGGTAAAATGTGGTTAATGATACTTACCCACAAGTAACAGTAAAAGAATAGCTATTGGTTACAAAGGACTTGAGACCTTAGGATGAAAGGTATGGTACAGAATAATTACCACTAGTCTACATAGTCATCATTTTAATACCTGTCTTCTTTCTAAAATGTAGGGAAAAAATGTAGAACTGTATTCTAAATAGCTGCATCTTGGAAATTAAAAATATATTAGGAAATTATGTGTCCAATTTCCCTTTTAGTTCCATATGAGAGATTTAGGATACCCCTTTCTTTGAAAAAGGCACCTTTTAAAGCTTCCCCAGAGTTGAAGCCAACATATATCATAGAATTTTGGAATAAGAAGCTATCTTAAGAGTCCTTCTAATCTGTTGTTGGGGCAGGGTCTGATTTCTACACAGAGATGTCTCTTTTTAATTTAATTTTATTTATTGATCCTTTTCAGTTATACATGACAGTAGAATCCACTTTGACCTAGTTCTACAAGCATGGAATACATCTCATTATAATTCTGACCCCAGTACTTTTCATTCCCCTTCTCTTTCCCCACCTGCTGCTCCCTTCCCTCTATTGATCTTTCTACCATCTACATAGTGATGTCTTAAAAATAATTCATAATCCAGGTGCAGTGACACATTCTTATAGTTTCAGGTACTTGGGAGGCTGAGGCAGGAAGATTACTTGAACCCAGAAGTTCAAGGCCAGCCTCGATAACAAAGCTGAGACCCTGTCTCAAGATAAAAAAAAAAAATCAAAAGGGAGTATAGCTTAAAGATAGAGCCACCCTGAGTTCAATCCCTAGTACTTAAAACAAACAAGCAACTGTGCTTCTAGTGTATGAGCAATCATTTAGGGTGGGTGTCTCCCAGTCTAGGAAGGCTGCTGTGTTATTTGTTCAAGTTCAATAATATATATATATATATATATATATATATATATATATATATATGTACTGGGGATTGAACCCAGGGGCACTCGACCACTGGGCTGCATCCCCAGCCCTTTTTTTGTATTTTTTTTTAGAGACAGGGTCTCACTGAGTTGCTAAGTGCCTCGCTGTTGCTGAGGCTGGCTTTGAACTCGCGATCCTCCTGCCTCAGCCTCCCAAAGTGCTGGGATTACAGGCATACGCCACCACGCCCGGCTTCAATAAAATAATTTTTGATCATGAAAAAATGATCTCATCATTTTACAAATGAAGAAACTTGAGAGAAGTAGAGCTTTGAGGACAGTTTCACTGCTGATTAATAGGGCATCCTGGCTGAGAATTGAGGTCATAAGACTTTCAGGCCCCTTCTCTTTCCAAGTGGCCTTTCAGGCATTATGCTGTATCCTCAGATTCATGAGCTGCCCACCGCAATATCATATTCAAACCTAATTATGGGGCTGGGGATGTAGTTCAGTGGTAGAGTGCTTACCTTAGCATGAGTGAGACCACAAGTTCAGTCCAAAGTACTGCAAAAAAAAAAAAAAAAAAAAGAGTCAATAAACAAATAAACATAATTGGAATGACACAGGAAGTGATTTACTGTAATTTTACATCTTTTTGCATCTCTATCATGATATGCTTTCTAATATTGGAAGTGGCAACTGTTGAGAAACTTCTTCACTTGGTGAGAAAAAAATTCACAGACTATAATTTGCTATGGGCCACAAATATTTTGCTCTGTATTTTAACTTCTTTTGCCCCTTCTTTGTTGTTGGCTATGGGTTCTACCAGTTGTATCACTGAAGGTTATGGACTTTGAATTTCAGATTTGATCATAATTCAAATTCTAATTGGGTTACATTTTTTCACATTAATTTATTTTATTCTAAAATAAATTATAAATGACATTTGTTATAAATGACAGCAGAATGCATTACAATTCATATTACACATATAGAGCACATTTTATACATACCTCTGGTTGTATACAAAGTATATTCACACCATTCGTATCTTCATACATGCACTTAGAGTAATGATATCCATCTCATTCTACCATCTTTTTTTTTTTCTTCTTCACCCTTTTGCCCGCTCCCTTCTCCTCCCTCCCCATTGGCCATTCTAGTGCTCCTCTAATCCTCCCATGTTCCCTGTCCCAACCCCACTGTGAATTGGCCTCCTTATATCAGAGAAAACATTTGACATTTGGATATTTGGGGTTGGTTAACTTCACTTAGCATTATATTCTCCAACTTCATCCATTTACCTGCGAATGCCATTATTTTATTCTCTTTTATTGCTGAGTAATATTCCATTGTGTATATACACCACGTTTTCTTTATCCACTCATCTACTGAAGGGCACCTAGGTTGGTTCCACAGTTTAGCTATTGTGAATTGTGCTGTTATAAACATTGATGTGGCTGTGTCCCTTTAGTATGCTGTTTTTAAGTCCTTTGGGAATAGACCCAGGAGTAGGATGGCTGGGTCATAAGGTGGTTCCATTCCCAGTTTTCCAAGGAATCTCCATACTGCTTTGCAGATTGGCTGCACCAATTTGCAGTCCCACCAGCAATGTATGAGTGTGCCTTTCTCCCTACATCCTCTCCAACATTTATTGTTGTTTGTGTTTTCATATTAATTTTTGCCTGGAAAATATATTTTAGTTTTTGTCAAACATAATTATGTGGTAACTTTTAAAAAGCAATGTTTTGCACAGAGTAATGCTCAATGAATGTTTATTCAGTTGAAATGAGCTTGGCATGAAAAAAAATGAGCTCAATATTTAATTTTTGGGTCTTTTGCTTCTATCATTTTAATAACAGATATGAACCATTGTCATGAAAATAAGAAAACATATAATCACCAGTATGATTAACATTTTTTCTTATATATGAATGTAGATTTCTTACAGTAAACTTAAATGTAGATTAATTAAATATGAGAACATATGTGTGTATTCTCATATCACAGAATGAACATCCCTAATCCTAAATCCAATGAATTTTTTATTTTTGGATTAGGGATATTAAAGTGTTAAAGGCATTTATAAAAATGTCCAGGGCTGGGCGCGGTGGTGCATGCCTGTAATCCTAGCACTTGGGAGGCTGAGGCATGAGGATCGCGAGTTCAAAGCCAGCCTCAGCAATGGCGAGGCACTTAGGAACTCAGTGAGACCCTGTCTCTAATAAAATACAAAAAAGGGATGGGGATGTGGCTCAGTGGTTGAGTGCCCCTGAGTTCAATCCCCAGTACCCCCCCAAAAAAAATAAAATAAATTCAGGATATGAAACACTTTGGTCCAAAACATTTTATATAAAGCATACTCAAGTTGTCTATAAATACATGAAAGATAGAAACACATGCTAAACACACTTTTGATCCTTTGTATCTCTTTTTTGGGGGGGTGGGTACCGGGTACCGGGGATTGAACTCGAGGGCACTGAGCCACATCCTCAGCCCTATTTTGTATTTTAATTAGAGAGAGGGACTCACTGAGTTGCTTAGCTTTTGGCTTTTGCTGAGGCTGGCTTTGAACTTGGGATCCTCCTGCCTCAGCCTCCCGAGCCACTGGGATTACAGGCGTGCACCACTGCACCCAGTTCTTTTGTATTTTATTTTTAATGTGTGGTGCTGGGGATTGAATCTAGAGCCATGTGCATGAGAGGCAAGCACTCTGCCAGCTGAGCTGTATCCCCAGCCCCTCCTTTGTATCTTAATTCAGTAATATTTACTTGATTAGCACTGAAAAGCAAGTTAATATTTTTTGCTCAATCTCCTTTCTATTTTTTTAAAGTATTTATTTGTTTTAGTTGTACACAATGCCTTTATTTTTACGTGGTACTGAGTATCGAACCCAGGCCACACACATGCTAGGCGAGCACTGTACTGCTGAGCCACAACCCCAGCCCCTCAATCTCCTTTCTATTGATAACCATTTAGGCCACTTGGCTAATCCTACAAATAGAAGCTATTGCTTTTATCAGTCTGAAATCTGTTGGGGGTGTTCCTTACACATTGGTATCTTTTTGCCATTTCTTTAAAAAAAAAATCAGTGATATTTAAACTAGCAAAGTAGGTACAAACATTTTCTTTCTAAACTGGTTTCTCTAAAAGGAAATGTCCCTTAATATATATTTTGCTTGCTCATATTATGGAGAAACAAGTTGTTGATGCTTCATATACTTTGCCAGAAGTTAAGTTGTTTGCAGGAATGATCTTGCCAAATAATAGTCTTTTCATAATTAAAGTCCTTAAAATAGGGATCATATTGGAAAATCAAATGGGTGATTGAAAAATGGCAGGCTTAAATCTTCCAGCCAAGTTTTGTGAGTAAGACAAGATGTACAGGGAAGCATATCCCCCATATTCACCAGGAGTCTATTTTTCAAAGTCTTTGTTCCTACTCCCATCCTGAAGTGATTTTAATGATCCATCATCCTGAGGAATTGAAACTGGAATCAGTTCTACCTTTCACTATGACAAATGCTTAGCACAGTCTGTAGTTTGTGCCTTTTAGATTCACCACAAAGCTCCTAATTCCTTTTCTCACCCCATTAATCAGCTTCCAGGACTCTGTTTTTATGGGAGAGTAGACAGATAGAAGGAAGGAATCAGTCTTCCTCTTTTTCCGCATTCCTATGGGCTTTTCTGTGAGCCCTAGCAGCAGGTTACTCCTTAACTGTTTAGAATACCTAATTCCAAACAAATTGCATAGTCCCATTGGGCCTGCTGATTCAAATCTCCGAATTCAAGGCATTCAAAAGCAAGTGGTAGGTAATCAATGACTGTGCACTAGAAGCTAGTCTTTGAGCAGCAGGGGCCTTGGAATAGCATAGATGAGTGCAATAAAATATACAGGTAGAATGTAAATATGAAGTGTGTGTGTGTGTGTGTGTGTGTGTGTGTGTGTGTGTGTGTGTAAGAGTATAAACTTGGATTTCTGGCGAATAAAACAAATTCAAAGGATCCAATCATGGTTTGCAATTAAATGGGGAAAATATCATAGTGAAAGGGTCCGTGATTCAGATGTTTTATAAACTTTCTTGGTGGGGGTGGTACTGAGGATTGAACTCAGGAGCACTTGACCAACAAGCCACATCCCCAGCCCTATTTTGTATTTTATTTAGAGATGGGGTCTTACTGGAGTTGTTTAGTGCCTCACTTTTGCTAAGGCTGGCTATGAACTTGCAATCCTCCTGCTTCAGCCTCCTGATCCACTGGGGTTACAGGTGTGTGCCACCAAGCCCAGCTAAGTATTAAATCTTGATAACTATTCTCTAGATGTTTGGTTATCTGAGAACAAATTACTTGAATCAACACTGTCCATCTTTTTTTTTTTTTTTTTTTTTTTTTTTTTTTGTTGGTACTGGGGATTGAACTCAGGGGCACTCGTCCACTGGGTCACATCCCCAGCCCTTTTTTGTATTTTATTTAGAGACAGGGTCTCACTGAGTTGCTAAGTGCCTCGCCACTGCTGAGGCTGGCTTTGAACTCGCGATCCTCCTGCCTCAGCCTCCCAAAGTGCTGGGATTACAGGCGTGAGCCACCGCGCCCGGCTTAACACTGTCCATCTTAAAGAAAGAAAAGAATGAAGGCCCAATATGGTGGCACATGCCTGTAATCCTAGAGACTTGGAATGCTGAGGTAGGAGGATCACAAATTTGAGGCCAGCCTTGACAACCTAGAAAGATTCTGCCTCAAAATTAAAAATAATAAGAATAATAATAAAAGGACTAGGGGTGTAGCTCAGTGGTAAAGTGCCTCTGGGTTCAGTCCCCACTTTTTAAAAAAATATTTATTTATTTACTTTAGTTGTACACAATGCAATGCATTTATGTTTACGTGGTGCTGAGGATCGAACCCAGGCCGTGCACATGCAAGGCAAGCGCTCTGCCGCTGAGCCACAACCCCAGCCCCTCAATCCCCACTTTAAAAAAAAAAAGAATTCTTAAATTCTTAACAAGCTTTCAGGGTTGTTTGCTTATTGTCCAGATACAATGCCTAGCAAGCCCTTTAAGGGTTTTAGTTCAAAGAACCTGGCCAAATGCAATGTGTATGATGACAAGCGTATCATTGCTGGTTTAAAAAAAAATTTTTAATATATATTTTTTAGTTGTAGATGGACACAATACCTTTATTTTGTTTATTTATTTATTTTTATGTGGTGCTGAGTATTGAACCCAGTGCCTCACATGTGCGAAGCAAGTGCTCTACCACTGAGCCATAACCCCAGCTCCTCATTGCTGTTTTTTTTTCCCATATAGGTATTCAAGAGACGGTATTTTTACTTGACTCAACTTCCTGATGGTTCATATATTCTCAATTCCTATAAAGATGAGAAAAATTCAAAAGAATCTAAAGGTTGCATCTACCTGGATGCCTGTATTGACGTTGTTCAGGTAAGGATAACAAGGTAATCTTTCTTTTTTAAAGAGTGTTATCTATTAAGAACCTCTGCATTTTCCCTCTTGGTTAATGGTTTCTCCATGCTAGAAACCTGAGAATCCTCTTCAGTGCCCTGTTCTTGCTCATTTCAAAGTTGATGAAGTTCTTTTGAGTCTGTCTCCAAAGTGCCTCTTGAATTTCTTTTTTCAGTTTATACTACCCTTTCTCTGGTTCTCCCTTGTATCCTTTTGCTTTCTTGCCTCCTGTTTTGTTGTCCTGCTCCAGTCCCATCTTCCTAGACATAGATAAGGTCCTTGACTTGTCTTCTTGAAAACTTTTGGCTCTTGATTTACTGTCTAACAAAGGGAGATCTGAAGCCCTTCCCATGACATTTAAGGCCCACAGTGATCTGTCCCTACCCTGTTATCTAGCCTCATCTTCCCTGTATCCTATTTATTTTGGTGCTGGGGATTGAACTTGGGGCCTTGTGCATGTGACGCAAGCACTCTACCAACTGAGCTATATCTCCAGCCCCTTCCCTGTATCCTCTTTTATAGTCTGAGTTCTGTTCACACCAGGGTGTGCACTCCATGGAGTGGCATGTATGTGTGGCTTTCCTTACATTTTTTTTTCTTCTTCTTGCCATATATAGTCCCCTTCTATTCTAGTTTCAACTTTTATCTTTTGAGGCTCAGATTAAATGCCACTTCTGCTGTGAAATGTTTTATGTTCCCTTCCTCGCTCTTGTGCCCACTAAACAAAACTAAGCTCCACCTCCCCTATGCTACCACTTTGGTTTTTCCTCTATTGTTTAAATGAATCCCACTCTTAATTTGAGATTCATTCAGAACGTTCATTTTTGTATTACAATGGACCATGTCTTATTTGCTTCTCTATCTCCTATAATAATTAATAGGGCCATGTACACCAGGGGGACTTAGCAAATGTTGGCTGATTTGAATTACTAAGGAGGCATAGACAAAGACAGGGTGGGAAATAGAGGGCAGAGAGATTATCCAAATAGGAAGTTCAACTGACAGAGAGGAGCCATTATAACAGAGCCAGGGTGGCACAATGGACTATAAGGAGCACTGAGCTGATTAGGAGGCAGGAGATGTCAGGTTAGTGTCTTTGCTTTACCTGAACCTTAATTTTCAAAACTAAAATGGGGGCTGGGGCTGTAGCTCAGTGGTAGAGTGCTTGCCTAGCATGTGTGAGGTACTGGATTTGATCCTCAGCACCACATAAAATAAATAAAATAAAGGTCCATCAACAACTAAAAAAAATAGAATAAAAATTCAAAGCACTTTTAAAAAGTATAAACATCTTTATAAAGAAGGTGTTTATTTGTTTTTGTGTTTGTTTTCTGTTTGTGGCTCTAGGGATGGAACCTTTGAGCATGCTAAGCAAGTGTTCTACCACAGAGCTATATAGATCCTCAACCCAAAGATGCTTTTTAAACATATAATTAAAGCTCTGTTATTTAACCAAAAAAGAAGGCACAATTTCTGGATTTTCTCAATTGGTCCTAGTCTGAATTGACCTTTCTTTGTAATGCTTTCTACAATCAACTATTTATGGTTCTCCCTTCCAAATATTTTCAAGTATATAAATCTTTATGACTTGCTACCACAGCTTAATTTCATCTTTTTCTGTGCTTTGAAGATGAGAGGGAGGGAACTTTATTGGTTCTTTTTTTTTAATTAAACAATTTTTTTTTCAGTTGTAGTTGGACATAATACCTTCTTATTTATTTATTTATTTATTTATTTGGTACTGGGGATTGAACTCAGAGGCACTCAACCACTAGGCCACATCCTCAGCCTTTTTGTATTTTATTGGAGACAGAGTCTCACTGAGTTGCTAAGTGCCTCGCCATTGTCGAGGCTGGCTTTGAACTCTCGATCTTCCTGCCTCAGCCTCCCAAAGTGCTGGGATTACAGGTGTGCGCCACCGTGCCCAGCTA
This sequence comes from Tamias sibiricus, assembly GCA_025594165.1. Classification (NCBI taxonomy): domain Eukaryota; kingdom Metazoa; phylum Chordata; class Mammalia; order Rodentia; family Sciuridae; genus Tamias; species Tamias sibiricus. The sequence goes on from CM046667.1 coordinate 109,182,458, forward strand.
TTTTTATTTATTTATTTTTATGTGGTGCTGAGGATTGAACCCAGCGCCTCACAGGGGATAGGCGAGCACTCTACCACAGAGTTGCAACCCCAGCCCCTATTGGTTCCTTCTTGAATAATGACCATGCAGTGGAAAATTGTTTACTCACGAGCCTCTCTTGTACTGAGGCATTTGGGTTGAGCGAGTGTGTTGTTTCTTTTGTTATAACAGGAAAGTTGGTAAAGTAAAAGAGCATGTTGTTATATTTGAGAAAGGAGGTGGCTTTTATTTTTTTTGTATACCAGTATTCAGCATAGGCCACTTTCATGCATTTTACTGAGAGTCACAATTTGACTTAAGCCAACCGTAGTCTTCTTTTGTGGGGTTATGGTACATTTGACATTGTGCATGCTCAATACATAAATGTATTAAGTGTCTGTATGTCTGTATTGAGTGTCTTATTTTAGATCACACACACTTTATGGTGCGTGATCTAAAATAAATATCATATTTATTTCAGGTTACATTTAAGCTTTAATTTTTAAGAGCTAATTTTGAAAATTATAAATATGTAAGGAAAACTTCAAGCAGGGTAGAACTAGTAAAATGTTCGCTTGTTTTTTTATGGTTGTAGTTTAACTTTCTAAATGTGAACCATGCTAAAAGGCCTTAAGTGATAATATTTATTCAATAAGTCATAATTTATGCCAACTTTGTGCATATACCCCTGTGCTTAGTCCCCAGGGGAAAGAAAACAGATAATGTATGATACAGTCATTCATCGTCTGGGAGTATCTAATCCCTTGTTGAAAGAAGCAATTATTTCATGAAATTATTGATGCATGTGTATAGAAAGAAATAAAAATGAAATCTAATATTAAAAGGACAGCTAAGCTAATTGAATGTATATCTTCTTTTTCTCCCCCTCTAGTGTCCCAAAATGCGCCGTCATGCTTTTGAACTCAAGATGTTAGATAAGTATAGCCATTATCTGGCTGCTGAAACTGAGCAGGAAATGGAGGAATGGTTGATAACTTTGAAAAAGATTATTCAGATCAATACTGACAGTTTAGTGCAAGAGAAAAAGGAGACGGTAGAAACAGCACAAGGTCAGAATTTTTAAATGATTCATTACTGAGGTAAAGCCCTTGTCTTTAATCCATGGGGATGTCCTTTGTGTAGGGTGAATATGGAATTCTTTTTTTTTTTTTTTTTTTGTGGCACCGGGGATTGAACTCAGGGGCGCTTGACCACTGGGCCACATCCCCAGCCCTTTTTTGTATTTTATTAGAGACAGGGTCTCACTGAGTTGCTAAGTGCCTCGCCATTGCTGAGGCTGGCTTTGAACTCGTGATCCTCCTGCCTCAGCCTCCCAAAGTGCTGGGATTACAGGCGTGCGCCACCGCGCCCGGCTTATATGGAATTCTTAATCTTGAAGGGTGACCTGCTTCTTCATTAGAAGTTACTATAGCCAGATGCTGTGGTGCATGCCTGTAATCGCAGTGGCTCAGGAGGCTGAGACAGGAGGATTGCGAGTTCAAAGCCAGCTTCAGCAAAAGCAAGGCACTAAGCAACTCAGTGAGACCCTGTCTCTAAATAAAATACAAAATAGGGCTGGGGATGTGGCTCAGTGGTTGAGTGCCCCTGAGTTCAATCCCCAGTACCAAAAAAAAAAAAAAAAAGGCGACTATAGAAGTTGATAGACTTTTTAAAGAGTTGTTGCATGGACTCTGACACATGAAATATAACCAGACTAAAACAGATAAGAAATTCATGGCAGATTTTCAAAAGTCCATTAAAATTTTCCCTATGCTTTCATAATCAAAAATTCTTTGCAGTAAATCTAGTAGGAGAGTATGGGGTAGGAGAGATAGGATATTTCTCTTAGGTGATTAGTAATGGTTTGTATGGTTTGGAACATCTGCTTTTAATGAATTTGCAGATGATGAAACTAGCAGCCAAGGAAAAGCTGAGAACATCATGGCCAGTTTGGAAAGAAGCATGCATCCGGAACTGATGAAGGTATATCTTCCTTTTGGCAACTTGCCTTCAACTGAGATAATACAGGATTAGCTATTAAAGTTTTAAACTGGATTCCATTTGGCAATGTCATTTCCAAGTTAAAAACCACAGCAAATTGGTGAAACAAGTAGAAATTGTCAAAGAAAGTTGCACTGCTAAATATGGTCTTATAAGTGCTAACTGGACAGTTTGGAAAATCTTATTTTTTTCTAGATACCAGGAAGGTGTTACATACAGTTTTTAGTGACTCTACTATTTTTTTTAATCCACTCATTTTTTTAAAGATTTTCAGATTTCTTTCTAAAATATAATGTATTTATTTCTTAATTTTTATGTGGTGCTGAGGATCAAACCCAGTGCCTCACACGTGCTAGGTGAGCATTCTACCACTGAGCTACAGCCCCAGCCCCCCTCCACTCATTTTATCTACTGTTTTGTATTCAATTCGATTACTGTATGTTATTCCTAAAATATTCTTTTTTTACAGGGTTAATGATGTACATCATGCACATTATATTTAATCTAATGAATTATATGTGTTCATTTCATATGAAAATTATATATTCTTTATAGGTAAATGTGTGTGTCTATGAATAATTTCATCAGATAAAGATTTTTGTTAACACATCTTTTTGAGCCTCATCCCTAGCCCCTTTTTATTTTTTTGTTTTGAGACAGGGTTTCACTAAGTTGCTTAGGGCCTCTCTAAATGCTGAGTCTGGCCTGGAACTTGTGATCCTACTACCTCAACCTCCTGAGTTGCTGGGATTACAGGCAGTGCCACTGTGCCTGGCTTAACACACCGTTTTTGTTACCATTTTTTTAAAATTTATTCTCCCTTCAGGAGTTTGAAATGGACTAGTTTTAAATTGTAGAGTTGATTATCATGCATACACACACACGCACGCACATTTCATATACACACATACACACACATTTTACTCTGTGGACTCTATGTATAATAAAATAGAAAGTTAGGTTGTGCTTGGTGGCACACACCTGTAATCAGAGGGTCACATGATCAAGGCCAGCCTAGTCAACCCTATGTGTGTTTTGTACTCATTCCTCTTTCTGAACTACTGATTTAACCAATTTTACAAGTTCCATTTTTTGTAATTTAAATCTACTCTTAAAACTTCAAAGCTGTTTCTCAAAGTCTAGGAGTATATTCATGATCCCTTGATCATAGCTTTCTGTGTTTCTGTAGATTATAATTGTGTCCTCTCTCAGGTTTTGTCATCCCAGACTGTATAGCCCATTATATTTGCTAAGGGGATGCAATCAGAATTGTATATAATATTTCCTGGCTAACATTGTGGATAGGTAAAATATTGTGATTTCTCATTTGTTTCTTTTATGCATTCAACGTCTCTTGGATTTATTTTTATGTGGATTATGGGATGAACCATGTTATTGGTATTATGGAGAAGCTCATAGAAAATAAAAGAAGCAGATCTGTAGCTAAGTGTGGGTCATAGTGATGGTGATATATCTCTCCTCAACCAAGCAATCATTCTTTTATTCATCTTAATTAAATGGAAAGTTAGAATGGAATATTTTTTGAGCTGTATCAGTTTGCAAGTGTCATATGAACTATATAATTAAATGGCATTTAGTACTATTTTGAAGGACATGAACTAATATTGCATGCATATTTTTAAATTTTAGTATGGAAGAGAAACAGAACAGCTAAACAAACTCAGTAGAGGAGATGGAAGACAGAATCTCTTTTCTTTTGATTCGGAGGTTCAGGTATTGATATATTTCTTTAAAGAGTCCCAGAATTGTTGCTTATTCAGATAAACAAGATCTGTGAAATGCTTAGATCATTGCTTTTTTTTTTTTTCTGCTAGTAGTGAATATAGATTGTTTTATATTTGTCTTGTTCCCTTTGAACGTGAACAGCTGACTCTTAGCTCCAGAGGACTGTTGCATATTGCAAATGTATATACATTTCTCAGTTTCCAAATTCTTTTCACTTCACCTTATTCCTTAACATGGATAAATTAATAACCCTTAAAAGATTATTTAAGTGCTCTTTTCACTCATTAAGTAGAAATGTGATCTTGTGGCAGTGTATATCTATAGTAGAGAATACCAAATTAAATGAGACAATTTATTTTTCACATTTGATGTGGAGACATTAAATTAGAGTATTTTTATGTCTGGCTTAATTCAATTTTAAGTAGAGGGTGAAGCAGGACAATGCAGGTTTATGTATATTTTAACTTCATTCATTATAATTAGGAAATTTTTGGATTTAGATTTATATGTGGGCTGGGGTTGTAGCTCAGTGGTAGAGTGCTTACCTAGCACATTTGAGGCACTGGGTTCGATCCTTAGCACCACATAAAAATAAACAAATAAAATAAAGGCATTATGTCCACCTACAACTAAAAAGTATATTAAAATATTTATATTTATCAGATATAAATGTTTAATTCCATGACATTTTCTAATTAAATCTTTGATTTGTTTAAATGGATAAAGTCTACAGTATACAAGTATTATGAATGGTGTTTATAGTAAAAAAGTACTTCATGTATTTGGGGTGAATTTTTAAGCTTTCTTTTCTACTTTTCTATATGATATTTTTAATTAATTTGATTTTGTTTGAAATAGAAAAGTAGTATATAAGCATTAATGTTTTTCTCAGTGAAAATATAAAATAGTTTGGGGAAAACTGATATTGTTGCTTCCTATAGTTTTCTAATTAAAGTTTTTTATTTGGTTTGAAATGGAAAAAGTATATAGTCTATAAATAATGCAAACAGTTTTCTTTAATAAAAATATTACATGAAAAAGTTAACTTGAGGTAAATTTATTTTTTAAAAAATATTTTTAGGAGCTGGGGTTGTGGCTCAGCGGTAGAGCGCTCGCCTAGCAAGTGCGCGGCCTGGGTTCAATCCTCAGCACCATGTAAAAATAAATGCAATGTGTACAACTAAAGCAAATAAATAAATATTAAAAAAAATTTAAATATTTTATTTTCTATTTTCCCCCTATTGCAGTATTATATTGCTTTAGTGTTAATTATCTGATTTTTTGGAAAATAAGTGTATACCAGGCCTTAGGAATGTCATTTCTAAGATATTCATTCAGAAATTTACTTATCCTAAGCGTGTCTGAGCCTTTGGTTTCTCCTCTATGATTGGGCTCTAATTGGACATGTCAGACTCTGTCTTTGTAAACAAAGGAGGCAATTGACTGTGGTTGAAACTAAATCTTGTATCTTTAAAAATTTGTGGTGTAGTGTTTTTGTGGTCATGAAACCAAACTGATTTTATGTTTCGGTTGTTTATCAGTGAACCATAGTGAGAGAGAAATTCACAATTATGATGATGCTTCAAGCAAAAATAAATTGAATTTAATGTTGATTATAGAAGGCAGTCTTGCCCACAAAATAACCCATGTTGTTGTATGTGTCATGTACCTTTTCTTTTTCTTTTTTTTTTAAATATTTATTTGCTTTAGTTGTACACAATGCAACACATTTATGTTTTCATGGTGCTGAGGATCGAACCTGGGCCACGCACGTGCTAGGTGAGCGCTCTACCACTGAGCCACGACCCCAGCCCTCAAGTACCTTTTCTAAGTGAAGTGCCATCCCATAATTTCAGCCTTCTCTCTTAGCCACAGTTCAGCATGGAGAGACACTTATTTTTTTTAAACTAGTGACCTTAGAAAATCAAGAAATGCTGTCTGACTAACGGGAATGGCTCAAACTTTGACCTATCAGGGAAGGCCATATGTATCAACATTTGCACTCACCGGCCTCAGAAGGGAAATAATTTGGGGGCTGGGGCGCTTTGGTCCAGTTTTTCATCACATTCCACTGTCTGAGTAAGACAGAAAGGAGAACAGATAAATTGGTGGAAATTAGAATTGATCTCCATGGCAATGACTTGCCTCTGCTGGTTCTACAGATAGATAAATGTTGAAGAGGGAGCTGTCTAGTCCGACACATTTGTATTCCTTTTGTAGATAAATAGGCCCAGGAGGAAAAAAAATCATGCTCTCAGGTATAAACATTATATATTAGGCCTTTTAAGGTGGATTTTGATGGTGATCCAAGTTAGGATAGAATAGTTATAATTATCTAAGATTCTTTAGGCACAATGCCCATTTTGGCTTGGATTACTTGAGTAATTGAGAAAAATTTGTATGTTTCTTGGCTTGAGTTTTTTTTGTACTGGCAACATACCCTGCTCAAATTCACCCAGTCATTTCCTGCCTACCATATCTATATCCTTACTGAAAGTATAGTAAATTGTCCCACAATCTGTACCTTTCTTCCCATTTGTGAATAAGATATAAGTCTGTTCATTCAAAACTAACAGATGAACTTAGGTTGACTGAGCCTTGTGAGGTGAGAGGTTTCTGGGAGTTTCCTTAAGGAGGGACAGATTCTTCCCCTACTGAGAGGAGATCCTTGACTCCTGATATCTTTTATTTTAAACTTGGTTATATTTTGAAATACCAATAATTAAAAAAAATGTTTCACTGTGGCAAGCCACGGTACACCCCCCAGCTCTATTAGAAGCTGAGCTCAGTGTTTATCATTTTCCTAATCAGACGCCTCTCCCTCTGTTAATCATTTAAACGTAGGTGGTCCTTGAGGTTCCAGCCTTGGCTGCCTCTCACCCTAGATGCCACTGACTCTCAAATCCAGCTCTTCAACCCAGACCTTTCTTAGTCTTCCAGCCACCTACTTATTTCATCTCAAACGCAATATACCCCAAATAGAACTCATCAATATCCACTCACCTTCCCCCAAATCAGCCTTTGATTTGTATTTCACAGCAAAGTTCAAAACATCTATCTCTACCTGATCCCCTAAATTAGTGACCATTATATTATTATTATTATTATTTTGTGGTACCGGGGATTGAACTCAGGGGCACTCAACCACTGGGCCACATGCCCAGCCCTTTTTTGTGTTTTTATTAGAGACAGGGTCTCACTGAGTTGCTAAGTGCCTCGCCATTGCTGAGGCTGGCTTTGAACTCGTGATCCTCCTGCCTCAGCCTCCCAAGTGCTGGGATTACAGGCATGCGCCACTGCGCCCAGCTCATTATATTATTTTTATTGGCCCATATCCATTACTATACTTTTTGCCTCCTGCTGAGCTCATAGAGGAAAGAAAACTTCTACCATCCTAGAACACATATGGAGAAGGTGAATTAACTATATAAATAAAAAATAATGTTAGATAAATCAGAAAGAGAGCACAGACTTTCAGGGAGTGTGCAATTTTCTATAGGGAGTTAGGGAAGCTCACTGGAAGTGTCAGTTGATTGGAGACTTGAATGACATGAGGGAAAAAGCCATGCAGCTATCTTCAGGGAGAAGGTTCCTTACAGAACAAAAAATGTAAAGGTCCTGGGGTGGGAGTCCACTTGGTGTTCGAAAAATAACCAAGGAGGCCAGTGTGGTTAAAACAGAGTGTGGGGTGCAAAATGATAGGAAATTATGTTAGAAGTGTGAGAGAAGACTTGTCCATTGCTTAGATCAGAATCTCATCATCTCCCTCTAGGATTTCTCCATCAGTGTTTGAACCTTAGTGTAAGAGCTTTACACAGTCTTGTTGAATGGGAAAAAAAATTTTTTTTTTCAAGATTCAAATAAAGAATAGATAGAAAATTGTTGGATTTTGCCACTTTTGATATTTAATCTGAATCCATGTCTGTCTATATTTATATGAAACCCATCCTTTTAAAAAAATGATTCACACTGCCTGTTTCATAGAGGTTGGACTTCTCAGGAATTGAACCTGACATAAAGCCATTTGAAGAAAAGTGTAACAAGCGTTTCCTGGTAAAGTGCCATGATTTAACTTTCAATATCTTGGGTCAAATTGGAGACAACGCAAAAGGACCACCCACAAATGTATGTATGACTTTTCCTTCTACTTCCCTTTCAGTGGTAGAGTACTTGCCTAGCATGTGTGGGGCACTGGTTTGATCCTCAGCACCACATAAAAATAAATAAATAAAATAAAGATATGTCCATCTACAACTAAAAAATAAAAAAAAGAAATGTCTTTTTTATAACTGAGTGCTAATTTACTGGATGAAAATTTCACTACTATACATTATGAGAAATTTGACATGTAAGAATTTCATGTATCTCTTTATTTTCCCAAAGTATGGATATAGTCTCATCTTGAGAGGATACATGAAACTCTTACCTCCTCAGAAGAACAGATAGAGAGAGCTCTTGACTTTTTAGAGAGACGTTTCCCCAGATCCTGCACCATCCTCAAATTTGGGAATTCTATTAGGAAATAGAATTTCTTCTGTGAAATTGGTTTAGAGCAATGAATAAGAATCTCTGGGCTGGGGCTATGGCTCAGCGATAGAAAGCTTGTCTTGCGTGTGTGGGGCCCTGGGTTCAAACCTCAGCACCACATAAATAAAATAAAGGTATTGTGTCTACCTACAACTAATAAAATATATATTAAAAAAAAAAGAATCTCAAAATCCATGGGATACAGATGCTGTGCAGTCTGCCAGGCTCACTTACTAGTCTATAGAACAAGATTCATTTTGGTCTGCAGAGAAAATTCTAATTATTAGGTGTCATGGATTGTTTGTGTTGTTCAGAAATACTTCAAACTAAAATATAAAATTTTCAAAGAGACCGTTTTATGTTCATCTTTATTTTTGGTTTCTAGTTCTAAAAATATATCAACAGTGATGATTGATTATCTCACACAGTGACTGAAATGTACCAGAACACTTCTCTGTGTGTAAAGAGTTAATCTTTATGCCATCTGACATGAAATTTCTCTTTGTGACCAGCTTTCAAATGCCATCTGTAGAGAGGAATCACGTCTTCCAAAATTGCTGATGGGGCAAAGCTTTAGTCGAGTAATTTGATGTTGACTGATACTAGCTCATAGTCCAGTAAGTTGTAACATAACAGAAGGGAAGATTTATTTCTACTCTATAATATCAGAATTATTTTGAGGGTAGTTTCATTAAACATGTAGAAAATTAAATTTTATTCATGAAATAAGTTGTTTAGAATGTAGCTTTTGATTTTTACTCATTTTTTTCAAATTTATAACTTGTGGAATTATTTATACCTGACAAAAGTTAAAATTTGATAAAACCTCTTATTTTAGAATACTCTTTATGCAGATAAGCCATAAGGCAATTTTAGCTAAATATTGATCTCAGAAAGGAACTGTAATCAGAGAAACTTGAGGAATAAAAAAATCATCTTGTGGGGTTGGGGTCGTGGCTCAGTGGTAGAATGTTCGCCTAGCACATGTGCGGCCCGGGTTCGATCCTCAGCACCACGTAAAACATAAATGCATTGCATTGTGTACAACTCAAACAAATAAATAAATATTTTTTTAAAAAAATCATCTTATAATTTGTGTCTCTCCCCCAACTTTACTCCTTCCAAAAGTCTTAGTTTTAAAATGTAACTTTCTCTTCCCAGGTTGAGCCCTTTTTTATCAATCTTGCCTTATTTGATGTAAAGAACAATTGTAAGATTTCAGCTGACTTTCACATAGATCTCAACCCTCCATCTGTCCGTGAAATGCTGTGGGGCACTTCAGCCCAACTGGCCAATGATGGAAACCCAAAGGGTTCTTCCCCGGAGTCTTTCATTCATGGAATTGCTGAGTCTCAGTTACGCTACATAAAACAGGTAAAGAGTGATCTGTATCCTTGGTATCACTTTCAGAACAAGAAACAAATATCCCTGCATTATTTTGTGGTTTCAGACTAATGTTTGTTTTTATGGCATTATATCTTTTATAACAGCTTATTTTTCTGGTGACTGAAGTTGGAGGGGGAAAATGGAAACCAGTGGACTTGTTAATAACACTTTGGCAAAATCATTATCAGTGGAACCATGAAATGAGACTCAAAGTGTTTTGTGAGATAGAATGCAGATATAGACAGACATGCACACGCATGCATGCGCACACACCCCTGAACAAGACAATATGTGGCCCATTTTTTTACAAGAAATTGACACTGAATTAGCCGTCCCATCCCTAATTCCTCATCCATTAATGAGTAGGTGGTTTTAATAGAGCATAAAAACTCTTTATACAGGGGCTGTGCTTGAAAAGCAGTGGGAGGGAACTGGAATGTCACAGCTGTAATGATCTTCTCTTCTGTCTGGAGGAAAGAATCCCTTTTAGAAAGAACCTAGTAGTTCTTTGGCATTCTGACCTCTGACGAGACAGGAGGCCACAGAATTTAGTTGGAGCAGAATAGACAGTCTGCCCTCTAGACTTCTGGAGCTGAAAGGAAATGAGATCATTGCATTGAAGTAAATTGGGAAGAGGTATATGAACAAAAGCTGCTCACATCCTAAGGAGATTGACTTTTCCCAAAATAAAATGTTCTTTTTATCTGATTATAAAAATAAATACATTCTTACATAGAAATTCAAGCAATACAAGGAATGTAAAGAAAGTAAAAATTGGCTCCCATGGATAATAACTATTAACATTTTAGTAAATGTCTTTCCAGACATCTTTGTTGTATTTTTATAAATATTACACATTCTATATACTCTTATAAAATTTATATCATATTTAGGCTGTTTTACGTTAACTGTATTCACTTAACATCACATTTATTATTCTATATCCATATCTATAGATTAGTTGCATTCATTTTAAAGGCTAACATGGTATTCCTTTGATTTAGCTAGTTAGGATATTTCTAAATTTTTGCTAGTATAATGCAGCATTGAACATCTTTGTGCATACATCTTAACTCATTTGTTGAATTCCCTCCCCCTCTTTCTCTTCCCCTCCCCTCCTCCTCCCTCCTCCCTCTCCCTCACCCCTCCCCCTCCCTCCCAGGGATTTAAGGACACTTAACCACTGAGACATCCCCAACTCATTTTTTAAAAAATATTTTATTTAGAGACGGGGTCTTGCTGAGTTGCTTAGGGTGTCACTAAATTGCTGAGGCTGGCTTTGAACTTGCAATCCTCCTGCCTCGGTTTCCCAAGGTGCTGGGATTACAGGTGTGTGCCACCACACCCAGCTTGTCTCTTGAATTGTCTCTTAAGAAAATGTTCCAAGCATTGGGATTTTCAGGATTAAAGATTGTGCTTTTTGCTATAGGTTACCAAATTGGTTCTAGATTTCTTTATATGTGCTGTGGGGCTATGGATCTGTGGTAGCTTTTCCCCAAATTGTTTCCCTCATGGCCCCTTAGTTTGTTCTCAGACCATTGTTGCTGTCCATACAAACATTGTACTACAATGGTAGATACTTCTAAAGGAAAAATTGAGCCAGTACAGTATTATAAGTATTTAAGAACCTGCTATTGAATTATATGTTCAAAATTTCCTGCATGATACCATATAAGTTTTTAAAAGCTGATGATAAATTTACTGTATTTTTTTCAACATACTTAGCTATATATTTATACAAGAAGTTTAATTTGTGACTCGGACACCATCCAACTTGCAGCCTAGATCAGGAGGAAAATTAATATTTTGTTGTTGTTGTTTGAGATGGGGTCTCATTATGTTGTCCAGGCTGGTCTTTTCTTTTTTTTTTTTTTTTTTTTTTTTTTTTTTTGGTGTTGCCGAAGATTGAACCTGGGGCCTTGTGCACACTAGCCAAGTGCTCTATCGTTGAACCATATCCCCAGTGGCGCACCTGTATCCCCCCACCCCCCAGCATGGTCTCGAACTCCTGGGCTTAAGCAGTCTTTCTGCCTCAGCCTCCCAAGTAGTTGGAAGTATAGGCGTTGTCACTTTACCCAGCCTCAACATTTCCCCCATATTTTTGTGATGCCAGCATTTTCCATAAGTGTCTCATGTAATCAAAACCATCTCATGAAATGGTATAATTATTGCTATTTTACAGATGAGGAGACCAAAACTCAGCAAGGTTGAATAAGCTGCCCACCATTACATAATTAGCATTGGTGAACCTAGGACTGGAACCTAGGTTTGTTTGAAAAACTCAGTCAATAGTATTTATTGGACAAAATGTAATTAAGTGCTCAAATACATAATACCAGCACATGCCCTGCCATGACCTGGGGGCTGTTTAAGTGTGAGGGGGCCTGGGGTAGGAGGATCTGAACTGTTATCTCAAAGGAAGGGCTAGTGAAGTGGGGGACATATTCATGTTTCTTTGGTGGGAAAAGAGGCTAGACCAGAGACTTTGTCCTACAGAGCCAGCCTCCCAACCCATGTGGGATTCCTGGGCACTCTCTGGCTACCTTCTGCATTCTGAGGACAGGGGAAGGTAGAAACCAATAGAAGGAAAGGCAAAAACAGTCCCCAGAGAGTCTCTCTCCAACATGGGAGTCCCCAGTCAATTGAAAAGTGAACCTCTCTATGGCTCAGTATCCTTATCTATAAAATGGAGGTCATGCTAATGCCTGCCTCCAAGGGCTGATGCAAAGCTCAGATAAGGTGTGCTGCCCTCAAAAATGCTTAGTGTTGCGACAGCACAATGTGGCTGCTAGAAGTAGCAGTAAGTAGCAGTAATAGTGAAAGCGGCATGCTTTGTTTTTTTTTTTTTTTTTAATAAGTTTTGAGTTGTAGTTGGACATAATACCTTTATTTAATTTATTTATTTTTATGTGGTGCTGAGGGTTGCACCCAGCGCCTTGCACATGCTAGGTGAGCGCTCTGCTGCTGAGCCACAACCCAGCCCAGTGACATGCCTTTATCAATTGTCAAACCTCTTAAAATGATAATACTTGTTAATGGCATCAGTATGGGGAAATGCCTAGACTACCGGGGAATGGGGAACAATAGATGTTTAGTAAATGTCAGCTATAGCAATATTCAGTGTTACTGTTCTAGTTCAGCCTCATCATGTGCAATGTACAATGCATGCAGGTGAGAGGCAGTATAGCCTGGACTGCAATCCTTACCCACCTAGTACATACAGTTCTCAGATTCTCTATTTTTTGATCTATAAAACATGTATATTGTAATGCCTGGATTCAAATATTTTTATGAAGACTGAACGAGACGGCACAAAAAAACATCTAGCACAGTTATGTGGAAATTAACATAATATTTGCTTAGCTGGGTGTAGTGGCACCTGCCTGTAGTCCCAGCTCCTTGGGAGACTGAGGCAGGAGAATCACTTGAGCCCAGGGGTTCGCCAGCATGAGCAACATAGTGAGACTGACCTCTCTTAAAATGAAAGTAAATTACCTTCAAAGTATACTGCTCAGCATACCTTCTGCAGGGGCAGCTCAGGCACTCTGCCAGCTCTGGTCAGCGCTCAAGCAGCATGTTCCTGGCAGAACCAGAAGCCAAATTATGTGACCTTGACACACTTTGATGGGCCACCCTAGTAATGCCAGGCACCTAATGTACATTATTTTATTCAATCCATGTGAAAAGTTTATAAAATCACTATTATTTTCATCATCCCCATTTCACAGATAAGACTTAAAAAAAAAAAACGTGATAAATGTTTTTAAAAAAAAAGATATGAGTTACTTCAACCTATGAAAATCAGCCTCCCAAAGTTGAAGCCAGAATTTGAAACCAAGAAGTTTGACTTTTGAGCAAATTTTATTTAACTATTTTGTTCCACTCTTACTGCTTGAAAATTTAAAGCCGAATTAGCCATTACCCAGGCTGGTTCCCCCTGTTTGACTGGGGGAATTGTTATCCTCTTAATCTCAATTTTCTATTCTGCCCTGTCTACCTCAGATGCTGTCTAGAACAAATGAGATAATGTGTCTGAAATGCTTTGGAAACTGGAAAGCTCTTTATTAGCAAAGTTGGTAATATACCAAATAGAAAAATAAAACTTGGTAGAGATCCAGTGATGGATTTTTCCACTCAAATTCATTTGTGTGATGTTCCACATAACCAACTAACATGCTATTTAGAGGGTATTTATTTGAAAGGAGCCAAACTAGACAGGGGATTACATGGCTGTTCCACATGCATTCAGTGAAAACTTATGCAACTTTAGTTGCAGCTGCACTAGTAACCCTAAATAAAATGTACAGGGACAAAACAAGTTTTGTATTGTTTCCTACTTTTACATTGAAATCACCAGAGCTCTTCAACTGCAACAAAGGAATGTTTTCTGCAGGGTGGTTTAGTTTTAATATTAGGCAGAGCAGCAAAGTATATTCTTCCTTCTTAGCTGCAGTTCATATGAATTAAGTGTGAACTAACTGTTCTGGAGTTACATGCAGCGACATTTAGAAGCATGTCTAGTTCCACTTGAAAAATGCACAAATTATTTGAGCACAAAACTAGTTAAGCCAAATAATGCACATCGTATTCATTAGCTCTAAGAACTCACATTGCAAACACAACCAAGCAGAAGCAGCTCGGCAGTGATGGTGATATCTATACTTTAGGGCTTAATAGATGTGAAGTTGGCAATAAAATCCATTTTGAAAAGAACATTGGGAGGTTTGAAATCTGTATGAAAAGAAGTGCTACCTATTTCTGGAATTCTGGACATGATCCTATGTTGAATTTCAACATTCTAAACAAACTAGTTGGACTTATTTGGACTTATTCACCAAACAGCCATAAATATGATGTTGCATAAAAATCTTTTTTTTTGAGCTTTTAATTTTTTTATTAAGTTACAATTTCTTTTACTATAGTATGCATATTTTTAGGTATTGGGTTTTTTCCTTTTTTATTAGAATTCTTATTTTTCAAATTTATTTTTTATTTTAAGTTGTTAGAAATGACAGCAGAATGTATTACATTTCATATTATACTTGTAGAGCACATTTTTACATATCTCTGGTTGTATATAAAGTATATTCACACCATTCGTGACTTCATACACGCACTTAGGGTAATGATATCCATCTCATTCTACCATCTTTTTTTTTTCTTCACCCTTTTGCCCCCTCCCTTCCCCTCCCTCCCCAACATAAAAATCTTAACAGAAGTAATTTTTTCCAGGGAATTTTCTCAGTGACGAATCCACATCCTGAAATTTTTCTGGTTGCGAGAATCGAAAAGGTGCTACAGGGGAACATTACACACTGTGCAGAACCCTACATCAAAAATTCAGATCCAGTAAAGGTATTTATAAAGATTACTTATGAACATTTTAGCTTAATGTAGAATTTACCTTTTAGTGCTATTTTAAACAACCTTGTCATTGACCCCTCTAGAAGAAAAAACATCTTCTCTGAGAATGCTATATATTCTGAAAATATTATATACTATGTGAATATGTATGCTAATGGTTGAACATGTACTCCCTTTATTGTTTGTTATGTTTACATGACAATCTGGTTTCTGCTTGCTTATCAAAAGAAGAGCTACAGGATCTTAGACAGAATCTGCTAAGTGACATGGTATCTTTGGCAATAGCCACTTTTTCCTTACTTGTGGATTTACATATAGCTGGAAGTCAGAGCTGGGAGAGAGAAGATGACCTAATCCTGTAGTACCCCAGTGCCAGTCTGTACCCAAGTTTACACCTGTCTGTGTTGCAATGAGAACAGAAGGACAGTGAGGTTCAGCATATTTAACAAAGGACTGTCCTTTACTTTGAAATCTTTGCCTGTCTTATTTTTTCAGTGTTATACATTTCTTTCATATGAAACCAGAGGGCCTTTTTTATTGTTTATTTTGCTAAATGTTTTTAAGTGGCAACAATAAAGGTGGCAACCCTGTATATCATTATCCACGACATCCAGATGTTTGGAAATCATCAATCTAATCCCATCCTCTCATGTTATAAATGAGAAAACTGAGTCCTAGTGGGGAAAGAGTTCGGGGTTGAGTTCATTAGTAGCACTACAGCTACTGCATATTGAGCAATCATCAATTTATTGTAAGGCATTTCACTGTGTATCCAAATAGTATTTATTAAATGGAAGGTGCTGAGGAGACATGTGACTAATTCATGAAAGTCTTGATATTATAGATAAAAGACTCTAGCATTCTAGGATAAGCATCTAGCCAGCATTTTACAACCTGTTTAGGCTTTACAGACATTTTATCTCCTATGTCATCTCCCATTGCCTGTCCAAACAGCGACTCCTGCCCGTGCTAGACTAATTGCATTGACTCTTGGTCACTTGTGCCTTATCTTGGGAGTAGAAAGATCAGCTGTATCTAGAACAAATTACTCCCAAGAATGATGAGTATCTGCCTGCTGTATGAAAGGAAATACATGTTAAAACTGCTTACAAGTTTGCCAGTAGGTTCTTTGGTGCAAACTGCGCCCTATATCTGTTTTGTTGATTTTCTGATATGGTGACCAAAACTATGAAGGAGAAAACATAAAACCTTTTATTCTAGTTTTTTTATTTTATTTTGCCCCTGCATTTTATTGGCACATTATAGTTGTACATACTGATGGGATTTGTTGTTACATGTTCGTACATGCACAATATACAATATAACAATATAATTTGTCCAATAGCACTCCCCAGCACTTCCCCCTCTATCCCCACCTACCACCCCTTGAAAACATAAAACTTTTAATACTTCAGTCTGGGAAAATGGGTTGCTGATATATGGTGTTCTTTTTTGTAAATTTTCCTAAATTTTTGATGTTTTATATTGATAAAGTGGGGAGACTATTTTTCTGAGTGAATCCATAGCAGATTAAACAAATATGAGCCTATCTTCTTATTTCTGACCCTAGACAGCCCAGAAGGTGCACAGGACAGCTAAGCAAGTATGTAGCCGCCTTGGACAATACAGAATGCCCTTTGTTTGGGCTGCCAGGTTTGTATAAATTTAATTCTGACCCCTCTATTCATACTCTTCTGTGAGGCTGAAGACAAGAGTCCTTACCAGTACTCACCAGTCTGTTTTTGGCAGGCTAGTTGTATATTAGGATACTTGGGTTGTAAGACTTCTTTCTGTTAGAATTTGATGTGCATCCAAGACCCCTTCTGAAGCCAGGCACGGTGGCTCACGCCTGTAATCCCAGCACTTGGGAGGCTGAGACAGGAGGATCTTGAGTTCAAAGCCAGCCTTCAGCAATGGCGAGGCACTTAGCAACTCAGTGAGACCCTGTCTCTAATAAAATACAAAAACGGGGCTGGGGATGTGGCCCAGTGGTCAAGTGCCTCTGAGTTCAATCCTGGGTACCAAAAAAGAAAAAAAAAAGACCCCTTCTGAGAATCTCTTATTTTTTTCATATGTCTTGCTTCAGGGAAATTTTCTCTCGCTTCAGTTACTGACCCAACTGATACCACTTAATTTTATTGCATTTTTAAAAAGGCACCTATTTGCTAAAATTGTGGATTTTTTTTTCCAGAAAACTAGAAATTGTAGTGAATTATGTACAATATGCCATTATTTCAGAGTTGGCTGGAATTTATGGTTTGGAAAATTATCATAGAATAATTCTGGAAAACATACTAAAAATTTGAAGGCAAAGAATGCAGTCATTAAGTGCAAGTGTGTAATTAATAGATCTTTTTGCTCCCTGGTGACAAATGCAGCCAACCTTTTGGAGGTAGTGTAATTGGAAGCATGCATTATCTATATCTCCTGTATTATGGTAATTTATATTATTTTCTCTAAATCTTGCAAATCTACATGCAGTGATGACTTAAAATCTGTTTCTTGCTTTTCTCCACTTTGAAGTACAAGTTCATTTGCTTGTTTGTGTTACAGCCTGTACAACTCACTGGAAGTTCTGGGGAAAGGGCACCATGTTCTGAATAATTCAATCAATTATGTTCATTGTATGCTGGGGAGTAGCATAAGGATAGGAGATTCTAAGTTGATTACCTTTTCTGTCACTATAATCATTTCATTTGGGGAAGGTGTTAAACTGCATTATATACTGATAGATGAAAAGGTACCATGATCTTTATTTTGTATACTTTCCCCCAATAAAAAGAAGAAGAAGAAAAGATAGCCAAGGATAGGTGAACGGCAGAGTAACAGTGGTTGGTATATGTTGGTATTCTTGAAGGTGAAGTATGGCTTGTAAATATAAGCACATTTAAAATGCTCAAGCCTGAAAAGTCAATTGTTGCTGCTATTATTAACAGTTAAGTGTTAGCTCTGTTCTAGGCACTCTTTGATCTGTGTGTGTGTGTGTTTCTGTGCTGGGGATGGGACCCAGGGTGTTGCACAAGATAGGAAAGCATTCACATTCTGAGCCACAACCCCAGTTCCAAATGTAGTTTTTCTTAACACAGGGGTATGGTTGTTTCCATCTTGGAGATGAGGAAACTGAGGCACACAAGTAAAATAAAAATAAGAAATCCTTGCCCAAGTTCACTAGATATGGCAAAGTAGGGATCCGAACTCAGGGCACCCAACGTCAGTGCTCACTTCAGACCATTATGGAATACTGCCCCACTCTGGGCAGTAGCAGTAGCTGCTTGTGCTGTTTTGCCAGTAGAAAAATTCATTTTGAAATCATCAAAGAGACGAGATTTTATCTCCAATTCTGATGAAGAATCATGCTGTTTTCCTTCCTGAATCATTTTGGTTGTCGGCAGTAGCACAAATTCATTCTAAAGACTTGGCTGGTATATTTAAAAGGTGTATGATAAATCCCTGTGTACTGGAAATCAAGGAGGTATACTTAGAAGTAGGAACAATGGGGTTAATGCCTTTAACCAAATATTTAGAGGCTCATCCAGGGGGAAATATGGTTTTGGCTATAGTTGTTTCCAGTTTGTTGGGTGGTACATTACTTCCATTTTAGCAGTAAAATTGCTTCTAAAAAAGGGTAGGAGAAGCCGGGCGTGGTGGCGCACGCCTGTAATCCCAGCACTTTGGGAGGCTGAGGCAGGAGGATCGCAAGTTCAAAGCCAGCCTCAGCAAATGCGAGGCACTCAGCAACTCAGTGAGACCCTGTCTCTAATAAAATACAAAAAAGGGCTGGGGATGTGGCCCAGTGGTCAAGTGCCCCTGAGATCAATCCCCAGTACCAAAAAAAAAAAAAAAAAAAAAAAAAAGGGTAGGAGAGGGACTGGGGTTGTAGCTCAGTGGTAGAGTGCTTGCCTAGCACGTGTGAGGCCCTGGGTTCCATCCCTCAAACTGAAGGAAAAAAAAAGGCAAGAGAAGGGGGAAGCAATAATTCAAATTCATATGAAAAACTATACATGTATGTTATAAACTATATAAATTTATATTCAAGTTCTACTTTAACTTTTCTCAAATTCGTGGTGATATAGTTTAACTTTGATAAAATGCACACCTGTTAAATGTTGAGCTTGATGAATTTTCACAGTGTATATTGTCATAACCACTACTGCAACCAAGATAAAGAACATGTCTATCAGAAGGTGTCCTCATGGACCTGTCCAGTCAACCATCCTACTGATCATCCCAATCAATCAGTGGTTGTTCCAGGCAACCACTGATCTGATGATTGTGGCAGATGACTTTCATCTATTCTAGACCTTTATATAAATGGAATCATGCAGTATGTGTTTGATTTCTTATACTCAGTGCATTTTTGAGACTTATCCATATTCTAAGCATTGGAAATTCATTTTGAGTAGTAGCTCATTGTATGACTACACTACAATTTGCTTATCCATTCTGATGTTCATAAATATCTGGGTTATTGCCAGTTTCGGACTATACCAAATAAATCTGTAAACATTCACGTAGCATGTGGAAACATGCTTAGGAGTGGAATTGCTGCAGAGAAGATGTGTGTTTAACTCTGTGAGAAAACCAATAACTTTGTATTTTATATTCCTACCAGTACTATCTGGATTTATTAGTACTTTAGATTTTCTTTTTATAAATACTTTTTATTGCTGTTTTAGACCCATTTTCAAAGACATTCAAGGCTCTCTGGATCTGGAAGGGAGATTTTCTCCTTTGTATAAACAGGACAGTAGCAAGCTTTCAAATGAAGACATTCTCAAGCTGCTCTCAGAATACAAAAAGTAAGTGGGAAGTGTTTACTGCAATAAATGAATTATCAGTTTATTAAAACGATGAATATGAGTCATATATTGGCAGAACTGAATTCCTAAAGAATAAAATTTGGATATAGGGTAACCAATAATCATCATAACTTTAATTCTAAAATATTCTTTCTTTATACCTAGGCCAGAAAAGACCAAATTGCAGATTATTCCTGGGCAGTTAAATATCACAGTGGAATGTGTTCCTGTGGATTTATCAAGTAAGAATGTATTGCACATTAATTACAGCATATTTAAAGTTATGTTTGATTCTTAGGGTTTTTAAAAATATTTTTTTCTTGAGGTTTACATGTATATTAGTTTCCTAAGGGTACCATAGCATAGTATTACAAATTGTGTGACTTAAGACAACAGAAATTTATTCTCTCACAAGTCTGGAAGTTAGACATCTGAAATCAAAATATTAGCAGGGCTGTGTTACATCTAAATGCTCTAGGGAAAAATCATTCCTTGAGTATTTTTTAGTTTCTGGAAGCTCCTGGTTGTCCTTGGCATTGCTTAGCTTACAACTACATCACTCCAATGTTTACGTTGTCTTCACATGACCTTATTCCCTTTGGTTTTCATTGGTTCCTATTCCTATAGGGAGACCAGTCATTGTATTTAGAGTCCACCCTCATTTAGTATGACCTCACCTAAACGAATTACATGTGTAAAGATTATTTCCATATAAAGTCACAATCAGGTTCCAGGTTGACATGAATTTGGGGGTGGGACTATTCAACCCAGTATGCATGGTGAAGAGTTGTAGATGAGAAAGTGATTTGATCTTTATCAGATGTTTTGTATAAAATATATGATATTATCAGCATGCCCCCGTTAGTTTCTGATGCATTTTACATTGGTTAAGTTTCTACCTCTGTCATCAACTGCAAGATCAAAAGGGAGAAGACTTTCTTGTCTCAGTACTAGAATCTAAGATTCTAGAAGAGACAAAAGGTGATTTGTAGGAGACAAAATGAAGTGGGTAGGAAATATTTGAAAATTATTTAGTCTTAGTCATAATGCCAGTAATACAAATTAAGACAAGATTCTTTTGCTCATCAATCAAATTTACAAAAATGTTTTAAATGAAGTTATTGGTCTAGGGGTGTACCTTAGTGATAGTGAGGCCCTGGGTTTGATCCTCAACACCAAAAATTAAAGAATATGAAACTATCTAATTCTCACTAGGTTTTGGCCAAGCACTATCACCTATCATGGGGAGTAATACAGTTTGGCAACAGGTATCTATAGGTGTCTATAATTAAGACATTCCAGTTTTAAGATTCTATGTATCCATTCATTCACTAAATAAGAAAACATTATTTTACTTATAATAATGATAACTTATTAAATATAATAGTTTACTTATTGCATCATTGTTGAGTGAACATTTGAGTACCTACTAGGTGCTTTAAATTTATGGAATTTAAAGTCTAGATGGAACAATAGACAGTAAACATGCAGATAAATAGGTGAATAATTTAGGCTATGTTTGGGGTAGACTTTTTTTTGGGGGGGGTGGGGGGGAACCAGACTTGGGATTTAACCCAGAGCACTCAACCACTGAGCCACATCCCCAGCCCTTTTATTTATTTATTTATTTATTTATTTATTTATTTATTTTCAGGCAGTGTCTTGCTAAGTTGCTTAGGGCCTTACTAAGTTGCTGAGGCTGGCTTTGAACTTGCAATGCTCCTGCCTCAGCCTCCTGAGCCACTGGGATTACACTTGTGTGCTACTGTACCCAGCTAGGATGGACTGGATAGAGTGCTTTAAAAAGGGTGGCTGGGAAAGGCCTCCATTAAGCTCAGGAACAGAAGAGGAAGGAAGAGCTCACATGTGATATTTGGGACTCTATGTTACAGACTGAGGGTACTGTGTATTTTGCAAAGACCTTGAGGTGGGAGCAAGCTTTGTTTGTATGAGTAGAAAGGAAGCCAGTATGGCTCTAGTATAGTGTGTTATGGGAATGAGGAGATAGAAAATGAAGTAGGAAGGATTGGGTCACATAGGGAATTGTATATGCCAGAGTAACACCTTAAAAGTTGTATTTTTTTTAAAAAAAATCTTTTTTAGTTGTAGATGGACCCAATACCTTTATTTTGTTTATTTATGTGGTGCTGAGGATTGAACCCACTGCCTCACATGTGCTAGGCAAGCACTCTACCACTGAGCCACAACCCCAGCCCAAAGTGCAACAAGAAGTGACTAATGGATTGTAAGCTGGGGAGTGGCATTGCAAACAATGGGAATCCTACACTGTCAGTGTGCTTAAGGCAAGAGTGGTACACAAACACCATGTAACTTTATGCAGCCATGAAATCTGATGCTTCCAGTTTGTGGAATAAGACATCAGATAAAGTGCTAAAGAATTAAAAAAAAAATTTTTTTTTTGAGTGTGTGGTACTAGAAATTGAACCCAGGGGCACTTTACCACAGGGCTATGCCCCCAGATATTATTTTTATTTTTATTTTGAGATAGGGTCTCACTAAGTTGCCCAGGCTGGTCTCCAACTTGAGACGATCCTCCTCTGTCCGCTTCCTGAGTTTCTGGGCTTACAGGTATACACCACTGTATTCTGTGGGATTAAGTTCTACATCTACAGTAGAATTTTTATTTTAGTATATAAAACAGACTAGAAGAAAATATACAAAAATCGTAATAGGAGTTATCTCTGGGTAGTGGAATGCCTAATTGTTACTGTGTCCCTTTATACCTCCAGATGTTCTATTGTAAATATGTATTGCTTCAATAATCAGCAACACAAATCCAACAAAAATTACTGTGTCTTCAGGTCCAGCTTGCCCTGGGTCTTCCTTCTCCTTCAATGCCGCTCTGCAGTAAAGATGAGCAATCTTACAGTCCCTAAGTATATGGATAACCTTTACTACAGTGGCTGCTTCAATAACATATGCCACTAAACTTCTCTGAGGCTTTGTATTTTTCACTTTTGAGAATATTGAATTTATTATTGGTAACACATCATAAGATCTGTAGTTTCAAAAAGCTTCCATTATTTCTTTGGTGAAAATTTTGCACCTGCACCAAGTTAACTTTTTAAAAGTGACTTGCCATGAGCTAATTGGAAGTATAAATTTACCCTTACTTCTTTGCCTGATACCAATAAAAATTTGCAGTGAAAGCTAAATTGCAGCCACAGGAGGGAAAATGTAATGGATTTCTTTGCAGAGTTTAAATTTGTCAAAATTATGATGTGTTATATTTGGCAAATCCCTCAACATTGAGAATGAAATAGCAATTTGTGTCTGCTGTGAAGGGTTCCACAAAAATCAGCATCAGGCTACTCCATTGTGTCCTTTTTGGTTTTTAAGTGGTTGTTTGACTCTTTGTCACTTACTAAGAATTCAATTTTTAAGCCAAGCCACTCTTTCAGAACATAATCTACATGTATTTTTGTGAATGCAGGAATGTGTTAATGTTGGTAAACTGTGTGCTCTTTGCCTGTTTATTTTTTCCTGCTATAGACTGTATTACTTCTTCATATGTGCCCCTGAAGCCTTTTGAAAAGAATTGTCAAAATATTACTGTGGAGGTTGAAGAGTTTGTTCCCGAAATGACAAAATATTGTTATCCATTTACTATCTACAAAAACCATCTGTATGTGTATCCCCTGCAATTAAAATATGATAGCCAGAAAACATTTGCCAAGGTAAGCAGTGTAAACTATATAATTGTGGAGTATAAAATGTCGTTTATAATCTTCTCATTCTGACTCATTTTGAATGATCAATCATTTTAGGCAAGGAACATTGCAGTCTGTGTGGAATTCCGGGATTCGGACGACAGTGATGCTTGTGGGCTAAAGGTTTGTTTCTGATACTGATAAGCATACGTTTTTGGTAGAGATAGAAGAGATGGAGATTTGGGGACTTGGTAGTGTCATGTTCTATGTTTTAATTTGTCTAAACATCAAAAAAGAAAATGTACTATGGTGACAAATTTAACTACAAGGGTTAGATTAAATGTTTATATATAACAAAATGAAAGGAGAGCATATGTAGCTGTAAAAATGGATAAGCCTGGCCTGGGGTTGTAGCTCAGGGGTAGAGTGCTAGCCTAGCATGTATGAGGCACTGG
Organism: Tamias sibiricus; assembly: GCA_025594165.1. Lineage (NCBI taxonomy): Eukaryota > Metazoa > Chordata > Mammalia > Rodentia > Sciuridae > Tamias > Tamias sibiricus. The sequence goes on from CM046667.1 coordinate 109,206,425, forward strand.
GTTCAGTTTCCAGCATGAACACACATAAAGTAAGCATTTACACATTAGGTTTGTTTTGTTTTTGTTTTTGTTATTTGCAGTGCTGATGATGGAACTCAGGGCCTCATGTATGCTAAACAAATGCTTTATCACTGAGCTATGACCCCAGCCCACATATCAAGCTTTGCCATTGCTTTGATGCTTCTTCACAAGGTCATTTTCTTAAGATAGTTTATAACAGTACCATCAGGGAACCATAAACTCCTTTCTCCTTGAAATCTGAACAGGCTTTTTGAGCTGACAGAAGCACAGCATGACTACTTTGATGTGAGATATGACTTCTACTCCATGACTAGCCAGCCAAATGGTGCCTCTAAACTTGGACTTGTGATCTCTCAAAAGCAGAATCTCAATATTATGTGATATGGTGATTCTTAAATGCTTGTCATATCACAGTTCTTTTACATTTTCCCTCTTTATAGCTGGTTTGGACTTTTTGCTCTTTAGCCCATTAATCAGAGACCTGAAAGAGAAGTCAGAGAACATGTCAACATCACAAAGTGTTTATCTGGTTCCCTACTTCTCTAGCTTGAGCCTAAATCAGACAGATGGATGGCCTTATATTCAAATCCCTGGGGAAAGAGGCTGGACTTCCCCCAACTTAATCATCTTATGTTTCATAGCTCCCTTTGAAAAGAGATTTTTTTTACAGAGAAACTTAAAGATTGGCTGATTCAAATGCACTGTATGTTCTCTGGTTCTCCCTTCAGTAGAGTCGATAACAACTCTTCTTTTCCTTCTAAGCAATATCCTTTTGTATACTTAGAGATTCTTAGGTTACTTCTCAGCAGTTCTTGAAAATTGCCTTCATAACTATATTTAAGGAGAGTTGGATGTGCACTCATATAGAGTCTCAATTTCATTTCATAGCTGGCCTACAGACTCGGTCTGAAGTAACAGAGTGAGGCAATTAGTGCTTTGGCATGCTGATTCCATATTCATCCTTGAGCTTATTAGACCAATGGAAGTAAAAACATATTAGAAATGAAATCTGATCATCCCATGGAACCATAGAAAACGTTACATTTATTTTATCAGTATAACAGAAAGCCAGTGCTTTTTAAAATGTGGCTCATAAAGTGCCATATTTTAAAATGTTAATTGTAAGCTTTGGTGTAGCTTAATAGACATTCAGTTTTTAATTCACTTAGCCTACAAATGCTTCTGTTGGCTTTTGTTTCTTTTGAAAAAGCTCTTCTCCTTGCCCACAGTGCAGTGAGTATCCAAAAAATGTTGCTGACTGGCAGAAGGGGTGCCTCTCAGGTTAAGATACCCAAGTGCCATGAGAGGAGTAAGCTTTATAGGCCTGGTCTGAGAGTATTTCCCTTCCAGATGATAAAAAAATGTTTAGCTTCTTAGAATCAACTAATTTGGAATTGCATTTCTTTGATGGCCAGAAGTTCAAAAGCATCCTACAGGCGTTATCTGAGGTGGTGTCAGGAATGACTATAAATGATTTGGAGCTTAGAGGCTCATGGTGAGAGCTGCATGGGCTTGGCCATGGCCCTGTGCTCACAGATGCCTCTAACTGTATGTGGTTCCATAGCATCACATTTAAAGACCTGCATTTGGAATGGTGATTCTTTTTCCTTCTTTTGCAGTGTATTTATGGAAAACCTGCAGGTTCTGTTTTTACCACAAATGCTTATGCTGTTGTCTCACATCACAACCAAAATCCAGAATTCTATGATGAGGTAAAAACATATCATTCTGATATTTATAAAGTGCACTGGTTGCTATTCTTTTTCTTTTCAAATTATTTCCATCTTTTCATCTGTACTTGTAATCCCTGAATGTTTTGTTCCATGAATAGAGATAATGTCACATTGAAATGAAGGACATGTCCTGCTTGGTACACTCTGATGACAGTGACAGATTTGCCCTAAATTTAAGGTCTTTAGTGACTTGAGATAACATGGTAGAAAACAAGTATCAGACTGGAGCTAGGATTTAACCCTCCTTGCTTTGATAGCACTGGCTCTGTGACACTAATTCACTTCCCCTTTCTTGACTTTAAAATGAGAAATTCAGAAGAAAATTTCTGAAAACCCTCTAGCTCTTTCTCTTATAGCTTTATGTGGTAGAGTGCAGCCAGTCTGTCATTGAAAAACTTTGAAAGACACTGTCACTGAGACGGGCCACCAGAATCTCACTGGCTGCCCTACATACCTTAGTGAAAAGCAGATAAAGGGGAGTGGGGTGGTCTCTTCTCCTGGTCTCTGTGCTCCTTCTTGAGTTTCTCTCTCTGATCCTGTCTCCATCTCTCTTTTCTTCCTCCCTACTTCTCCATCTCTATATTTCTGTGGTTCCAGCATGTCACTCACTGTCCTAGCCTCTCCTAGCTTATGTGTAGCTATTTATCCAGATCTGTAGACTGCTTTTGCTTCCTGCATGTTTCCATGGAACCTGAATGAGCATCCAGGCCAGATGCTCTGCTGTTTCTGCTTCTCATGTCTTCATTCTTGGCTTGGTCTGAAACCATCCCCTGTACTCTCCTGATTTCCCCAGGTCCACCTGCTGTTGTATGGAGTCTTTATACCCCTACCACAGGCCTCACTCATTTCTTTCTCAGTTTGAGGGAGGGGAGGGAGATAGTGGTGCTTTGCATTTTTGCCCCCCAGGGAGGGAATATATCCATATTTTTGTGCAGTAGAGCATTAGATATCCAGATGGTCTGGATGCAGTGAATAGGCATATTCTGTAGTGAAATGTACCTACAACAGACCATAGTTATAATGCCAAGAAACCAGGCCTTGTGTGCATGTCTATAACCAAGACCAGTCACTGCAGAAAACTAGAGCATATAGCAAGCAATACATGTTGCTTTTAGGATTACTAAAATGAACAGACTTTTAGTCATTCACTATATATTGACAGAGAGCGTGCATGCAAGAGGTGGGGAAATGGCTACAGGCATGTACACTAAATCAAACCTGTAGTCTATACTGTCTCTTACATACTTGCAGGAGATATTCTAAGCATTAAAGTTGGTTTCTGATTAGAAAATTGCTTGAGATACTTTATTATAAGCATTATTTTTTTTTTTGGTACAGGGGCTTGAACCCAGGGCCTTGTGCATGCAAGGCAGGCACTCTACCAACTGAGCTATGTCCCCAGCCTTTAAGCATTAATTTTTAACTTAATTAATGAATCACAGGAGATAATTTTTATGTCTTTATTTAAGAGTAATTTGTGGATACCATGATGCTGTAGTGACTTTTTGCACATCTATTTGTAAAGGTATATTATTTTTTCATGTAGAAAACAACAACAACTTAAGAAAAGTCGCCTTTCAAATTCAGAGCACATTGACTTTGATTGGGATACACACTCCCTGGACTGTGAGGATGTGGGGGTTTTTCTTGTTTGTTCATTTTTATTTTTATTGTTGCATATTAATTATACAAAACAGTGGGTTCATTGTGGCATATTCATACATGCATATAATGTAATTTGATCTAGCATTTCAGAAAATTCTACTGCAAAATTGAATCTAGGAGAATCCAAAGTACTAAATCAGCCCTCACAATGCAGGAGAATATTGTCCTCACACTGAAAGTGACCAGAAAAGCATTTGGAATATATTTAAATGATATCTACTACTTGGCCACTTGATCTGTTATTTAAGAAGTATTTTGGAACAGTATGATGAAAGTGAACTGAATGTCTGACAGTCCAGCTTGACAATTAAAATGAAACAAAACAAAACAAAATGTCACGTTTAATTTTGCTGTCATTTCAGATTAAAATCGAGCTTCCCATTTACCTGCATCAAAAACATCATTTGCTTTTCACTTTTTATCATGTAAGTTGTGAAATCAACACAAAGGGAACAACTAAAAAGCAGGACACAGTTGAAACTCCAGGTACCTGTGTTTATATTTTAATTTAATTTAATTAATTTTATTTTATGCAGTGCTGGAGATTGAACCCAGCATTATGTTTTCTTTTTTATTTTTTAATATTTATTTATTTACTTTAGTTGTACACAATGCATTTATGTTTACGTGGTGCTGAGGATCGAACCCGGGCCGCGCATGTGAGAGGCGAGCGCTCTGCCGCTGAGCCACAACCCCTGCCCACATTATGTTTTCTTTAAATGTCTCTTTACAGCTATTTGAAATGGAATTGTATAGGATATAACCACTTTTCATAAAGCTGCAGAACATTTATTCCCTTTACCAAAAAGTACATTTCTGAGTTAAAAAATTCATTGGTAAGCTGGATACAGGGGCGTGTGCCTATAGTCCCAACTTACTAGGAGTCTGAGGCAAGAGGATCATTTGAGCCCAGGAGTTTGAGGCCAGCCTAGGCAACATAATAAAATGCTCGTCTTAAAAAAAAAAAAAAAAAAAAAAAGTTCACTGACTGACAAAAGATGAACATTCATTTTGTTATCATTTGTACCAAATATCATTTTCCAAATACTTGGCATTATGCTTAAACTATTATAAGCAACATAAAATAATATTGTTATTATCAAACAAAAACACATATTGTGGCAGGGTATTATTTTTTTTTAAATTTTATTTTTATAATTTTTAATATGTACAACTCATAGTTATCATTTATTTTGTGTGGAATTGCCCAGCAACCAGAATTGTCCAGTTCTGCTTACTGAGGAAGAGGGAAGTGAGCCCAGAGCCAGGGACATCTGTGAGCTGGAGGGAGGTTGGGGGCTGCCTGTTTCTAATGAGAAAAGAACAGATTTAATGAAGTTGAATAAGCTTTAGTAACAAAGTCCCAGTGCTGGTCTCATTTCAGCAAGGCTTCAGATAAACCAGTGGGAAGCAACCTTGGGAGAGCATAGAAGGCCTGTGAACACAGCTCATGTCACACCCACTTTATAAACATCTGTGTGCCCTGGGATGCAGATCAGGCCAGCCTGGATCAAACATTTATTTAGCAAACATTTCTGCATGTTTATTATGTGCAAGAAGTTGTAATAGGTATTATGGGAATACGGTGAAGCATCCAACTTAGATCTCATGTTCAGTGGGCATATAATCTAGGAGGGGAAATGAGTCCTATGTGGGCAATTATAATAAAATATAGAAGTGGTGATTACCAAAATTATTCTATGGGTGGAGGAAGAGGTGTCTGGGAATCATGGAAGGCTTCCAGGAGGAGATGATGGTCTTACAAGGTAAGTGGATTTTTTTTTGTTGTTGTTGTTATTAGGGATTGAACACAGGCACTTTACCACTGAGCCACATCCACAGCCTGCCTATTTATTTATTTATTTATTTATTTATTTTTTTGAGTTAGGGTCTCACTAAGTTGCTGAGGCTTGCCTCAAACTTGGTCAGCCTCTCACGTTGCTGGGATTACAGGCATGTACCACCACCCCTGGCATGAGGTGGATCTTGAGAAAGCAGTTATGGCAATAAGGTTGGGGATTCTGGGATGAAGGAACAGTTCCTAAAGGTCATAGTACTGAGGAGTATGGACAGAGATCTACAAGTAGTTCACAGAGTCAAGAGTGCAGCATGCTAGGGGTGGGTCATAGGATGTGAAGTTTTAAAAAAGAGGCATCAGATTATGGAAATCTTCTAATGCTAGCCAGTGGATTTGATTTGATTCTGTCACCAAGCTGGAACTACTGAAGAGTTATAAATACTAGGAAGAGCTGTTTTGGGCAAAAATGAATCAGGCAGTAAAATAAAGGGCAAGGTGAGTTGGAGCAGGAAAAAGGAAAGGCAACACCAGTAAGGGAGCTATTTCAAATGTCCAGGAAAGGATGAGGGCCACGTTATGACAGCATCAGAAAGGCAAAGAAAAGGGGAATTACAGAAGAAGAATAAGAGCCCTCAGTATCTGGGGGTTCCACATCCATGGATTCAACTAACCATGCATTGAAAATCTATTTCAACAATTGCAGCTATACTGAATACATACAAATTTTTTCCTTGTCACTCCTGAACAATGCAAACAACTATTTACATAGCATTTATACTATATCAGGTATTACAAGTAATCAAGAAATGATTTAAAGTATACTGGAGAATTATGTGTGGTCATGTGCAAAAAAACTATGCCATTTAATGTAAGAGACCTGAGCGTCCAGGGATTTTGATATCCATGAGGGGTCCTGGAAGCAGTCTGTGGATTCTGAGGGAAGACTATATATTGGACCTAGTGAATGACTGACTAGATGATTCAAAGTAAACTGTGATGTTTCAAAGTTGGGTGATTGGAAAGAAAGTAATGCCAGTAGGAGAATTATGGACAGGCATGATAGGTTTGGAATTGATGGCGAGTTTGAGGTCCTAGGGAATCACCTGAGTGATGCCCAGCAGGCAGTAGGACTGGATGTTATAGAGCTCCCTTTATGGTTAGTATAATCTTATTCTGCATCCCCATAGAAATTGAAGTTAATTCAGGGTAGGGACCTTGAGAATCTAGAAGAAAACTAGCAGGGCAATGAGAACCCATGAGCATATATCTCTGCTGAATGATAAATTGCAGCTTCCTTCGCCAAGTCCTAGACAGAAGTGGGCAAGATGTTCAGTGAAGCATGAGATGGTTATTCTATGTGCCACTCATCAGTTTTAACTGTCCATCCTTTAAGTGGCTTCCTACCTTTGAGCCAGATGGCATGCTTGAGCTTCCTTTGAGCTTCCAAGTGCTCTGTATTAGTTTTGACTAAGGGACACACTTGGCCATGGTTTGATTAATTTACAGTGTAAAAATGTTACCTAAGCAATCTCATAGAGACAGAAAATGGATTCATGGTTGCTAGGGACTGGGGAAAAGGGGGGAATGAGGAGTGCCTGTTAAGGGCTCTGAAGTTTCCTTTTGGGGTAATGAAAAAGCTCTGGAATTAGATAGTGTTGATAGAGACACAAGTGGAAATACACTAAAAATCATTAAGTTGTATGTTTTAAATGGATTAATTATATTTGAGTTATATGTTGATAAAAATGTCTGTGAGGAGCCGGGTGCGGTGGCGCACGCCTGTAATCCCAGCACTTTGGGAGGCTGAGGCAGGAGGATTGCGAGTTCAAAGCCAGCCTCAGCAATGGTGAGGCACTTAGCAACTCAGTGAGACCCTGTCTCTAATAAAATACAAAAAAGGGCTGGGGATGTGGCCCAGTGGTCGAGTGCCCCTGAGTTCAATCCCCGGTACCACAAAAAAAAAAAAAAAAAAAAAAGTCTGTGAGGAAAAAATATTGCCAAAGAACAAGCAATATATATTTTCCTATTTTTTTTAAAGAGACACATTTATTCAGTGTCATGATCAGACTATTACATTTAGCAATCACAGCATGGGTGCAAAAAAAAAAAAAGTCTACATTAAAACCCTTTGTTGGAATGCTTTACACTTTCCACAGAACAGAAACTAAAATACCTGTTATACAATTAGTCACAAATACAGTCCTCGAGTTTTTTTGCCCATACACATGAGTATTGTCTAAACCATGTCTTCTTTGTAGCAGTGAGGCCCTGCCACCACTGTGCTTGGTTGAGTTCACAAATCTATTGTAACCTGTAGCTTCCCTGTCACTTCTCTGGCTCTCCTCTCCTGCTAAGCTTTGTTTCCTGGAAGTATTAAAACTTTCTGCCACTGCCATAGCTACTGCTGCTGCTGGAACCGCCATAGCCACCTTGGTTTCGTGGTTTGGCAAAGTATTGGCCTCCACCACCATAAGATCCAGAACTTCTGCCTCCAAAGTTTCCACCCTTCATAGGTCCAAAATTTGATGACTAATTGTTGTAACTGCCAAAATCATTGTAGCTTCCACCACCTCCAAAATTGCTTCCATCATTACCAAATCCATTGTAGCCATCCCCACTGCCACCATATCCACCACCATCATGGCTACCACCAAAGCCACCACGACCACTGAAGTTCTCTCCTCGATCAAAATTGTCATTTCCACCAAAACCACCTCCACGACCACCACCAAAGTTTCCAGAACCATTTCGACCTCTTTGGCTAGAAGAGGCACTAGCCATCTCTTGCTTTGACAGGGCTTTCCTCACTTCACAGTTGTGGCCATTCACAGTATGGTATTTCTGAATGACAATCTTATCCACAGAGTCATGGTCATCAAAAGTTACAAAAGCAAAGCCCCTTTTCTTTCCACTGCCTTGGTCAGTTATGATTTCAATAACTTCAATTTTCCCATACTGTTCAAAATAATCTCGTAGGTGATGTTATTCAGTGTCTTCTTTAATGCCACCAACAAAGATCTTTTTCACAGTTAAGTGGGCCCCTGGTCTCTGAGAATCTTCTCTTGAGACAGCTCTCTTTGGTTCCACAACTCTTCCATCCACCTTGTGTGGTCTTGCATTCATGGCTGCATCCACTTCCTCCACAGTGGCATAAGTGACAAACCCAAAGCCCCTGGAGCGCTTGGTGTTTGGGTCTCTCATTACCACACAGTCAGTGAGTGTTCCCCATTGCTCAAAATGGCTTCTCAGACTCTCATCAGTTGTTTCAAAGTTCAGCCTTCCAATGAATAGCTTCTGCAGCTGTTCAGGCTCTTTAGGGGACACTGATTTAGACATGACAGCAGCAGGAAGAGAGACTTTAACAATGCTTCCTCGGCGGCGTCCACGGGCAGAAAGGATTAAGCTAACGTATCCCTATTTTCCTATTTTCAAGGTTAGAAATCTTTTCTCTTTTGTCTAATTTTCAATTTAACTATGGTGACAGAGTCACTTCTTCTTAGTGTTTTTTGTTTGTTTGTTTGTTTGTTTTTGTTGTTGTTTTTGGTACCAGGGATTGAATCCACATTTGCTTAACCACTAAGCTATATCCCTAGCACTTTTTATTTTTTTATTTAGAGATAGGGTCTCACTAAGTTGCTGAGACTTGCCTTGAACTTGCAATTTTCCTGCCTCACTCTGCCAAGTTGCCGGGCTTACAGGCATGTACCACTGTGCCCAGCTCTGACAGAGAGTCATTTCTAATGGTTCTTCTGCTCAGGTTACTTTTCCCTGCTTTTTATAAAAGAAAAGGTCTGGGCAAACCATTTTTGAAGTTGAACTGGTAAAGATGCCCTTCAGGCATGTTTCAGAGTCTGAGAAAGCCATTTCGTTTATATAGACAAAGTGATGTTTTGGTCTTTTAAGAATTAAAGCATTTGCCAAATGAAACATGTAAATGAAAACATTGTAGCCAGATTGGTGTTGACTTCTGTGTTCAGAGTATAAACACACAGACACACATGTGCACATGAACTTATGAAGAATTTTGAAGAATCAGAAAGGAATGACTTTACAAAGTGCTTTCCAGCCAACACCCTCTCTTACTTGCCAAAACTTGGTCCAGAGCTTTTATTTTTTTACAGCTAAGCTATAAACACTTGAAACCAGAGTTATTTCTATAATGGAAATACTGACACTGCTCAGCTTGAGCAACACAGATGGCTCTGGCTCTTTTAGCTAGAACATGATGAGTTTTTTAATGGAAAGCCAAGGCACCCTTTTAGGGGTAGAACTGTTAAGAAATGTAGTAATTGGGGGAAATCCTGTGGCAGTGTTAGGTCATAAACACTGTGGCCTGGCCATATTCTTCTACTACACCTCCTCCTGCTGTAATCAGGAAAACTGAGTCCATCTAGACAATTTGTGCTTACAGTCTTCTATAAATATTAAATGTAACTTTGACTTTTGACCTTAATTTTCCATTGTTCCTTACCCTAGTGTTGTCATATTTTGGAACATATTGCTGTTGTCTGAGATGGTCTTAGCTGTATGACTCTGCACTCTTAGTGGAAGGATGGATGAGGGTAATCTGAACCTTTAAAAAAAAAAGCCTACCAAAAATGTCCCTCATCATGTAAAGATAATGATATTGATGCACATTTTAAGTTTTAAAGTGTGTTTTTTACGATATCACGTCTCTGAACTCTCAATTCTTTTTAGATGGAGAGACTGTGTATTGTTGTTTTCATTTTTTATTGGCAAGTAAATACAGTAAATAACTTGTTAGTGGCCAGGTTGGGATTCGAAAATGATCCAGACCCATTGTTCCTTCCCTAGTTTGAGGTTGCCCAACACCTGGACTCCTACGTACAGTTCCCTGGAAACATCACCAGCCTGCCCCACTCCCCAGCAGTTAGACATTTGTGTAGCTAATTGCATTTTCTATTTCATTTCTTATGGTTTATTATTGTCTTGGCAGTTGGGTTTGCCTGGGTACCTTTGCTGAAAGATGGTAGAATCGTCACATTTGAGCAGCAGCTGCCAGTTTCAGCGAATCTTCCCCCAGGCTACTTAAATCTGAATGACACCGAATCAAGAAGGGTAGGAAAATATTTGCATCGATTGAAGTAATCATAGTTAAATGTTTAAAAAAGAGAATTCTGTTTGTGTAGTTGAACATTTGGGAGTTAAAGTATGGTCTGTGGTCTGGTGATGGCCTACTATAAATATAAGATATGGAAAACAGGTGTTTGCAGTTTATAGCAGTTTGATAAAGTATCTTTATGCCTATTTTTTCTAATAACTTTTAAAATTGGGCTTTGGATTTTGTGTGTCATTTAAAAATTCATTTATTTAAATAATTCATTTTTGTTATAATTTTAAAAGCAATCTGTAAAGGATTGGAATTTTAAAATTACTTAGGGCATGTTTTTCTAGAGGCAGGTTATTTTCTTCAGTAATCCCATTGTATGAATCTAATGTATTAATTTCTGAAAAATGTTTAAATGCATGAAGGTATTACATGTTGTTCATCTATCCCTTGCTACAAAACAGAAATTCATGTCTGTATTTTCTGTTTACAGCAATCAAATGTAGATATCAAGTGGGTAGATGGTGCAAAGCCTTTGTTGAAGATTAAAAGCCACTTAGAGTCCACCATCTACACTCAAGTAAGTTGTATCATCTGAATTGTGTCAATTTGAATACTCAAATATATTTCTGGATAAAATAGATGATATTTGTTTCACAACCTGCAAGATTTTCTCATTAATAGCATGATTCTAGCTCAGGATATACAATTATTGCCAAATTATAAAATCCTTTTATTGCTGTTAGCTGATTTGAGCTTCTCAAAACTCTGAAAGGAATTTGGAAGCTATCTTCATCTTATAGGTGAAGAAACTGAGGATCAGTTAGGTTGGGTAACTTCCCCAAGGGCATGGAGTAATAATTAGGGGAATCAGGTCAAAATACACATTTCCTTTTTCCATTTGCTTATATAATCCATGCTGTCCAGAAAACTGGTGTGTATGGAGTCCATATAGGACAGCTGGACTCACTTGCTAGTGAAGTGTCATGGTAAAGTTGGGTATTGAAGTTTATCCAGAACTTTTGTTATGGTAACTTCCTGCTGCCACCTTATTTCACCTGTCAGTTCAGACCCCTGTTCTTGCTCATTTCATTAAAGTGGAGAAGTAGCTCAACTTCATAGAACACAATAGTTCAAAGAGGGATTGAATGAATGCTTAATTGGTTGGACACACATTGAGTCCTTCTGTGTGCCTTGGTACATGCCAGATTAATTTTGTTTTGCTGCTTTGTGTTGTGGTCAAGAGACCTTTGAGACATGGTCATATAGGATGGCAGCTATGCTACTGAATCTGGGCATTAGAATACCTGGATGGATAGGTTTGCATGATGCAGGAGGGAAGAAAGGTGGAGAGAGCCTGCCTTTGAGAATAATGAATCAAATTTCATATGGATGTTTCCATCTGTGTTCCAGGATCTGCATGTGCACAAATTCTTCCATCATTGCCAGCTGATTCAGACAGGCTCAAAAGAAATTCCAGGGGAGCTCATTAAATATTTAAAGGTAAATGTACAACCGCTTTCTGCAAAAGGTTTGATTTTCACGTCTTTCTGTTGCCACGATTGATGTGGAAAAAATAATCTGACGAACACTTAAAACTACTTTTGGCTGTGGATCCTCAGGAGTATTAGGTACTTTTCCATCAAGTGGCTGTTTGGAAGCAGACAGCACAGTTGCTACATTAGGAAGAAAATGTTATAGCCAGAACTCGACACCATAGTATTGGAAATCTCATGGAAATGTTGATTTCAATTGTATAAATTGATTTTGCAGGTCTTTTCTCTTCCGGCTGACTGCCCAGTAAAGGTGGAGAACTCTGTGGGGGAAAAGGGCCAGGGAGGAATGTGAGCACATTTGCTTAATGAAATGTGAAATGGTTCCTGTGTCCATGAGTGAAAGACTATGAAAAGGGCCTACTAAAGAGACAAACATAGTTTCCACATGTTGCATAGGGGACAGTCTTAAGAAGTGCCATGCTTTTTCAGATGAATAGAAGCTAAATGTTTATTCCCTATGCACTAGAGCTGCAGTGTGCATCATAGGACTGGGCTGGCAGCAGCTCTCTTCATTGGATTGCTCCTTTAATAGTTTAGCCATGGAAAGTCTGAGGACTTTTGGTTTTAAACAAAGCTACTACAGGATTTCCCTTTGGACATATGCTGTTGCTTCATGATATATTCAGGAAACAAATGGGTTCATTTCTTTCAGAGAGGTAGTACAACATGAGAAAAAATGTATGGATTCTGGAACCATAAACTGACTTTGTGTGGCAGATCTGTCACTTACTAGCACTGTGATTGACTTTGGCCAAGTTATTTAAGTTCTCCAAGCTTTTGTTTTTTCATCTGTCCACATTGAGGTACAATAATATACAGGTTAGCCAGGCATAATATAATCCTATTAATTTGGGAGGCCAGGGAAGGAGGATTGCAAGTTTGAGGCCATACTGGGCAAATTTGCTGAGACCCTGTCTCACAATAAAAAATAAAAAGAACCAAGGGTGTAGCACAATGGTAGAACTCTCCATGAGTTCAGTCCCTAGTACTGCAAAATTAGTACATCCATACATACACACTACACATCTTAGGGTGATTATGAGGCTTGAATGAGGTAGTGTCTGCTGTACAGTAACCATTCATGCCACACTTACCCTTGAGTGATTCCTATGAGCCAAGCATTATTGCAGGCATTGGGAATATAATTAAAGAAAGATTTTCCTATTGTCAAGGAGCTTAATTTCTTGTGGAGACAGAAAATAAATAGGGAAAGTTAAGTGTATGTATATATATATATATATATATATATATATATATATATATATATATATATCCTATCATAGGTTCTACAAAGAAAACCAAAACAGTGTAGTAAAACAAGGAATGAGAAGGGGTTCCTGTTGTGAAGACATCAGAGAAGATGTCTCTAGTAAAGTGACATTTGAGCAGAGACCTAAATGAAAGGAAGATGGCAGCCTTGTGGACTTCTGGGGAAGAGCTGGGAATAGCAAGTACAGCATTATCTTGAAAAGGTAGCTGAGGCTCGTTGGGTAAGGCCTCATAGGCCATGGTGAGGAGTTTGAACTTACTCCAAGTGAGACTGGAAGCCTTTACAAGGGTTTGAACAGTGAAATGGCATAATTTAACGTTGGTTTTGAAAGTACCATTCTGCCTACTATATAAAAAATATACTAGCCAGGCATTATGGATGCTTGTCTGTAATCCCAGCAGATTGAGAGGCTGAGGCAGGAGAATTGCACATTCAAAGCCAGTCTCAGCAATTTAGGGCAAGGCCCTAAACAACTTAGCAGGACCCTGTCTCAAAATAAAAAAATAAAAAGTGCTGGGGATGTGGCTCAGTGGTGAAGTGCCCCTGGGTTTCATCCCCTCTACCAAACACCAATGGAGAAGTAGAAGAAGGGAGAGCATCAATAAATGATTGCTGTTGTTCTTAATTAAATTAACACTCATCTAACTTCCATATCCTGACCTCAGGTTATATCTAGGAGGACTCCAGCTATATGTATGAATGCTTTGTCTGTTTAAGTCATTGGCTTTTCTTCCAGTTGGGAAGTGTTGTAAAAATTTTAACAGAGTAGCATGGCATGGAATATCATTTTTAAATACTGGTATTCTTCAAATGGAAAAAAAATACTCAGTTTTTGTTTCTTAGGGTGTGGAATTTCTGATATTTATGTGACCTGTGCTCGCCCTCTAGTGGTAATGAGTGAAATGCCATGTAATTTCAGAAAGTTTATAACTAAGATCTTTTCCACAGTGTTAGTACTGAAAAGGATTCTAGAGATTTCTTTTTGCAGGCGAGCAATCTGAAGCCCAGGCAGAGGTGACTTGCCTGTAGTCATTCAGATGGTTGGTATCAGAGCTGAGATGACTAATACCATGACCTTCCTGGCAAACTTTGTGACCTGTTGTCCCTAAAAGTGACACTGTTTCATGACTTCATTCAGTATCTACTTGTTGAGCTCTTATTGTGAATTTTGTAGTTTCCTGGATGCTGTGTGACTTTCAGAGAAGAATAACTTAGGTTCATCGTCCATAGAGCTGTTGCAACATAACTGAAGAAGAGGGCACACAAAAGCCAACTGACAATATGTCAGTAACACAAATAATAGTCCAGAGTCCTGTGTGATTAAATGTCAAATGTGTGATTGGAGTAAAAGCACTGAGAGTTCAGTGAGCTGAGGAGCCAGCGTGGACTAGAGGGCACCCACCTTTATCTTACCCTTTCGTTTCTTATTTTATTCATTTATTTAGTCATTCACCAAATATATATTGAGCACCTACTGTGAAACAGATGTTGTTCTGGGAGCTGGGAATAAAACAGGGAGCAGTTCAGGTAACATACCAGTTCTTGTTGGGGTGAACAGATTATAAATAAATAAGTAACTTTAGATATAAATGAGTGCTGTGAAGAATTTATAACCAGTTAATAGAATCTAACATGACCATGAGTACCTTTTAGATAGTTGTCAGGGAAGGCTTATCTGAGGAAATGATATTTCAACCTGAAAAGAAATTGATAACAGCCTGGCCTTGTGGCACATGCCTGTAATCCTGGCAACTCTGGTAGCTGAGGCAAGTTCAAGGTCAGCTTGGTGACTTATCAAGAACCTGCCTCATAATAAAAAGGGCCAGAGGTATAGGTCAGTGGTAAAGCACACCTGGGTTCAATCCTTATGATTAAGAAAAGATAAACTGATGAGAGAAAGCCATAGCTGTATCACCTTCAGACTGTCATCCACTTAATGGTAGGAGCCATGGGGCTTATGTTTATTATTTGTATCGAGTGTTTGTGTGTGCACGTGCGTATGCATGCACTTGGGCTTGGCTATCCATGGTACATTCAGTATGACTCTGTTGAATGAGAAAATGAAGAGTTTCATTGGAGTGGAGATTTAAACTAGTGTTGTAGCTGGGATTTGGCTAAAAATTAAACAGAGGCACAAAGGTAGGAAAGCATTTGATATATTCAAGGAACAATGAAGATACCAGTTTGGCCTTGTGAAGAGTGATGAGCATTAAGGCAGAAACTGTAGTCTGGGTTTTAAGTAGCTTAATTTAATAGGTCATGGTTTCTCAAACTTGGTCCTGTGGACATTTTGGGCAGGATAATCCTTTGTTGGGATGCTGTCCAGTGCATTGTAGGATGTTTAGCAGAACCCCTAGAGATCAGTAGCGCCCTCCAGTTGTGGCAATCAAAAATGTCTCCTGACATTGCCGAATCTCCTGTGGAGGGCAATGTGGCCCCTGATTAAGAACCACTTTAATGGTAATGGGAAGGCATCAAAAAAATCTTGGCAGATGATAATCTAATGTAAGCAGTGTTGGGAGTAAAGAGAAACTGTGCAGAGACCTACTGGAAAACTATTAGGAATATTTGGGTTATAGATTAGAGGGTCCTACAAAGGGCAATGGCAAGAAGGCTAGGTGAGAGGGTACTTAGGAAGGAAGATATTCATGGAGTTACCATGTGTTCCTGGAGCTGTCTCTACTGTCCTATGCATTGGATTAAAGAGAAGATGCACAGAGGTCTAGGGAGGTCATCATTGAGATGACAGCCCTGCAACTGATGAGAGAGTAAGAACTGAAAGATTGAGCAAGAGGAAGGGAGACTGTGAAATAGAAATGACAAGTTTGCAATATTCAGAGATTTGACTTGTCTATCTCTCTGTTTACCATAGTACTACACATTGAATTGATGAAGAAGGTGGTTGGTGAAATTTTTATTTCTTTTTTTGGTTGGCTGGTTGAGTAAGTGTGGAGAGAAAGGGAGAAAGGAAAGAAATTCAACATATTTCAGGGCTTGCAATATTCCTATGTAAATTTGCATATATTTCTTCATTTTGATATTTGTAGCACACCTATTATTAGAGACAGAGTCTCAGCACTATGGAGCAATGTATTATGAAGATGTTAGAATTGAAAATGACCTCAGTTGTGTAGATGATGCTGTTGTAAAGCCAAATATTTATAGAAGTGCTCTTACTAAAGCCCACTTAACTTCTTAACAGAATAGCCAGAGGCCCACATTTCTAACAAAACCCACAGAACACTGGGAGCTAGTATGCACATCTCCACCATTTCCAAAAACATTGCCAAAACCCGCCATAGAATGATTGAATGTTGGTTTACCAAGGGTCAGTTGTCTTTTTTTTTTTTTTTTTTTTGAAATCCATTTATCCCAATTATACTTGTTATATTAAAGAGACAAAGTCTGAATGCCAAAATAGAGGTGTGGATTAAGTAAGTAGCAAAAACAAAGTCCCCTGTTCCAGGAACCTCACATTTAAATGAGCTTATATTCTAGTTAATGTATCTCTCATTACTTGACTTTTTTGTTGTTTTACATTTGCAAATTATATCATATTTCTGTTTGTTTTCATAACTAATAATGACTTATTTTAGTGTTTGCATGCTATGGAGATCCAAGTCATGATACAGTTTCTACCTGTAATTCTTATGCAACTCTTCCGAGTTCTCACAAATATGACCCATGAAGATGATGTTCCTATCAACTGTACCATGTGAGTTTTGGTGTTATAAATACAAAGAAGCTATCTATTTGAGATCTTTGTTCTTTTTTAATGGTGGCGTTCATTGCTCTAAACTTCCCTCTTAAAACTGCTTTTGTTGTATTCCATCGGTATTGGTATACCATATTTCCATTGTCATTTGTCTGAAGGTATTTTTTTTTTTTGGTGTGGTACAGAGGATTGAACTCAGGGGTACTCAACCACTGGGTCACATCCCCAGTCCTTTTTTGTATTTTATTAGAGACAGGGTCTCACTGAGTTGCTAAGTGCCTCGCCATCTCTGAGGCTGGCTTTGAACTCGCGATCCTCCTGCCTCAGCCTCCCAAGTGCTGGGATTACAGGTGTGTGCCATCACACCTGGCTTATGTCTGAAGGTATTTTTAAAATTTATACTTTGGTTTCTTTTTTGACTGACTGCTTGTTCAGGAGTATGTTATTTAATCTCCACATATTTTTGAATTTCCCACAATTCTTCCTGTTACTGGTTGAAAATATGATTTCAGTCTTCTTAAATTTGATAGGGCTTGTTTGGCAGTCTAATATATGATCTGTCCTGGAAAACATACCATGTGCACATGAGAAGAATGTATATTTTGTTACTGTTGGATGGAATGTTCTACATATGTTAGGCCCATTTAATCTAAGTGAAGTTCAGGCCCAATATTCCCTTATTAATTTTCTGTCTGGTTGATCTAACCATTGTTGAAAGTGGAAAATTGAAGTCCTTTCCTAATATTGTATTGTTTTTTATTTCTCCCTTCATGTCCATCAATACTTGCTTTATATATTAGGGAGAAAAACATAACAATTTTAATTGAACTTTCTTCAATGAAGTTAATGTTCTACACTGAGGCTGTTCAATATGTTAGCCACTAGCCACATGTGGCTGTTGAGCACTTGAAGTGTGACTAGTTCAACTATGGAACTAAATTTTTAATTATGTTTATGTATAGTTTTAGTCGATTTAAATAGCCACAGGTGACTGTGTCTCATATTGTACAGAATGAGGTATTAAGCCATTAATTTTTACTTGAAAGAATAGGGCAGTATTGTTTTTATAAGAAAAGATAACATTGTAAAGTAGAAGGCAAAATGTATCTGAATTTTAAAATAAAAAATAAGGAGACTTTAAAAACATTTGAGCTCAATATTGGATGTTGCTGGCTCTGCTGGCTCTGCTGTTGGGTATATATAGTCTCTGCCACTGAGAATAATCTGATTGAAAATTGAAGAAGCATTATTCAAAGCCAGTGATTCTCAAAATGTGGCCCATAGAGTAGCAGCATAAGTATCACATGGGAGCTTATTCAAAATGCTCATCAGAGCCTGGCATGATGGTGCACACCTGTAATCCCAGCAGTTTGGGAGGCTGAGGCAGGAGGATTGCAAGTTCAAATCCAGCCTTAGCAACTTATTGAGGCCCTAAGAAATTTAGCCAGATTCTGCCTCAAAATATTTTAGAAAAATGCTTGGGGATGTGGGTCAGTGGTTGAGTGTCCCTGGGTCTAATCACTGGTCTCCTCCCACCCCCGCCAAAAAAAAACAAACCAAGATGCTTATCATCGATCTTCACCTCAGACTACAAAATCAGAAACTGGGAGAGGAATTGAGCAATCTAACAAGCCCTCCAGTGGTTCTGATACATACTGAAGTTTGAGAACCACTGCTAGTCTCTTAACTTTAAAGCTTTGTATGAATTTTGTATTAATCTCCAATTTTAGTTCATGTACCTGCCCTGTTTTTTTTTCCATTCCCTTTTGTCCCATCTGTTGATATGCTTTTCATTTTATCTATTTTTTTCTTTTTATTCTCACTGGAGGAGGTTTTAATATTTACCTTATTTGAGGTCTTTTTCTTTTACTATGCCATAACTGTGAATGTAATTTCAAACACATACAGAGGTTTAGAAAGAAGATAAAACATCTGGGCTGCCAAAATAAAGCATCTTTCTTTTGAACAGGAAATAAATTTACAATGCCCTGAGCATGTTAGATGCTGAAATCATTATATCTTATGTAATCATCTCACTTTTAATTATTCAGGCAGGGTTAGGTCTTTATAGGGTTAAACATGATTTTATTTAACAATCACACTATGGTAACTAATTGTAGCATGACACGCTGGTTTTTGTAAATGTCATTTCAGGGTTCTCTTACATATCGTATCAAAGTGCCACGAAGAAGGCTTGGATAGTTACTTAAGATCCTTCATAAAGGTTTGTGGAGTAAGCTGTCTTGGTGAGTGTTTTTGTTTTTTTAAGTGGGACAGATTTGTCTTACAGTTCATTTTCTTTATTTGTAGTATAGCTTCCGACCTGAAAAACCGAGTGCTCTTCAGACCCAGCTGATTCATGAAACACTGGCTACTACCATGATAGCAATATTAAAGCAGTCTGCAGATTTCTTAGCAATAAATAAACTGCTCAAGGTAAGGACACAGGACACAACCAGAAACAAAGGAGCTATAAACACACTGGTTTGATACCCTCCCATTTCAGTTCTAGTTTTTTATCATTTATTCACATGAGTATCTGTTGCGGGTCGGTATGGGTCCCACTCAACGCTGGAGTAAGTAACTACGGGGCCAGCACACGAACCACGTGTGAAGGGAATGACCAGTCAAGAACTTCTGACCCCAGGAGTCCAGTGAGGCAAAGGCAGTGGTCGAGCTGCTTGCAGACTCGTTTATTATGGAAATGACAAGTGGTTATAAAGCATTATTAGCCAATTATCATTTACATGTTTAGCATAGAATCCAATCACTTGATGCCATGGGGCACAGACACCCAGACCCCCCAAATTCTCCCTGGCAACAGCAAGTCTGCCCAATCACTTCTGTGCTAATCTGAAAAAGCGCAGACCCAGTCTCTGACCAAGTCTGCAATAGCTTGACAGTCTGCAGTAGCTGACAGCCTCTTTGCTAGTTGTCACCTTGGCTGCTGCCAGCTTGAGGAAGTGGGTTTTCTCACCTAGCCTGGCCACAAAGCTGAACACAGCACCATGCATTCAGGCCTTCCTGAAGGCTTGTACATACATAGGCTTTCCTAATGTATTTGAACTGTTCAGAGCTGTTAGGCCAAGGGCTGGGAGTCTATCCTACAAGTATCCCTCTCCCAATCACTTTGCACATGCATCCTTTTCCTGAAGTTCTCCGTAGAGCCTCCTTTACCTTTCCTTCCTGTGCCCTGCCCTCAATCATATGCATAATAGAACAAATGTAGAACCAGATAGATATATGTGGGTTAGAATCCTGCATCTGTTGCGGTATAGTTTTGGGACCTGAGGCCAGTTATTTAGCATCTCTGATAATCAAATTCCTCATTTCCAAATCATGAGTAATTTGTAACAGGCATGTAATAGGCACTCAATAATTCCAGGTCATTATTACAATTTATTCCTTTTATTAACAGTAGAACTTTAGGTATCTTGGCACACATCTGCTTGAGGCTTCTCTCTACCCCTCAAAGGACACAATGGTGGCAATAACACAGGACACTTAGGTTGGGCCAGTTGTGGTACCAACTTTAGGCTTGGGTTCCCCCACTGAGTGCAGGCTGTAATAAGATTCATTTTCTGTAGAACATTTAAAAGTAATAACAGAATAAACTAAAACTTGGTTTATACTTATCTCCAGCTGTGGGCAATTCAAAACAATGTCAGTATTAAAATTCCCCTCCCCACCTTGGGATATATATTCCTATGCTCCCTTTGCATATCACTGTCCTTCAAGTACTATAGTACCTTTTGCTAAAGCTGTTGAAAGGTATTCTGTGACTTTGATAATGAATTGGAATCTCTTGAAAATGTTAATCAATTTCAGAGACAAGATCCATATTGATTGTCAAAGTCTACTAAGCTTCAAGGATTTGGGTAAATGATAATGTTTTGTTTTTGTTTTTTAATTTTAGTACTCATGGTTTTTCTTTGAAATAATTGCAAAGTCAATGGCCACATACTTGTTGGAAGAGAATAAAATTAAGGTAAGTATGTTCAATTTTTAATTGAAAATTAATAGTTGTACATATTTGTAAGAATAATGGCTTGGGAGACTGAGACAGGAGGATTGCAAGTTCAGAACCAGCATCATGTACAAAAATATACAAAATTAGTTGGGCCCCAAGCAACTCAGCAAGCCTCTGTCTCTACATAAAATATAAAAAAGGGTGGAGATGTGGCTCAGTGGTTAAGCGCCTCTGGGTTCAATTCCTAATATCAAATATATATAAAAAACACAAAACAAGCTAATCTTACTAATAGCAGTGGCATGAAAGTGCCCTTGTATATCAAAGGACTGTTAGCCATTCAATTTTTCAACATTGCTTACAAAAATGGAATGTACTGCATAACTCTGAGATCTCAGTATTCATATGTTCTTAGTCCAATGTGTAGTCAGTCTTCCACATTGTCTTTCCTATAATTATTTACCACATAAAACTCTCTATCTTTGAAGCCTTGCCTTTGTCTTGTGATTTTAAAATGTCTATATTGGAAAGATTTATTTGGAAGAAGAACAAATACCACATCAGACAGAACCTTTCTTTTTAAAAGGTTTAAGGCATGTACAAAGTTAAAAAAAAAAAAAACTTTATACAACAGATATTTTTCTGAATATGTTGGTTTGAAAAATTGTTTTAAATGTACAGGTTGAAAACCCCTTACCTGAAATGCTTGGAAGTAGAAGTATTTCATATTTTTTTTCAGATATTATAATATTTCCATTTAATGAGATATCCTGGGGGTGAGATACAAGTCTAAACACATTTATGTTTTATATATACCTTAGGTTTATAATCTGAGGTTACTTTATATTTGCACCTATGATTTGACTTTGACCTATCACATGGTATCAGATGTGGGGTTTACCACTTGTGGTGTCATGTCAATGCTCAAAAAGTCTTGGATAGTTGGAACATTTTGGATGTGAGACTTTTGGATTAGGGCTGCTCAATCTGTACAAATAAACTTTCGTGGTTATAGAAATTATAAAGCTAAGACTTGGGAAATAAAAAAACATTCATTATGCTGGGCACAGTGGTATATCCCTATAATCTCAGTGACTCAGGAGGCTGAGGCTGGAGGATTGTAGGTTTGAGGCCAGACTCAGCAACTTAGCAAGACGTCTCAAAATTTTAAAAAATATATAAAGGGCTGGAGGTACACCTCGTAGGGAAAGCACCTCTGGATTCAGTCTCTGATACCACCTCTCTACCCCAAAAAAAAACCCTTCATGTCATAGTTATCATTTTTATCAGAACTTTCATAGAGTGAATTTACTGAAACTGAGATGGATTCTTACTTTGTCTGCCAGGAAAAAAATGGAATGAAAAATTGATGTGTCTGAATCTTGGGAACATTTCCATACTGGGTCAGAATAATTCATTCTTACTGATAATTGTGGTGAATTATATTATTAGAGGACCAGATAGTTCCTGTAAGGATCTAGAGTAAAATATACATTGAACTAGTGATGTCATTTTTGAGTTGGAAGAAAAATTATACTTCAGTTGAAAAACATTTATATGAAGAATGTGTTTGAAAGTTAAAGTGGCAATTGATTTAGACCTTTTGGAACTCTGACTTTTTTTCTATGTCTATTTAATTTAAGCTTCCCAGAGGCCAGAGATTTCCTGAGGCATATCATCATGTCTTACATTCGTTACTGCTTGCAATAATTCCCCACGTGACTATTCGCTATGCAGAGATTCCTGATGAGTCCAGAAATGTGAATTATAGTTTGGCTAGCTTCCTGAAGGTGAGTTAAAGGTAGCCTGAATGTGGTAAGGAACTTTATTCACTATTGGGTCTTGAAAGCAAAAGGAAAAAGTCACCCACTTTCTAGCAACTGAGCTGTCTTTTTATAAGACTGTTGGAGTTACACTTTTTTGTGTGTGGTGCTAGGGATTGAGGGCAGGGCAAGCACTCTACCAATTAAGCTATATCCCCAGCCCAGTGTAATATTTTTGACTGAATTGATGGGTCAATTCAGCCAAATTTGATTCCTTCCCTACCCCATTAAAATATCTAGTTAAGTAAATCAGAAGCCAGAAGACAAGTTTTGTTTATTTAATAGGATTTTCAGACATAGTTTAATTTAAATGTTGTTAAATGGGACACATGTTTTCTAGGTTGCCACAGACCTTATGCCCCTGACCCCTAACTGTTTTGGCTCTGGAGTTTGCAGCTTTGGAACTAAAACAAACTATTCATTGATGTTATCATAATATAAATGTTACTAATACATGTAAATGAAAATCATTAATTTTGATCAGTGTGGTTATTTTGTTTGAGAAATACCCCAAATCCCTATTATTGTTTTTAAAAGTAGCATATTCATCTGTGTCATGTTTTGTTATAGTCATATATAAGGAATAGTGCTAGACTACATTTATTTTATGAAGGGGGTAATAATATTTGGGTTTCACTGAGTACAGGCATGGGTTTGTAATACATTTAGTTCTTACTTTCTTCTTTCCAGTCTTCCCTCTCCTTGTAGCTTTTCATCATGTCTTAGCCTTATATTAAGAACTCCTGAGCTGGGGATATAGCTCAGTTGGTAGAGTGCTTGTCTCACATATACAAGGCTCTGGATTCAGTCTTCAGCACCATGCACGAAACACACACACACACACACACACACACACACACACACACACACACAAACACAAGAACTTCCTAGTCAATAATCTATCCAAGCAGTTTTAGTGCTTATCATATCCTTACTTTTTTTTAATTGAAAATTCACAACTAGGTTTCAGATGTCCAGGGTATGACCTTCCTTTTTTTTTAAAACATGAGCTCCCATTACGTTGCCAGGGTGTCCCTGAACTCCTGGTCTCTAGTGACCTTCCTGCCTCCCCCTCCCTAGGAGCTGAGTCTATAGGGCATATGCCACCATGCCTGACTCAAGAGTATTCTTCTCAAACATAATACTTCTCTTTGCCAGAATTAGTAAAGTTGTAATGCTATTACTTAAGCTTTTTTGTATATTAAAAGTAAACATTTGGGCTGGGGTAGTAGCTCAGTAGTAGAGTGCTTTCCTAGCCTGTGTGAGGCACTGGGTTCCATCCTCAGCACCACATAAAAGTAAATAAATAAAATAAAGGTATTAGCTGGGCGCAGTGGCGCACACCTGTAATCCCAGCACTTGGGAGGCTGAGGCAGGAGGATCACAAGTTCAAAGCCAGCCTCAGCAATGGCAAGGCACTTAGCAACTTAGTGAGACCCTGTCTCTAAATAAAATACAAAAAAGGGCTGGGGATATGGCCCAGTGGTCGAGTGCCCCTGAGTTCAATCCCTAGTACCCCCCCCCCAAAAAAAAAACCCACAATACCTTTATTTTTTTATTATCTATAACTAAAAAAAAATTATTTTAAAAAAGTAAACATTTGGGCTGGAGATGTGGCTCAGTAGTGGAGCAGTTACTTACCTAGTATTGGGAGATCCTGAGTCCAATCCCCAGCACTGTGCCAAAAAAAAAAAAAAAAAAAAAAAAAAAAAAGGAAACATTTACATGTCTTTTTAAAGTAAAATAAGGATGGGGTTATTTGAAATGCAAACTCCTCATTTCTTCCCTGGGATTTAAATTTGAAGTTTCCTATGTAAAGGGAACAGAATATTGGTGGTTTAATAGTATTATTTGCTTAATTCAAGTCAACAAACTTTTGTTTGTCTCTGTGTGGGGATTCAAAAATGTATCATGCTATCTCTGTAGTCACATTCACATACATATCCAAAATACAAACAAAAGGCTATAGAAGAATGAGAAAAGGAGGGGTTATGACCAGGTAACATGAACAGAGACAAGAATCATAGTTCAGAGTTCCCCAAGAGAAAGAGTTAAGGGTGTTGCAGGTAGAGGATCCTTGAGCAAATATGAGATATGAGTGTTCAGGGACTTGAGAAAGCCACTGTTCAGTGAATTTAAGATGTGTGGAGAAAGAGCTAGAAAGGCTTGTTAGTGGCAGATCATGGAAGGCCTTGAATGTCAGGTTAAGGAATTTGTCTTCTGATATGAATGCAGTGCAGAAACACCAAAGGTTTTTTAAGGATAATACTATTGTTGGTATGATGAATGAAATGAGGAAAAGTTTGCCTGGCAGAGTTCAACTCATCTTATAGGCTCAGTTCCCTTCTAACTTTCCCATGCAACACTGATGACCCATTCTGTTGTTTACCCATCCTTTATGGGCTTCTATTGGCATTTCTTACTGTGCTGTATTTTAATTACTTTTTTTTTTACCATTGGACAAGAACAAGGAACATGTTTTATTCAACTGTGTATATCTCTAGAACTTAATACATTTTTTTTTGAATATAGTAAGTAGTTCCTCTGCATGTTTGGCGAATGAGTAAATGGATATAGGTCTAGCTCAGTAATCTAAGTGAGAAGTGACAAGGGTTTCACCTAGGACAGTGTCAGAGGAAGTGGAAAGGGAGGATAAGATGTGAAAAGCATGTGACTGATTAATATTGAGTTCTTTGTATTTCACCAGGGATATTCTTTTTTTTTTTTTTTTTTTTTTTTTTTTTTTTTTTTTTTTTTTTGGTACCGGTGATTAAACTCTGGGGCATTTGACCACTGAGCCACATCCTCAGCCCTGTTTTGTTTTTTATTTAGAGACAGGGTTCACTGAGTTGCTTAGAACCTCACTATTGCTGAGGCTGGCTTTGAGCTCGCGAAGCTCCTGTCTCAGCTTCCCGAGCTGCTGGGATTACAGGTGTGCACCACCCCACCTGGCTTCACAGGGATGTTCTAGACACTGGAGAATATAAAGAGAAAAAGGGATAGTTTTTATCTAGGTGAGAACATAGGAAAATATTAAATAAAATACAAGCTGGTATAGACCAAATTATTTAAAGGGACCTGTGGACCTAAGGTGGTTGAAGAAGATGGGACTTCATGAGAACTTAAAGAATGGACAGGATTAAATAAAAGCAACGATAGAGCCGGAGGTGGGAATACCCAGTACATCTTGAGGGTATAATAAGTCAAAGCGCTCTACTAGAAAATAAAGCTGGAGAACTAAGTTGGGACAAGATTGTGAGTGTCCTTGAAGGTCAATTTAAGGAGTTTGAAATCACATCAGAGCAAATATGAAGCAGTATTAGGGCTATGATAGCAGAGGGCTATTTTAATAGACTAAGACTTCACAGGACACAAAGAAAATCTTCCATTTTGCTTTGAATTGTTTACATAGGCAAACTGCAATTTCAGACTTACTGACTACCCTGTACTGCCCTTTGGGCTTTGAATGTTGACCAGAATAAGGCAATGTAGCCAATTAGATTATAGGTGTGTGTGTATACATACATGTGTGTGGGTGGATATTTGTATATGTATATTTGTGTTTATCTTTTTTATCTATATATCCCTACCTATCTATATATCTTGTTTTGAAAATTGTGTAGTTGAGGCCCTGAAGTCTCAATTCCAATGATAAGTCAGTTTGCCTTTTATCTTTTTCTTAAAGGTCACCTTAACCTCTGATAGCAATTATTCTATTATCTATAAAAATGAAAACGTCATTCCCTTAGTGGAAAACAAATTTTTAAAATGGTTTAAAATTATACGTAACAGACTTTTAGAATTACATAACTAACCATTCTTTTTGTTTTGGTTTCTGTAGCGCTGTTTGACACTAATGGATAGAGGATTTGTTTTCAATTTGATCAACGACTATATATCTGGCTTCAGCCCCAAAGATCCTAAGGTAAGTTATAAAGACTTAATTTTAATAGGTGTCAGACATTAGAGCATGAGACCAGGAGTGACACTTACTCTTCTTTGGAGGATTTTTTTTTTGTTTTGTTACCAGGGATTGAACCCAGGGGCTCTTTACCACTGAGCCACATCCTCAGCCCTATTTTGTATTTTATTTAGACACAGGGTCTCACTGAGTTGCTTAGGGCCTTGCTAAGTTGCTTAGCCTGGCTTTGAACTCATGATCCTCTTGCCTCAGCCTCCAGGACTGCTGAGATTACAGGTGTGCACCAACATGTCCAGCTCTTCTAGAGGATTTGGAGCTGCTATTTTCATTTAGGTACTTAAAGTACTGGTGTACCTCAAAGGGAATATTGGATAATGTTTTGAGGGTCCCTCAAACCATCCATATGTTCTGCAATTCACTGGCAAAACTCAATATACAGTGGTATTCCTGGTTAAGAGTCATTGGAGTAGCACCATAAGGATACTCTTCTGGATCAAGAAAGGAAAAATGGACGTCAGTTGGAGCCTATGACACTTCCCATGAAGGCTACCTGAGCTCTCGCCCTCCTGTGAAGGGTCATACAGAGTGCACTCTTCTTCTAGCAGTGAAATGGAGACATATGTGTACAATATTTCTGTTCAGGGAGTCCTGTTTGACACAGTATAGGAATTTTATGGGGGTGGGGGCTGGCTGGTCATGTACTAGAGACCAGTCAAAAATTCCAGACTCCCAGAAAAGAAAGCAAAACAGGTGTTGACCATAAATCACAGTTTGTACAAATAGCCAAAGCAGGCTGGCACCAAAGATGCAACCTTATCACATTGGGAACATTTCAAAATCCAATTTCCCAGATGCTAGCCAGCATCAATCTTACAGCAGGCAATTTTTAAAGATAACAGTCTCAGGCCTGCTACATTAACTCTTTCTGCATAGGTTGCATCCATGATAGGTTTCTGAAAATTATTGCACTATATTAAAGAATCAAAATAGTAATGCCTTCAAAAGACGACCTAATATATGTATAAAACTCCTTTTCATTTAGGTTCTAGCTGAATATAAGTTTGAATTTCTACAAACAATTTGCAATCATGAACATTACATTCCTCTGAACTTGCCAATGGCATTTGCAAAACCCAAACTGCAGCGAGTTCAAGGTATGTATTTGCATTTTCCATCATCTGAATTTTTTTTACCTTTTTTTGCTAGCACTAGTGTAGTACAATGTTTTCTAGCTAAACCAGTCAACTTGCTGGTAACTTTAGTTGTTACTATCAGAAGCTAGGTCCATTAATGATATTTTGCATTTCCTTCCTAGTATCAGTGGCAGTATTCATAGTATGAAGAAATTTTGTATGTTACATAGATTGCTGCATAAACACAGATGTCAGATGCTAGTAAAACTGCTCTCTGTAAAAGTGTTTAGAATCTTATTTGAGATTAAATGAAGAAAAAACACATAAATGCATTTTTGCTGAAAGCATCAAAAATGATATAAAGGCAGAGTAAAATGGTAACATGTACTGAATTTATGAAATGCCTTCAGTTTTAATCTCCATTGCTAGTTTTATTGAATGCTTTGTTGTGAGCACTATTCTTATGTTACTATTTTTTATTTGTCCCTTTTCTTTTCATATATTAATTAGATTTTTTTTCATTTGCGGTGGACTGTTTGACTTCAGTAGGTAGGTTTAACTCGGTTCACTCTAAAGTAGTTTGCTATTTTTTAAACACAATTGACTTGATGAATGGCTGAGATGGATGGGGTCTTTGTTTGCTGTTCAAATCCTCCCTAGCCAAAGTGGGCCTTTAGTTTTTCCTATAAAGTATAAAGGAGGTATGCTTGTTTACTTTTAAAAATTGAGCTTGAGTGTTGAACAAGGAATCAGCTTTCAGGTATCTGCCCTCAGAAACCAAGTTCCTGCTTTAAGCCAATAAGGCAGCAAGAAATAGGCTAACAGTGTCTGTTCTTCAAGTGTGTGCTACCTCTCCCAGGCTTGCTTCCTTTCTGACCCTGTTTAATGGCTACTTGGGCAGTTTTGAAAGTGTGGCTATAAGCACATGATTGGATTTATTCAAATCACTGAAGTAAAAAATCATTACTATTTGCATAATCTACCCAGATAAAGTCACCTTTGTTAGTCAATACTGGCTCTTGTACATAGAAAGTGATTGGAATTCACAAAAGAGCTTGAGCAATGCAGGAAGAAAATCATCTGCCTTGGTCTTTAGGGAAGTGAGTGCCCAGCAGTTTTAGTCATGGAATTACAGTCAGTGAAAATGAAGAAAATATTTTCAAAGCATCCAAGCACCACCTTTTTACATTCTGAGCATATATAGCTCATATACTTCCCCCAGTATTTATTAATGTCTATGAGGAAGTGAGGGAAAAGAAGGGGTAGATGGATTATCAGGAGTCAGGATTATATTGGACTACTCACAGCATTTATTAAGACGTACTAGATACATTGCTTTGTATTAAGTGCTGAAGAGGCGCTAAAAAATAGAAGACATATCCTTCAACTATCTGGCTAAACTACATTAAATGGTAGGGAAGAGGAAATGAAAATAGTATCAAGTCACTCATGGTGGTATATGCCCCTGCAATCTAACTACTTGGGATGCTGAGGGAGAAGGTTTGCAAGTTCAAGGCCATCCCAGGCTATAGCAAGACCCACCTCCTCTCTTAAAAAATAAAAAAAAAAAATAAAAATTTACTGTGGAAATTACTAAACTTGATCACAATCCCCTCTGAATTGTTATAAGGCAAGTTCCAACTGGGACATTAACATCTGTGATCTATACTAAACTTTGGATCTAAAAAGTAGTGAAAGGAAGAATTTGAAGTAGTGATTTTCTGAAATGAAAGATTAGTATTTACGTGATAATGAATTGGACTAAGATGAGGCTGTTTTAGTTATTGTTTTGTATCTCATGTATATATTCAGGTCAACATGAAATGGTTATTAAAGCAGTCAGTTCTTAAAATTGTCAAAATAATTAAATTCTTATTTCTCTTCCTTTTCCCACTTTGCAAGTATGAATGGATAAATAAGCCCAGTTTGGTTGTACAGAATTGAGTTTATAGTTTGTAATGAAATCTCTTCAGATATAAAGAGATGCACTGAGACATTGCCAAATATAGAATTTTTCATTCTAGATTTGATTCTAAGAATTCTGACAGTTTAAAAAAATAGGGAAAAAAGATCTAGGGCCTTTCTTGCTGACTGAAATGATCATTAAAATTATCATCTAGCCCTAATTAGAAGTGTTCCCATCTTGTAAAATTTTGCATGCTCATTCCATATGATAAAACATTGTTCAGATTCATTAATAATAACATTGTAGTTCTTGCTAGCATGAGCACATAAATGATAATTACAGTATTTTAATGTATAGCAATTTTTAAATATTTTTGTAAAAGGGTCATTAATTTTATTGTACTACAGATTCAAATCTTGAATACAGTTTATCAGATGAGTATTGCAAGCATCACTTCTTGGTTGGTCTACTTCTGAGGGAAACCTCCATTGCTCTTCAAGATAACTATGAGATCAGATATACAGCTATATCTGTCATAAAGAATCTTTTGATAAAGCATGCATTTGATACTAGATACCAGCACAAGGTAAGAATGTCCATGCAGTCTTAAGCATCACATTAGTAAATTTCTGAGTATTTTCATTCAAGGTGAAGTTTATAGTAAGGGGCATATTAGGAGCATTAATAGAAATGTGTATTTACAAATAAGTTTTGTTTCCATTTGGGAGTTGTTAGATTTTAAAATTCTGTTTAGGTAACTGTTACAGAAAAATAGTGGTTTCCCGAATCATGTGTGTGGATTTTTGGTGCTGGGGAGCAAGCCCAGTATCTTTCACATACCAAACATATACTCTACCACTGAGCTGTATGTCCCCAGCTCCTTATATCCTCATATGGTATTTAAAGAATAAGATATGTTACATAAACTTATTATGAAATTTTTTTTAAAAACAGATATATAGCCATGTATATTCTGTCAGATATATACCTTAATATTCACAATTAAATATATAAACATATATATATGTATATATATATATATATATATGTATGTATCCCTAAATAAATATGTTGTTGATTAAGTGGTTAATAACAAGACATTGTTAAGTACATCATATATAAAATATGTAAGATGAAGTTTTTCTTATTGGAAAAAAAAAAGGTGATGAGGGTTACTATCATTAGCTGTGGGTATGGATGTAAACCTTCCATAAATTGCACATTGTCTTTGTGTTAAAACTACAGCTATGGTTGCTATTTTCTGCACCTTTAACACATATATAAAAATTTTATTGATGTTCAGTCTTATGGGTTTAACAAAGTAGATTGCAAGCTATTTGGGTTAGTTCCCTGGTATAAAATGGTCATGGAAACATCATATTGTTAAACAGTTTGTACATTTACTTTTATATTCAAATATAAACAAAATCATGGAGTAATTTATTATTGTAATTATTTCAGAAAGCTGACTTGGAGAGATGGATTTTATTCTTTTTCAATAGTATTGCCATTTATCCTTTAGAAAATGCTTGCCACTGACATCCACTCATGTTTTTTTTTTAATTACCAATTTTTTAAAACTCACAAATCTTGCTATATTTTACATGATTCTGTCTTAGAGTGGATTTACTCCTTAACTTTAATATTTAATTTATTGCTTACTGTAGCTAGTATTGTTTTTGTTACATTATAACTATAAAAAAATACCCCCACCTATTGTAGTTTGCTTTACTATGTGCCATTATATTTGTTTGTGAATGTTGATATTGGTTTAGTGTAAGTTGACTGGTGTAATATATCCAAATTAAAAGGTATCCTGAAAGTCTTCCAGTCCAACCAAACTTGGTCATGGCTTTAATGATACAAGTTACTCCTGGACTCTGTTTAACTGCTACATGTCCCAAGTAGTGGAGAAAAGGATCATATGCAATGAGGAAGAAAGTATATCTAGCTGTGATTTTTAAATAATTCACAGGAAAAGTACAAAATGAACTTCCCTTCTCCAAAGCAGGAAGTTGTATTTTTTCTCCACTGCCTGTTTAAATGAAAGTGAATGAATGTGGGATTTCATCAAAGTCTTATATAGAGGTGAAATTTAAATATTTTACATCACAGACTTGGACATTTTTACTGCTCTCAGAATATGGAAATTATGTGCATGCACATACAAGCATATACAGAACTATTTTTATCTAATTAGACAATATCACTGTTTGAGGCTTTTAGATTAAGGGAAAGCCTAGTATAGGAAGCTTCATTAGTCATTCAGTGACTTCTAAAGCCCGTTCTTCTTTGTTCAGAAGCTTCATCTGGGTATTAAATAAGTATAGGGGATGGACAAGATGAACTCGCCTATAACCCCAGCTGAGGCAGTTTGGGAGGTTGAGGCAAGTGGATCACAGATTTGAGGCCAGCCTGGGTAATTTGCAAGACCATGTCTCAAAATAAATTTTTAAAAAAGGAATGGTTGTATGCTGTTTTTAAGTCTTTTGGGAGTAGACCCAGGAGTGGGATGGCTGGTTCACAGCCACATCAATGTTTATAGCAGCACAATTCACAATAGCTAGGCTGTGGAACCAGCCTAGATGTCCTTCAGTAGATGAATGGATAAAGAAAATGTGGTATATGTACACAATGGAATATTACTCAGCAATAAAAGAGAATAAAATAATGGTATTTGCAGGTAAATGGATGAAATTAGAGAATATAATGCTAAGTGAAGTTAGCCAATCCCCAAAATCCAAATGATGAATGTTTTCTCTGATATAGGGAGGCTGATTCACAGTGGGGTTGGGACAGGGAGCATATAGGAGGATTAGAGGAACACTAGAAAGGTCAGTGGGGAGGGAGGGGAAAGGAGGGGACAAGGGAGTAGAATGAGAGGGATATCATTACCCTAAGTGCGTAGCCTGTGTGAAGACAAGAATGGTATGAATATATTTTGTATACAGAGATATATAAAAATGTACTGTATATGTGTATTATGACTTGTAATGCATGCTACTGTCATATACAACAACTTTGAATAAAAAAAAAAGGCATGGTTGATAATGTAGCTTAGTGGTATTGTGCTTGCCTAACATAGGTGAAACCCTGGATTCAATCCCTGGGTTTAATCCCCAGTACCAAATAAATAAATAAGAAAGGATGGAGGGAAGAAGAGATTATAGGGTTCTCTGCAGAAGAATTTTGTTTGCTTTATTGGCCTAGTTAACAAAAGCTTCAATTATACTGTGTTAGATGAAGATTTAAAATGTCTTTGTACTGTTTGGTGCAAAGAGTTCACAGGCAATCTGGTTAAGCGGTCATTTGTCAAATACATTTATATAAAAACATGTTCCTCATGATGATGCCAAGGGGGAGGGTTTAGAAGGAGTATAATTTCTCTATAATTTTCATCAAGTCCCTCAGAGTGACCCCAAATAATACATAATACATAGTTATGTTTGAAGAAATAGTGTTTCCTATGGAGAGCCTGTTTTGAGATTAGATTCCTTAGTCATCCCCCACCTTTATACTCCAAAACCCCTGCTCTAATGCAATTCTGGAGATATTGTTGGTCCCTATTATGTGTTACTCATAATTAAACTCTTGTGCTAATTATCAGGAGACATCTTTCCTTTTAACAACAATAATGTCCAAAGTCTATCATTTGTCATGCAGTCTGTGTAGTTCCTGTATCCTCTATAAGTGATGTTAACACCTAAGAGAATTGCCATTTCTACTTCTTGTTGGACTGTGGGCAAAACCTCTTTTTCCTTTCTTTTTTAATCCATATATATTGCAAAAAGTAAAAATCAAAATGCCTCCATTCCATTCCTTAATTCCTTACCCCAATTCATCTCTTTCAAAACAACTACTGTTATCAGTTTTTTATGTATACTTTTATTTTATATATGAACAAGCCTGTATGATATATATACACATATAATATATAATAGAATCCATCATGCATTTTTCTTTTTCACTTAGTAATACATCCTGAAGATTAGTTCTACCAAATTTTTAATAGTTGCATAGCATTTCATCACATGGATATACCATGTTTTTAATATATTAATAAATTCTTAGGCTGTTTTCTGTCTTGTATGCAGGTAAAACTTTTAATATACTTGACTATGTATGTTTTCCAGTGTTTCTGCTCACCTGGGAGTGTTATTACTATCTCTTTCCCTAGAGATTATTCGCAAAACTAAATCATATTCCTATCTAGAAGAGAAGCCATAATATTAACAATCGCTGCTAAACTTTATTGAGGATTTGCCATATGCCACTGTATTAAATATATAAAATTATTATTGTCCCCATTTACCAAAAAGAAAACTGCAGTTAAATGACTCTGATCAAAATCAAGTAAGTAACCTGGAATGGTGGCACACACCTGTTATCCCAGCGACTTGGGAGGCTGAGGCAGGAGGATTGTGAGTTCAAAGCCAGCCTCAGCAATTTAGCAAGGCCCTAAGCAAATCAGCAAGACCCAAATCAGCAAGACCCTATCTCAAAAATAAAACATAAAAGGTCTGGGTGTATGGCTCAGTGGTTAAGCACCCCTGAATTCAATCCTAAGTAACAAACACAACAACAACCCCCCCACATTAAGTAGCCAGTAATAGGAGATCTGAAGTTCGCTCATGTCTAATTCCAAAACCTGCACTCCTAACTGCTAGCTATACTGCTTCTCAAATCTCAAATGGGACACTGAAAAATTAGAAAAAGAAAGGTAGTCATCAAGCTGAAAAATCTCAAAACCAAAGCTATGGCAAAAAGAAAAGTAGTGAAGGCTATTCAGCCTTGTGAAGAATGAATTAAGATGGATGCATGGTAACTGTTTCCAATTTTTAAAAAGTTGCTACATGAAAGTAGTGGGTTTTGGGGCTGGGGTTGTGGCTCAGTGGTTTCGTGCTCGCCTAAGCATGTACGCGACCCAGGTTCCATCCTCAGCACCACATAAAAATTAAAGCCATTATATACACCTAAAATGAATAAATAGATATTAAAAAAAAAATAGTGGGTTTTTTTCCCTAGACTCAAAAGGCTGGGATTTTTAGTAAGTTTTACCAATTAACCATTGTCAGATTGCACATAAGGTCCCTTAGGCAGGATGTTGGTTTTGAGTGGTTCTCAGATATGCACATCAACATCATCTGGGGCAGCCCAGATCTACTGAGTCATAATCTTCTGGTGAGAAAGACTATTATTGGTGGGGTATGATGTTAGAAGAAAGTCTGTTAAGAAGGGTTCCAGAAATTCACAAAGTGCAAACAATCAATTAACATATGAAAAATTGGTTCAACCTCAAGAATCAATGAAGCCTGGTGCAGTGGTACACACCTGTAATCCCAGCGACCAGATGCTGAGGCAGGAAGATTGAAAGTTGGAGGCCAACCTCAACAATTTAGCGAGAGCCTCAGCAGCTTTGTGAAACCCTGTCTCATAATAAAAAAGAAGAGGGACGGGATGTAGCTCAGTGGTAGAGAACCCATGGGTTCAATTTTAAGTCCCCCCAAAATGAAATGAAATGAAACCCAAACAAGTGAGATACTATTGGTCTTCTATATTCTTTAGGTTGACTATTTTGCCCTGGTGTCCTTATCTAAGCCTCCAAGCTTTGCAAAGTCCTGAAATACAGCAGAGAACTCTTATGTCTTATGCCATTACCACCATTGTTTTTTCTGATTTGAATGTTTGTACACATCCAGTAACAAATGTCTGTAGCTGAAGAAAACGATAAATACATTTGTGGAAGAGGCAACAAATTAATTGTGTTAGTAGCCAGCTATATTTACTTATTTACAGACATATCAGTCTCCCAAATATTCTCATTTCCTTATGGCACCAAGATGAGATTATTGTCATTGTAGTTTTAATCAAAGCAAAAGTGTTTCTTGAATCAATACAGTGATTGACTGGTTTTTCATTTCTTCCATTTATTTATTTATTCATTCAGTGTATTGACCATCTGCTATGTGCCCAGGCACTAAAGAAGAAGCAGTAAACAAGACAGACAAAAAGAAGATGACTAGTATTATCTGCTTTATGTGTCAACTGCTATTAAACACAACATTTTACTTTATGTAGTTTTATTTGAGGGATATGATTTGGTTCTGTATTGTAATTAGCTCAAAATGCCAACAAAGTTTTGGGGTAATTGGTTTTGAGGCTCTTAAGTATCAATAGATTCATGCTTCACTACTTTGTTATAAATATTAGTCCACTTACAGTCTTTTAAGTGGATATATATGGAGCCAATTGTGTACTTATATACATATTATGCACCAATTAAGCTTTTGTTAATTATTTTTCAGAACCAACAAGCCAAAATAGCACAATTGTACCTCCCATTTGTTGGAGTGCTTTTGGAAAACATACAGCGACTAGCAGGTCGAGATACTTTGTATTCTTGTGCAGCAATGCCTAATTCTGTAAGTATTAATGCACTTCTGTTCAAGTTTTATTCTATTTTACTAAACACATTTGGAATTGGGGTTATATACTGTACATATGATCTCAATTTTAGGAGTTCACTTTTTAATCCATTTTCACATTTATATTTTTTTCCTAGAATAATGCTTCTCAAAATTTAATTTGCATTTGAATCACCTGGGGATTTTTATGAAACAGATTCTAACTCAGTAGTTCTTAGATGGGGCTTGAGAATCTGGTTTCTGACAAGCTTTTGGCTGCCTCTGGTCCAGGGATCACACTTTGAATAAAAAGGTCCAAGAGAATCAGAATCCTTTGTCCCCAGTGTTTTGTTCTTAATATTTTCTACTGTTAATATGCCTTGATATATTTATTAAACTTGAAAACTGAATAAAAAGCTGTTCACAGTGGTACACTCCTATAATCCCAGCGAATCCTATAAACCCAGGAGGTTGAGGCAGGAGGATCACAAGTTCAAGGCCAGCCTCAGCAACTTAGCCAGGCCCTAAGCAGCTTAGTGAGAACTTGTCTCAAAATAAAAATGCTTCGGATAGGTCTCAGTGGTTAAGTGCCCCTGAGTTCAATTCCCCATCCTTGTCTCCCCCCCCCCCAAAAAAAAGGGATTGTTAGGCGCTGGGGATTAAACTATATTATTTCCTTTGCTTCTTCCTCCCCTTGGTAGTCTCTTTCAGTTTATCACAATCGGTCTGTGCTTTCTTTTTATCCCCCTTAAAAATAAGGAACTTTGGATGGGGAAAGTGGTGCACAATAATATCAGTGGTTTAGGAGGCTAAGGCAGGAAGATTGAGAGTTCAAAGCTGGCCTCAGCAATCTAGTGAGACCCTAAGCAACTTGGCGAGAATCTGTCTCTAAATAAAAAATACAAAAACAAACAAACAAAAAGGCTGGGATGTGGCTCAGTGCTTAAGTGCCCCTGGGTTCAATCCCCAGTACCATCACCCCCAAAAATGAAGGAATGTTGGAGGTGGTCAGCCTCCTATTTGGCAAAACAACATTTTTCCATTGTAATAATTAAAGCATTCCTTCTTACCTAAGACCTGAAAAGGTTTCTATTCACTGGTCCTTGTTTTGTCTTCTAGAGACACATAGTACACATCTGTTCTCACCTCCACAAGCTATCCTTTCTACAAGTCCCTTCTAAATTTTTCTCCATGCCAAGTATCTCCACTTCATTTGTCATTTCAAATCCTTTAATTTCTTAGTCACCCCTCTTAAAGTTTTCCAATCTACCAATGACCCTATTACAATATGGTGTTAGGGGCTGCAGATGTAGTTCAGTGGTAGAGCACTTGCCTACTATGCCTGAGACCCTGGGTCCAATCCACCATACCACAAAAAATAATAATTATCTAAAAACTTTTTAAAAGATGGTGTTACCTTGGTATAATGGTGCATGCCTATAATAACAGCAACTTGAAAGGCTAAGTCAAGAGGAACACAAGGTTGAGGCCAGTCTCTGTAACCTAGCAGAGTGCTTTTTTTTAAAAAAAAAAAAGAAGAAGACTGGGATATCTCAGTGGTAGAGTACTCTTGGTTTCAATTCCCAGTACCAGATAGATAGATAGATAGATTTTTTTAAAAAAATATTTTGTTTTAGTTGGACGCAATACCTTTATTTTATTTTCATGTGGTGCTGAGGATTGAACCCAGCACCCCACATGTGCTAGAAGAGCGCTCTACCGCTAAACCACAACCCCAGCCCTGATAGATAGATCTTTGTATAGAATTATATTTTTTATATTAGTCTCCCCAGTGAAACTATTAACTCCTGCCCACTTCCATGTTCTGTGTGGCCCATGATCACCTTTGCACTTTGAACCTGTCATATTATTGGGTGGCAGGTTAAACTGTCCTTCACAACTTACTCTGGAAATTTTCCTTGTGAAATTCCCCAGATAATTTGTTAAGCCTATCCTAGGTTCATGTGAAATGTCACTTTTAAGTTTGTCTGAGGGTTTGCTTGCCTGTGACACTTTTTAAAGTATTTATTTATTTATTTATTTATATATTTATTTATTTATTTAGTGGTACCAGGGATTGAACTCAGGGGCACTCGACCACTGGGTCACATCCCTAGCCCTTTTTGTATTTTTATTAGAGACAGGGTCTCACTGAGTTGCTAAGTGCCTCGCCATTGCTGAGGCTGGCTTTGAACTCACGATCCTCCTGCCTCAGCCTCCCAAAGTGCTGGGATTACAGGCGTGCGCCACCACGCCCGGCTTAAAGTATTTATTTTTTGGATGTAGTTGGACACAATAAATTTTTTTATTTATTTATCTTTACGTGGTGCTGAGAATCAAACCCAGGGTTGCGCATATGCTAAGCGAGTGCTCTACTGCTGAGCCACAACCACAGCCCGAGCATGTCAATTTTAATGCTGTATCACCTACCTGGGTATCAGGCTGGTCTTTCTTCAAAAACACAATAGCTCATGCTTATGTTCATTCCAAATACATTCAACAGTGATATTTGGAAGCATTTCGCTCATCTTTCTTTTGTAGCTCAAGTTAACTTAGAGCTTTTGGCCACATCCCTACTTCTAGAATTGCCCCTTGCTCCCAGGAAGAGTGCTGAACCATGTTTATATTTTTTCTGGTTACAGTCATCTAAAGTTATATCACTTAGCCAGAGGTCGTGGCTGCAATAATCCGCTAGTAGACGTTTTTAAAAGGGAGTCACCTAAATTTAGCACTTGATTTAGACTTTTGCAATGAGCTTTGTTTAAAATCTCACTGCCATCTTACTCTGTTAATTCAGATTCTCATGCTAGTGTAGAAATAATATAGGAATCATATTATGTTACAGGCATCCAGGGATGAGTTTCCATGTGGCTTTACTTCACCTACGAATAGAGGGAGTCTGAGCACTGACAAAGACACTGGTAATTTTTTTAAATTATGCATTTAAAAATTATTATTTTTTGGAATTGTTAGCAATGTTTACTTTTATTTTCCTTTTCTTTTATTCTAAGTTGTTATACAGCAGAATGCATTACAATTCATATTACACTTATAGAGCATATTTTTACATATCTCTGATTATACACAAAGTATATTCACACAATTTGTGTCTTCATACTACAGTGTACTTAGGGTAATGATATCCATCTCATTCTATCATCTTTTTTTTCTTAACCTTTTTAACCCCTCCCTTCCCATCCCTCCCCATTGGCCATTCTAGTGTTCCTCTAATCTTCCTATGCTCCCTGTCCCAACCCCACTGTGAATTGGCCTCCTTACATCAGAGAAAATATTCGGCATTTGGATTTTGGGGATTGGCTAACTTCACTTAGCATTATATTCTCCAACTTTATCCATTTACCTGCGAATGCCATTATTTTATTCTCATTTATTGCTGAGTAATATTCCATTGTGTATATACACCACGTTTTCTTTATCCACTCATCTACTGAAGGGCATCTAGGTTGGTTCCACAATTTAGCTATTGTGAATTGTGCTGCTATAAACATTGATGTGGCTATGTTCCTGTAGTATACGGTTTCTAAGTCCTTTGGGTATAGACCAAGGAGTGGGAGAGCTGGGTCATAAGGTGGTTCCATTCCCAGTTTTCCAAAGAATCTCCATACTGCTTTGCAGATTGGCTGCACCAATTTGCAGTCCCACCAGCAAATTGTATGAGTGTGCCTTTTTCCCCACATCCTCTCCAACATTTAATGTTGTTTGTGTTCTTAATAGCTGCCATTCTGACTGGAGTGAAATGAAATCTTAGTTTTGATTTGCATTTCTCTAATTGCCAGGGATGTTGAACATTTTTTTTGTGAATTTGTTAATTGATTGTATATCTTCTTCTAAGAAGTGTTTGTTCAGTTCCTTGGCCCATCTATTGATTGGGTTATTTGTTTTTTTTGATGTTAAGATTTTTGAGTGCTTTATATATTCTAGAGATTAGTGCTCTATCTGACCGGCGTGTGGTAAAAATTTGTTCCCAATTAGTAGGCTCTCTATTCACCTCACTGATTGTTTCTTTTGCTGAGAAGAAGCTTTTTAGTTTGAATCTATCCCATTTATTGATTCCTGATATTAATTCTTGTATTATAAGAGTCTTATTAAGGAAGTTGGGGCCTAATCCGACATGTTGGAGATTGGGGCCTACTGTTTTTTCTAATAGGCATAGTGTCTCTGGTCTAATTTGTAGGTTCTTGATCCACTTTGAGTTGAGTTTTGTGCATGGTAAGAGATAGGGGTTTAATTTCATTTTGTTGCATATGGATTCCCAGTTTTCCTAGCACCATTTGTTGAAGAGGCTATCTTTTCTCCAATGTACATTTTTGGCGCCTTTGTCTAATATAAGATAACTGCAATTATGTGGGCTAGTCTCTGTGTCCTCTATTCTTTTTTTTTAAATATTTATTTATTTTTAGTTGTACACAATGCCTTTTATTTTTACGTGGTGCTGAGGGTCGAACCTGGGTCATGCACGTGCTAGGTGAGTGCTGTACCGCTGAGCCATAACCCCAGCCCTCTGTCCTCTATTCTTAACCGTTGGTCCACAAGTCTATTTTGGTGCCAATACCATGTTGTTTTTGTTACTATTGCTCTGTAGTATAATTTAAGATCTGGAGGCTGGGGTTGTGGCTCCGTGGTAGAGCGCTTGCCTAACATGTGTGAGGAACTGGTTTCTATTCTCAGCACCACATATAAATAAATGAATAAAATAAAGGTCCATCAACAACTAAAAAAAAATTAAAAAAGAAAAGATCTGGTATAGTGATGCCACCTGCTTCACTCTTCTTGCTAAGGATTGCGTTAGCTATTCTGGGTCTCTTATTTTTTCCAGATGAATTTTATGACTGCTTTTTCTATTTCTATGAGGAATGTCATTGGGATTTTTATTGGAATTGCATTAAATCTGTATAGTGCTCATGGTAGTATGGTCATTTTGACAATATTAATTCTGCCTATCCAAGAATAAGGTAGATCTTTCCATCTTCTAAGGTCTTCTTTAATTTCTTTCTTTAGTGTTCTGTAGTTTTCATTATAGAGGTCTTTCACGTCTTTCATTAAGTTGATTCCCAAGTTTTTTTTTTTTTATGATATTGTAAATGGGGTAGTTTTCCTGGTTTCCCTTTCAGAGGATTTGTCACTGATATATAGAAATGCCTTTGCTTTATGGGTGTTGATTTTGTATCCTGCTACTTTGATGAATTCATTTATGAGTTCTAGAAGTTTTCTGGTGGAAATTTTTGGGTCTTCTAGGTATAGAATCCTATGGTCAGCAAATAGTGATAATTTGAGTTCTACTTTAATTTCTTTCATCTGTCTTATTGCTCTGGCCACTGTTTCAAGAACTTCTTTGTTAAATAGAAGTGGTGAAAGAGGGCATCCCTGTCTTGTTCCAGTTTGTAGAGGGAAAGCTTTCAATTTTTCTCCATTTAGGATGATGTTGTCCTGGGGCTTAGCATAGATAGCTTTTATGATGTTGAGATATGTTCCTGTTACCCCTAGTTTTTTCTAGTGTGTTGAACATGAAGGGGTACTGTGTTTTATGGAATGCTTTTTCTGCATCTATTGAGATGATCATATGGTTATTATATTTAAGTCTATTGATGTGATGAATTACATTTATTGATTTCCGTATGTTGAACCAACCTTGCATCCCTGGAATGAACCACACTTGATCGTCGTGCACTATGTTTTTGATATGTTTTTGTATTCAATTTGCCAGAATTTTATTGAGAATTTTTGCATCTATGTTCATTAGAGATATTGGTCTGAAGTTCTCTTTCTCTGATGTGTCTTTTCCTGGTTTTGCAATCAGGGTGATATTGGCCTCACATTTAAAAATTATGCATTGCTTAAGTATTTTTAAATGTACCCTGTAGGGGAAGGAGGAGGGGAGGAAAAGAGAAGGTTACTGGGAAATGAGATTAATCAAATTATCTTATGTGCATATGTGAATATGCTTAATGAATCCCATTATTATGTATAATTATGTACCAATTAAAAAAGTGGAAAAACGAAATGTACCCTGTAATTCTGTTTTTGAAATATTTCATAATAAAACTATAACATTATGATCTCTACTAAAGTTGAATTAAATATCTGACTCATACTTGCAACCACATTTCTTTGCCTCAGTTGTCTGTTTGTTTAAAATGTAGCTCAGTATACTTGAGTAAAGTAGATAATGAGAAAAACATGGGTTTCTCATCCCGTTATCTGTCAATTTGTGGCAAGACAGTACCCTTTTCTGGGCCCAATTTTTATTTCCTATAAGAGTGTTCCTCAAATTACATGGCTTTATTTTATGATTTACAAGGAATTTCTTATAGTTTTATACATAGCAAAGTGTTTTGAGGGGTAAAAAATAATTTTTTTTAACTTTTACTTGCTTTTTTCTGGTGTTTTGATGTAAATTTCACATTTTAGAAAACCAACATCTGTTCCTTATATATTTACATAAATTAATCCAACACTTTTTAAAAAAAATATTTATTTATTTACTTTAGTTGTACACAATGCAATGCATCTATGTTTTACGTGGTGCTGAGGATCGAACCTGGGCTGCGCACATGCGAGGCAAGCGCTCTGCCGCTGAGCAACAACCCCAGCCCCAATCCAACACTTTTTTAAAAAATATTTATTTGATTCAGTTGTACACAATGCCTTTATTTTTTACGTGGTGCTGAGGACCGAACCCAGGCTGCGCATGTGCTAGACGAGCGCTCTACCACTGAGCCACAACCCCAG
Source organism: Tamias sibiricus (assembly GCA_025594165.1). Taxonomy (NCBI): domain Eukaryota; kingdom Metazoa; phylum Chordata; class Mammalia; order Rodentia; family Sciuridae; genus Tamias; species Tamias sibiricus. The sequence goes on from CM046667.1 coordinate 109,249,159, forward strand.
CCCCTCTAATACTTTTTTTAAATATTTATTTATTTGCTTTAGTTGTACACAATGCATTTATTTGTATGTGGTGCTGAGGATCAAACCCGGGCCGCGCACGCGCTAGGCAAGCGCTTTACCGCTGAGCCACAACCCCAGCCCTCTAATACTTATTTTAAAAATATACTTGGTGGAGCCGGGTTTGGTGGCGCACACCTGTAATCTCAGCACTTGTGAGGCTGAGGCAGGAGGATCGTGAGTTTGAAACCAGCCTCATCAATGGCGAAGCACTTAACTCAGTGAGACCCTGTCTCTAATAAAATACAAAAAAAGGCTGGGGATGTGTCCCAGTCATCGAGTGCCCCTGAGTTCAATCCCCGGTACCAAAAAATATATATAAGTATATAAATATAAATACACACACACATTCTTGATGGTTCCTCCTGTTACTAACAAGAACTTGGCTTTTTTCCTCAGCCTATGGGTCTTTTCAAAATGGACATGGAATTAAGAGGGAGGATTCAAGGGGTTCTCTCATCCCAGAAGGAACAACAGGATTTCCAGATCAGAGCAACACTGGTGAAAATGTAAGAACTTCAGTATGTAGACTAATCCTAGTGATTTGTTAGGCTAATATGTTTCTTTTTATATAATATATCCTGCTCTCTACTCTCCCATAGTTTAACCTAAATCTGTAAAAAGCATACCATAATTCTTTGATATTTTAGCAGTCCCTTCCTACCTTGGCAGCTACTACTTGGGTACCTTTTTTTTAAAATAGTATGAGGTTTTATTTGTTAATTATTTACTTATATATATTTTTGAGGAGGAGGTCTATATTGCCCAGGCTGACCTCAAACTCTTAAGATCAAGCAAGAGATCATCCCACCTCAGTCTACCAAGTAGCTGAGACTAAAGGCATGTACCATCACAACTGGCTTACTTAAATATCTCCAACTATTTAAAGAGAATAAGTAATTCATCTTTAAGCATTCCTACCTTGAGTATCTTCTTTCACAATAGCACACTGTAACCTGTTCCAGAGAGGGAAGGTTCAAGTTTAAAATATCTAATGTGTCTTATCATTTAAAACAAAACACATACTAACAGGATTGATTCAGCCTTTCATTTCTTTGATATAATGACATTAAGGTGAGAGAAATAAATTTAGGTTGCCAAATTGATGGTCTCAGAGTCCTGCCATCACTTAATTGAAATGTTTTCCAACTGTTCCATCAAGTTGCTTAAAGTATAACATTAAAGTCTGAATTGTGTCTCCCTTGAGCAGACACTGCATTTTAGACCTGTAAAGTTTTGCTACTTTGCTAAGTAAAATCATAGAGTCATAAAATTAGAGTTGGAAAGGGTCCATAAAAATAGTACGCACAAACACTTGGTTTACAAATGAAAATTGGGATTGTGATTTAGAATTACCACACAGTTATGGCAGGACCATACCCAACTCCAGACTTTTAAATTCCATATCTTTATCTCCTATGTTAGTCATTCTTAAGTATGTATTAGAATCACATGGACATCATACTAAAAATGGATGGCTGGAACTTATCCCCAGAATGAAATCTAGTAGGTCTGGTATAGGGCCTACTAGTTTGTGTCTCTAAGATCCTAAGTGATGGTGATACTGCTGATTGGCAAACACACAGAACCACTGGACTGCCTTGAACCTTTGAGTAACAGTAATTTATTCACAACAGGTCCTACAACACACCAGTTAAAATTATGACAGCAGACACTGTTAGAGGCAAGGGAAATAAAAGAGCAAAATAAAAGAGCATTTAAATGATTTACTATTAGTCATATACCTAATAAGCAACAGCACCTAGTTCTGTTATGTTCCAAATGTAGGTTCTTCTTTAATTAACTCCTACCTTTGGAGATGTGTATCCCCAGTTTAGCTCCACTGAAAATACTGTTTTGTTTTTTTTTAAAGTATTTGGTTTTTTAAAATATTTATTTGTTTTAGTTGTACACAATGCCTTTATTCTTATGTGGTGCTGAAGATCAAACCTGTGCTGCTCACATGCTAGGCAAGTGCTCCACTGCTGAGCTACAACCCCAGCCCTTAAGTATTTGTTTTTAACAAGGGTAAATTCTTTAGGATATTATTGTTACTCATTTATGTAGATCCTCTAATCAGCTTTTTTTAATATTTATTTTTTAGTTGTAGTTGGATATAATACCTTTATTTTATGTATTTATTTTTATGTGGTGCTGAGGATCAAACCCAGAGCCTCACACGTGCTAGGCACGTGCTCTACAACTGAGCCACAACCCCAGCCATAAATCAGCTTTTTGTGATGCTTAACTTCTGATAATTTTAACAGATGCCATTAAATAGCAGAATCATCACTATTTTGCAGAGGCTCTAAGTTTGAAGCATTACTAGGTCCTCCTTAATGTAGTGTCTTATCACAAAATCACTAATGAATCTTTTAGATAGATTATCTGATCAATGATTGAAGGTTGGGTTTTAATAAACTTTAAATAGAATTCAAATTAAAGTTAAAATATTTGTTTTCATATACCTTAAATTAGTCCTCCATATAAGTTATTTTCCCTCACACAGCCACATAAGATTGTTTTTAAGTGTTGCTACCAAAACACAAGCATATGGGAATGAAACACACAATATTCAAGATTATATCTTTTTGAAGACCCCAAGATAATCCCCAGTGATATTATTAGATACCCTATCAAAAAAGATTCTGCCTGTTTACCTGCTAGGTGTGATATAAATTTTTTAAAGTTTATAATTTTTCCAAATAGGACTAGTGTTAAAAATTAGTTATCAAGCTTAAGCCTGTGGAGAATTATGGTATACTGTTTCACAATACCCTATCTTTATATTACAGACCCGACAGAGTTCTACAAGGAATAGTATATCCCAGTATAACCGGCTGGACCAGTATGAAATCAGAAGTCTCTTGATGTGCTACTTATATATAGTAAAAATGATTTCTGAAGGTGAGTTACCAGCATACTGAGCAAGGCTGTGGATTCCATCAGAGGGGGGGGGGAGGCAAGGGGGAGGGGGGAGAGGAGATATCTTTGTAGATTCTGATCTTACAGTGGACCTCAAAATAAGTTTGTTAATCATACATGTTTGATTCCTTGAAATACTTTTAAAATAATTTTATAAATTATAAAATGATGCAATGTTTTTAGAAGAGCTAAACATTTTCATGCAGTGTATATAATTCATTAAATGACCAGTATAACAGGAATGAAATAATAATACACAATTCATACTTAACACTTTAGCTTTTATTTGGCCCAGGATTTGAAAAATCAGAAACAAAAACACAGGAAGGGTTTTTGGAGGGTAGCAATGCCGTTGTTATTTTGCAGTATCTATGTGGTTTGTCTGGTATCAGGTTGTTAGGCGGCTTTTCTTCTTGATGGACACTATATTATTTACTAATGTTACCAGTTTCTCCTTATATTCTGTGTGATGGAACATAACCAAAGGATTTTTACAAACTGCATGTCCTGTGGAAGTAAATTCAGATTATCTTATTTTCAAACGGCACATATATTAACACAATTCCCTGCCTCTTCTTCCTTTTCTCAATATTTTTGCTAAAAAAAGTACACAAGAATAAAAACATAAAAGCCACCTGGGTTAAGCATTACACAGTGCATAAATGTATTGAAATATCATATAGTGCCTCATAAATATGTAAACAATAAATAAAGCAAAAAGAAGGCACCTGGATCAGATCACCATATTATCTTGTATTAAATTTATTTTGTTTTTTCCTATTTTTAAAAATTTTTAAATATTCTTTTCTGTTACTGGGCATCTAACCCAGGGCTTTGCACCTGTTAGACAAGTGCTTCACCACTGAGTGAAACCCCTACCCCATATGTGGAAAAAATTGTGGCACTGGGGATTTGAACCCAGGGCCTCATGCATGCTAAACATGAACTCTGCCACTGAGCTACATTCCTAGCCTATTTTTATCTTTTAAATTTTTAGTAGATATTAACTGTTTTAAATATTTTTGTAATAATGCATGATACAACTACATAAAATACCCTAGTTTAAATTCCCATCAATCAAAAAAAAGACATAAAATAAATTGATAAGTCAACTAGCTAGAGAAACATTAAAACAAATCATTAGCTAGATATGAATAATAAATTGTAAAGTACATTAATAAAATAAGTAACAATCTTTAAGCTTTATGAATGTACTAAATTGTAAAAGTAAAAAGTCAGATTATATTGAAGCTATTTGATGGGTGTCCAGGTTTTAGGAAAGAAACAAAGAGAATTTTTATCACCAGTGTTATTCCAAGAGATAATGGATAAAATCATAACATACAGTTTATGTCTTTCCACAAGATTAGGAAATTGATTGCTGATGTTTATGGCATTTCTTTTTATAGCCTTGAGAATGTTCTGAAACATTTAATCGCATTTGTGATGGTTTCACAACTCTGGATGGATATACTACAAAGTACTGTATTGTAGACTCTTTAAATGGTAAATTTACAGTAGATTCTCTTTTAATGACACCCAAGTGATACATGCATGAAAAAAAAAAACTGAAAAAAATAAAATGTCTAGATACCACTATAGCCCAAAGAAAGCAAGAATGGAAGAGAGACAGGTAGAAAGAGAGAGAGAGAGAGAGGGAGGGAAAAAGACAGAACAGAGAAAGGAGAGACTGTGTAGTTCTCCCCTCCTCCACTCCATAATACTCCATAATATACACACACACACACACACATACACACCATGCATACTATGCTAACCAGTGACAAAATACACATATACACACACATACACCATGCATACTATGCTAACCACTGACAAAATACACATACACCGTGCATACTATGCTAACCAGTGACAAGTCGCTGGCTGCTTTTTTTTTTTTTTTTACTGTCATGGGTAAAACCATGACTGTTTTATTTTTTGTGACCTTTATAGTTCCTCTTCTTGTAAATGCTGATCTTCTTGCTGTCTGCCAAATATTTGGATTTCATTAATTACGTTTTTCTTTCTTCTGTTCTTGCTTTATCTGTAAAGTCATGTCCATTTTATTCTGAAAAATGCTTCTGGATCCTTTTCAATGGTTTATTCTAGTCACTTTTTCTTGTTTAGTAAATATTTTAGTTATTCTATGTGCATTTAAATGTTGAGCTCTTATGAGTCCACACCCTTCAGGGTCTCTTTTAGCTTTCGTTGTATTTACTGTGTCATAAACAGTTGTAACTTTAACATCAACAAAAAGATGATGACTTTCATATGGAAGTAGGGGAATTCTTAAGTCGATTTCCTTCTATATTTTAAGCTATATTTTATTAACTGACAGTAATTAACTATTTAAAAGTCTTAAGAGTCATTTGCCAAACATTTTCAGGTCTTAACTGCTTTCTTATATCTAGAAAAAAGAAATCAAGAGTCATGAGTTATCAGTTACATAGTCTGAATTGGCAAGAAGACCATCCTCTTGAAAAATAAAACATTGTATTGAGAGAAGATGAGAGGAATCTACTTCTTTTTTTCCAACTGTATCTTGGCTTTTCTTTTCAGTGTAGACCCCAAGAGGGCACTGTCCGAATCAGCTCGGGGCTTAATTGTGGCATATCCTGCAGGCGTAGATTCATTAGCATTCTTCAGAGCAGCTTGCTCACAGGAAGGCATCTCGGTACTGCCATCTCGGTCTGAAAAGCCAATGTTGTACCAAGGAATACCAAATGCTGATCTTTTTCTCCCACTAGATTGTGAAGTGTAGTCAAAAGGAAATACATTCAAAGGGAGTGTTTCCTTTTTCTGTGCAAAATAAGAGGCAAACACGCTTCTATCATAACCAGGCATATTTTCCTCTGAAGTTTCAGATACTATCTGAGTAGGTGCACTGTCTCTTGAGGAAACACTAGAAAGGCTCCAAGAGAATCTTATCTTACTTTCACGATTTTGTGTGGAGGCCGTTTCTGTGACAATTGTTTCATGTTTCCTATTTGGCTGGCCAACCTTTTTTTCAGGAAGGCTTCTGGCACCTTGAAATCCATCACTCTTTTGAGAATCAAATGAAGATGTTAAAGGAAAACTTGAAAGTAACTTCAGGTGGGCAGTGCCTCCTTGTGTGGTAGGCTTGCCATCATTGGAGGGAGTTTTCTCAAAAGAGGTTTCTGGCACTTCAAAGAGGTCTTGACTTTCAAATGGAATTGGAAACTTTGGACTTCGTTCCAGTTCCATTTTACTTATAGGTGTCATCTGTTCCTTATGTGGTTTCCTTACTGGTCTTATAGGAACATGCACCTGAGTTAACTGTGTAGGCTCCCTGACTGAAAAAACTGGTATAGTCTTTTGAGTACAAGGAATGAAATCGTCATCATCACTATCAGAAAAAGAAATATGAAACTTTGGCTGGCTCGATTTTACTCTTGCAGAAAGTCTTTTATTTTCTTCTCTTAATTTTTTCGTTTCTGCATTGAGCTGAGCAATAAACCTAATATTTTGTTGTTGCATGTTATTAAATTCTTGCTGTAGTGCATTCCTATATGCTTCATTTATTAAACAGCGGTCACACGTTTTTGCATTTAACTGATATCGCAAGTCGTGAATGGTATTATTGAGGATGTCATGCTGTTTGGTCAACTCTCTAATTTGGGATGACGAGCCTGACCGCCTTATATCTGCTATTCGCAATTTCTTCATATTCGTTAATTTTGTCTGTAAATGGTGCAGTTCTTTATCATGGAGCTCTTTTAGCGTTAGCCATGTTTTTTTTAAATTCATCGGATGACAAGTCACATACACTAAGCCGCATTTTATCTTTTCTTGAAGATCTCCTATCATGTCCCCTCTCTCCTCCACCCCTGTTGCCTGCCTGCATCATGTTTCACAGATTTGAGACAACTAAAATAGTCCCAGTGGCTTCACAGAGAGGCTTAGAAAATGGCGGAGGAGTGGCTGAGAAGAGTATGAGCCACAAAAATCAGCCCTTCCACCCCACAGACGTTCTAAAGAGCTGCTTTAGGGCACAGGTGTGAGGACTGGGTATTCAGGGATGAACCGAACATACCAATTTTTTTTTCTAGGAAGGAGGCACAAAGGCTTTTTGTTGGGAAAAGCCGTTTTGTGCCGAAGAGGGGTGCCTACGTCAAATACAGCGAACGGCAGGCTGACGGTTGATCAGACACCGGAAACCCACTGAATTCTGGGGAAGACCTAGCTCCTTGGGGCAGAAAGATACCAAAATGCAATTGGGTGGGGGTGGGGGGGACCGGAAGTCACTGCTAACTTAAATTTTTTTTTTTTTTTTTTTTTTTTGTATCAGGGATTGAACTCAGGGGCACTCCACCACTGGGCCGCATCCCCAGCCCTTTTTTGTATTTTATTAGAGACAGGGTCTCACTGAGTTGCTAAGTGCCTCGCCATTACTGAGGCTGGCTTTGAACTCATGATCCTCCTGCCTCAGCCTCCCAAGTGCTGGGATTACAGGCGTGCACCACCGCGCCCAGCTCTGCTAACTTAATTTATAAAACAAATCAAATTTGATTCTTAACATTTTTTATTCATGATGATCAATATTTTGTAATTGTTGAAAACTATCAGTATTTACAGTATTGTAAAACAACTGGAAGTGGCTAAGTCAAAAGTACACGAACCCCCTAGTCTCCTTCACCCCTCCATAAAGGCAACATTGTTTCATCCTCCATCCCTATCTTCTGAAGGCTATAGGTAGGTTGGAAATAAGAGTCATTTTTCTTGGTTTTTGAGATACTTACAGATTTTTTATGTTGAGAGGAGGGTCTTCTGACACCATTAGCTATATCAGAAAATAAAAACAGAATGGAAAGTTAAGTAATGACGAGATTTTAATACATTTGATTTCTTTTTAAAAAGGATCTTGGTGTGTTGGGGAAGCAAAGAAATGGATAAAAAAAGAAGTACATGTGATTTAAGGGATTTTTCTATCTGAAATAGTTATTTCAAAGCTAGATAAGTAAATAGAACACCAGGGTTTATAATTCAAAGGCAAATGGGCAGAAGAAATAAAAGAAAGCTTAAAGCTCTTAGATTTTGGGTTCACAGAGCCCTTTGAGTACCAGGTAAAGGCTCCTCTCCTCAGAAAAAATGCACATAAACTCACCATCTTGCATAAAATTTTGAGTTCATTAAAAACCCCAGGTGGGGGCTGGGGTTGTGGTTCAGCGCAGCCCTGGTTCGATCCTCAGCACCACGTAAAAATAAAGGGATTGTGTACAACTAAAGCAAATAAATAAATATTAAAAAAAAAAAACAGGTGTAGGGCTGGGGTTGTGGCTCAGCAGTAGAGCATTTGCCTAGCATGTTTGTGGCTCTGGGTTCTATCCTTAGCACCAGATAAAAATAAATAAATAAAATAAATGTATTAAAAAATAGGTCTACCCCGGGCAAGGTGGCACAGGCCCGTAATCCCAGCACTTTGGGAGGCTGAGACAGGAGGATTGGGAGTTCAAAGCCAGCCTCAGCAAAAGCAATCTGCTAAGCAACTCAGTGAGACTCTGCCTCTAAATCAAATACAAAATAGGGCTGAGGATGTGGCTCAGTGGTTGAGTGCCCCTGAGTTCAATCTCCAGTACACCCCTGCCCCCAAAGAAAAAAAACCACAAAAACAAAACAAAAAACCCAGGTCTAAAGTACAAGCACGACTTCCCTTCCTTTGTCTTCAGGGAATGTGGAGATTGATATAAGCCATCTAAAAGAACATTTAAAAAGTAAATTAAAAGAAGTGTGTAAATAGATGGGTATTGTAACACATGCTTGTAATTCAGCAACTCAGGAGGCTGAGGAAAGGAAGATAGTAAGTTGGAAGCCAACCTGAGTAAGTTAGCTAGAACCTGTCTCACAATAAGTAAAAAAGGCTGGGGATGTAATGTAGTGATGAAGTGCCCTTGGGCTCAATCCCAGTACTACCACAAAATTAAAAAAATAAAGACAACTAGTATGGAAGATGAAATACTTACTGATTAAATGATATATTTGAAATTAATTCAAAAGGAAAGCAGTGGGATGGGAGAGGAGTGTATAGATGAAACGAGATTTTTAATCAATAGGTTGTTGAAGCTGGATTATTGGTGCTTGAGGATCTCACTATGCTATTCTCTCATTATTTTAATATCTAACACTTTATTTGTTCCATTTTCAGATACTCTCTTAACTTACTGGAATAAAGTATCTCCTCAGGAACTCATAAACATTCTTATACTTCTAGAGTAAGTTACATTAATTTATTTTCATGAACTTTCCCCTTATTTCGGGGGCATTTAAATATTACCATTTTTGGTTTTCAACAGCTTATTTGCTAAAAATGTAAAAAATGTTAAATAATTTTGGTAATACAGAGGCTGAAATTCTTTACCCATAGATAGAAGAAAAAATATGAAGATAGAATACTTGCAATATTACAGAAAACTAGCTAATAATAGACTGTCTTCATAGCCCTGCCTTTCTGTGATCTGGAAAACTAGAAGTGGTATCAGCTGTCTTCCATCATTCACTTGGAGCAGATGCTGGTTTAATGAGCAGCTTAAATGATTGGAGTTTATAATCTGTACTCTTATGTAGAGCTGAGTAATTCTCTCTTCATAAAGACACTTGGATAAACCTAGTCTGAAGATAGGAAGTTGTCTTATATTGTATGCTGAGCTATTTTTACATCATTATTAAGTGCTAAAAGAAAAATCAGACATACAATGAAATGTAAGAAATTTTTACATAAGTAGAACACATGATTTTTATGTGCATATGCAAAACACAAAGTGAATAATCAATGTATAACCACTTGACTAAAGTCTCAAAATTTTGCAGAAAATGTCTTCAGATGAAACCACAGTTAAGATTTTTGAAAAACACTGTAATTATACTGAAATATTTATTAATGAAAATATCTGATGTTGGGGGTTTGCTTCAAGAAAGGCAGGAGGATTGCGAGTTCAAAGCCAGCCTCAGCAATTTAGCAAGGCTCTGAGTAACTCTGCAAGACCCTGTCTCTAAATAAAATATATAAAAGGGCTGGGGATGTGGCTCAGTGGTTAAGCACCCCCTAGGTCCAATCCCTGGTACCAAAAAAGAAAGGCAGAAGGTAAGGAGGGTGAAGGAAGATCTTGTTAAACCTGGGCAGAGGTTGAAAATGAATGGCTATGATAATTATTGAAGCTGGAGGTATTTTAAAGCCATTATATAAAATATAGAATATGCCCCACTTATAGGGCTTAAGAATTATTTTTATGTTAATTACTATGCTAGATACCTTTGCTATGATATGTTACAGAACACAAAGTATGATTTGCTTTAACAGGATATTATTTAACTTGTCATTAGAATTGTATATAAAGATGAGGTAGTTTGGTGCTGATGCAACAGTACCAAACAAATTTGGAAAGATGTAATATGACAAGCACATAAGTAGTTATCTGATATTTCTGTAAAAACATTTTAATTTAAGTAGACAATTCTTTGTTATCTCATAACTTTTTTAATATTGTATGTTAAATTTGTAGCAAATGGTACTATATTACTAACATTCTATTGTTTTCCTTTCTAGAGTATGTTTGTTTCACTTTAGATATATGGGGAAAAGAAACATAGCAAGGTAATTTCCATACCACTGCAATATCCATTTTTCCTTCTCTCCCAGTAGAGGGCAATCTCATTCATGCCATGTAAAACACAGATTATTAATTTTAGGTCAACTTTTAAGATATTCATGATTTATTTAGCATTTCCCAATTTGATGTTTAAACTAATATGAACTGACTTTTAAGTTTTTATTTTTATTTATTTATTTTTTATATTTTTTTAGTTGTAGATGGACACAATACCTTAATTTTATTTGTTTATTTTTATGTGGTGCTGGGGATCGAACCCAGTGCCTCACGTATGCTAGGCAAGCGCTCTGCCGCTGAGCCACAACCCCGGCCCCAGACTTAAGTTTTTAAAAGGGTAAGGACTAGAGCGATATGGAAAGTTTATACCTTACAAGTTCTCTAAACTTAAAACAATTGCTTGTCTTTCTTGAAGGACTTCAAAAGGGGCTAGATTCAGGGGAATGTAGAAAATCATAAAATCAAGAAAATTTTAAGATATGTTTTTGGCTATAATCTGTCAATACTCACCCCGATTACTAAGGTAAATAGAAATTTCCCCAGTAGTGATTGGGACATATATTATATATCATTTATTTATTCTTTTTGCCTCTTAAGTTCTAGTGAAATAAATATTTAAGGAAATGTTTGCAATGCCCCAAGGCAAAGGAAAAGGAAGGGTACTTAAGCTTATGTCAGTAATACATATTTTAGGAGTAGGGGTTACTCATTAAAATAATTCAAATACAGGTGTTTTTTTTTTTTTTTTTTAAGTTAAATTTCATAGCACTTCCAAAAATCAAAGAGACACTTGGATGGCGTTTAGTGCTGCATCTCCAGAACATCCTAATAATAGATTTTTCAATGAGGAGGGTTCCAGTTTCCACCAGTATTTTTCCATGCCTTAGAGCCGGTATGACCATTATTAAAATTAGCCTTAGCCTCTTAAGATTCTGCCAGTTTCCTACTATTTTTTTAGACAAAGATTTCTTCTTTAGTTCATGTATGACCCAGTTGTAAATTTTAAGTGGAACTATAACATTATAGGAAAACAAAGATTCAGAAATCTTAGTCATAGCTTTTTGTAGCTCCTGTGAAAGAAATGAATCTTATTGGAGTGTTGTCCACTCAGTCCCAATATTTTTGATGAGAAAGGGAGAAATGGGAGGCTCTTTATAAATTCCTTACTTGTGTTCTTACAATATAGACTGTTTTAAAAAGATTGAATAAAACATCATACAATTTCCTGTGGTACCTCATTGAATCCAAGTAATCGTTGATACAATATTGAGAATAGTAGTATGTTTATATGGAAATTATATTTTAGTGAAAAAGAATCTGGCAATGAAATATGCCTTTAAAGCACTCCAGTTCCTAATTGTAAATTTTATTTTTAGGGTACATGATGCCTGGCTATCAAAACACTTTGGAATAGACCGAAAATCACAAACTATGCCAGCTCTTCGAAACAGATCAGGAGTAATGCAGGCCCGGCTTCAACATCTTAGTAGCCTTGAAAGTTCTTTTACACTTAATCACAGTAAGTGAAAATATATATGGGGTACCCATGTGAAGGAGCTGTGTAATGTTGTTAACCCTAAGTCCAGGTTTAAATCACCAATATGATTGGAAATTTTTTTCCTTGTATAGATATATTTGCATATCTCTGCTATATATTTATATATAATAATTTCATCATATTTGAATAATCATAAAATATGCATGGAATTCTCAACAGTTATTTTTTTGTGGTGCTTGTGATCAAACCCAGGGCCTCCATGCATACTGGGCAGGCACTCTACCACTAAGCCACATCCCTAGCCCAGAATTTTCAACAATTTAAATAATAGTAATTTAAAAATTTTTTCTTAGTATTAAAGAAATAAAAATTTTCCCTTGGAATTGCTATTTTATCATATTTTGATATTGGATATTCTTTTATTCTGCTGTTAAGCTTTAATGCAAATATTGACATCTAAATAAATGGTATATACACTATTTGTTACTGTTGTTCATTTAATGATTAGGGAATTATACATTCTTGAGTTCACTGCAGAAATCACTGAAAATACTATTTTGGCAAAGGTATATTTCAGACAGGTTGAAGTATTGACAAGGTAGATAGGACTAGGAGAGAAATCTTGCCCAGCTGGGGAAGTTGGAGGGTTATATAAATTGAAGCTATTGTCTGAAAAGCAAATATTAATAAAAACTCAGAATAAGAAAACTTATTTCCATACAGTCCTCTAGAGGTTTTGGAAATAGTGAAGCTGGTTTAGTGGTATAGCCTACTTAAAAAAAAAAAAAAAAAAGTTGACAGATAGACCTTAAGCTGATAGATTGAGGACCTTTAAAAATTACAAATGGTAAAGCTTCGTCTTCTTGTAAAAATACAAAGAACCTAGCCGGGCGTGGTGGTGCACGCCTGTAATCCCAGCACTTGGGAGGCTGAGGCAGGAGGAAGGATTGTGAGTTCAAAGCCAGCCTCAGCAATGGCGAGGAGGTACTTAGCAACTCAGTGAGACCCTGTCTTTAATAAAATACAAAAAAGGGCTGGGGATGTGGCCCAGTTGTGGAGTGCCCCTGAGTTCAATACCCAGCACCAAAATATATACCTACTTCCTTCTAATTTAAAAACAAGTCTCATAGCATTGGTATAATCAAAAACGCCTTACCATAGAGCACCACTGTATATATGTAGCTGAATTTTGTGGGTTTCTCATTTTTGCATAAATAATTAGTGGCACAGGCTAAAATGCCTCCTACATTATTTTCTAGAAACATTACCATAGTTCATCACTGAAATCATGCCTCCAAAGAATTGCACACCTGATTGTGTGCTACAGAACTGTTGATAAAGAGCTTATGTGAACATTTAATGAGATTGATTAACCCAGACCGTATTTGATTAAGGAATAAATAGAGCAAAACCCATTAGTTCTGCTGGTATTGCAAGCCTCCTTTCTTCTTGCTTGTCTCTCTGAGTCTTTGGGAAGTCATTTAATACCATTATATGATTCTCTGTGTTGAACTAAGTTTTATTTACTTTTTAAATCCCAGGTTCTGCAACAACTGAAGCAGACATTTTCCACCAGGCACTTCTTGAAGGCAATACTGCTACTGAAGTTTCTCTAACAGTACTAGATACCATATCATTTTTTACCCAGTGCTTCAAGGTAAAGATGAAGGATTAAAATTCAGTTGGTATCTTATAAAGAATATATTTTATAATAACTAATTAGAGACCAGGTAGTGTGGTGAAAAGGGCTGGTCTAAGCAGTGAGGTAATGTGGAAGGCAAACCTAGTTTGGCTACTGTGTGACCTTAGAAGGTCACTGGAGACTTACTTCTCATCCATAAAACAAAGGAATTGAACTAATTGGCCCTTAAGTTCCCTTCTGCTTCTTAAATTCTATTATTTTATTTTCATGTTTAGAAATAGTTTTCTTTCATACTTTGGAATATCCAATGATGTTAGTAGAAATTATGACTAGATCAGTTTGCCCAAATATCCATTGTGATGAGATAGATGCTGTTTCAGGATAGTTGATGTCCAGGCAAGCTGGCTGGCTTCTCTAGTTGGGAGCTTTAGTTTTTTTTTTTCTTCTCAGATTTTTGCCTCTCAGTGCAAATCATCATTGCTATGATTTTAAAAAGAAGTTAAAAGCAGTTATCTTACAGAGTTGGTGAAGGGGTAAAATGGGATAATGAATGTGAAAGCACTTTGAAAGTAAAAACTACATGAGTATAATGTAAGGTATCCTTAGTAGGAGAATCCAAAGGATGGGGGTCTTGTTTGCATTCTCTTTATACAGATAATTTTCTTTCCTCCTCCTCTAAGTAGTTCAGTTATTTCCTTCAGTCATTTCATGTCTCAGCAAGTATCACATTTTCTCTCAATAGGAATCTAGAAAATAAAAAGATGACATGAAAGTAGAAGGAAGCCTATTAGGAAGGGAAAAGGGACTGGGGGCCTCTGGAGCTCCTGACTAGAGAAGCCAGCCAGCTTGCCTGGACATCAACTATCCTGACAGGGCATCTATCTCATCACAATGGATATTTAGGCAAACTAATCTACTCATAGGGGAAGGGAGAGTGGAGAAGATCAAGTCATGGTACATGCATCTATGGAAATGCCACAATGAAATTCATTAATTTATATAGTCAGTATGGTAATAATTATAATGTTAAAAACTAAAACAAGGTTCACAAACTATTAGTTTCTGTATAATTTTTTGTTTCTTTTATGTCTCTTTGTATGAGGCGCTTAAATAATTTACATGGTCTGTTTAATTGTGATACCTGTTATTATCTCTACTCATAGAGGGTTTAATTTATCAGAAGTGGCTAAACATGTCTTGGACTAGACATATTTTAGAAAATAAATTAGATAATAGCCTTAAAATGGAACTGGTATTTTTTTCCTTAATTCTGACATTATTTAGTCTCCCTCAGAGAAATACAAATGCTGGTTGTCTTGTGGTTATTTTAAATTTACTGATTTCTTAATTGAGATTTCTTAATTATTATAGGTTAATAATATTCTTCCCATACCTGGTGTGTATTGTCATTTATGTAGTGTTTTGAGATTTCCAAGTTGAAAAGATGGCACAAATAATTTTTAATGACATTTGAGAGCCTTTTACTTTTCTGAAACTTCAAATAGTATTTTCATAAGCAGGTACTGGTGAAGTCAGTTTTCCCATTCTTGATGGGACATAAACTAAGTATTTTTGCAAATTGTATTTTTTTCATGTTTTGTAGAGCCAGCTTTTAAACAATGATGGCCACAATCCATTAATGAAAAAAGTATTTGATATTCATCTAGCTTTTCTTAAAAATGGACAATCTGAAGTGTCACTGAAACATGTATTTGCCTCACTGAGAGCTTTCATCAGTAAGGTAAGGACAAAAGCTTTAGAGCTGCTATTAGCTATTCTTTATGGCATAAGGAAAGACTAGAAAGAAGATTATTGTGATGACCTAATGAAACATCAGCTAATGAAACCATTAAGTACTGCCTTTGTAATTAAACTAACTAAACAACAAAATGCAAAAGAGGACCTGACCAAGAATCCCCTAAAATCAGAACCTGCTTTTAATTTCACCCTGTTACACATTTCCTATTCAAGAGTGCCATTTTCTTGCTGGTTGTTGTTGTATACATTTGTGATCCCATCAACTGGGGAGGCTGGGCAGGAGGATCACAACTAGGAGGCTAGCCTCAGCAACTTAGCAAGGGCCTGTTTCAAAATAAAAAGGGCTGGGATTATAGCTTTGTGGTGAAGTGTCCCTGGGCTCTATTGGTAGTACTTAAACAAACAAAAAAGAGTGTTCTTTTCTTTTTCTCTAACCCTAAACTTAACCCTTTTATTTTCCTTTGTGTGGGATTAGAAATTGTACCCATAAACTCACATGCGCATGATGCCATTGAACTACACCCCTAGCCCAAGTGTCATTTTCAAATTTCCAACTTTGCCAGTTTTTGTTTTGTTTCGCTACTTTTAAAAACTCTTGGGCTGGGGCTCAGTGGCAAAGCGCTTGCCTCGCACGTGTGAGGCACTGGGTTCGATCCTCAGCACACATAAAAATAAACAAAGATATTGTATCCATGTATAACTAAAAAAATTTTAAGAATTCTTACTAAGCTGGAAGTATATGAGCCATTAGTATACTCATACGTAAGCACTTTGAAAGAAGGAACCAACTTTTTTGATGGTGGTATCTTGTATAGTATCTTACAAATGATACGTATCCTTCCTTTCAATGCTACTTGTTTTTATATCCAAAATTGGAAATTAAGTGAATTTGAAGCTTATTTTTAAGGGCCATTTGTAATATAATTTATGAATAAAGAAATCTATGAAAAAGTGAGTTCAACACAAGCATCTTATAAGAAACTAAGGGAAAGAAATTAATAAGTATTTCATTTCATTGTCAGTAGGTACTTCTTGGATAGAGTACCTGAGAGTTTATTGTCCAATAGAGGGAAGCACACACATAAAAATACACTTGAATACCCGCACATAAACAAACAAAAAAAGTTTGTATAGAAAACTAGGGTTAAACATGAGAAAAAGAGAAATGTTCTAATTTTGCAATAGTTTCTTTGTAGCAGTAGAGCTAGGATTTAGTATGGATTTAACAAAAAATGAAACTAAAGATATAAATGAGGAATAGATCATGGTGTACTCATCTTAAGAGTTGGACTTCATCTTTTAGGCATCAGGTAGCCATGGAAAGGTTTTATGCAGGAAAGTAACACAATTAGATTTGTATTAAGGGAAAATTGATAAGGGCCAGACAAAATCTGTATAAAAGTGATGGGGAAGAGGGATTCGTGGCCATACCAAAGGCACTAAAAAGACTCATTGCTATGGGCTAGATAAGAGATGGGGCCCTGAAATAAAGCAGTGGCAGTGGATCTGGAGAGTCAAATGCAGATGGAAGACATGTTAAAAAAGAGAACTTTCTAGGATTTGGTCATCAATTCAGTGATAACATGATGGTGTCTTGGCTGATGGAGAAACATAGGGGAAAAACTACATTTTAGGGTAAAAGTTAATGAGTGCTGTTTTGTAGACATGTTGAATTTAAGCTGCCTGTGGGATATTTGGATACACAGATCTTTGCTCCAGGGAGATCTGGAATGAAGAAGTAGGCTTAGTGTCATCTCCTTCTCATCCATACTACATTTATCAAGCACCTTCTTGTGTCAAGTGCTGTACTAAGTGGTGGAGATACAAAAGAATCATACTCTGCCATCAGGAAACTTTCATTGTTTTAGGAGGGAGAGAAAAATAAAGAAAATAATTAGCAGTTATAATAAGTTCTAGGAAGGAAATAGTGCGCAGGCATAGATGCTTGTCAAATTACAATGGGATTACATTCCAATAAATTCATTGAAAATATAGTATGTCGGGGCTGGGGTTGTGGCTCAGCGGTGGAGTGCTTGCCTAATGCATGCACAGCCCGGGTTCAATCCTCAGTACCATGTAAAAATAAAACTCATTTTATATAACTAAAGCAAATAAATCAATGTTTTTTAAAAAAGAAAAGATAGTATGTCAAAATAGAGTAAGTCAAAAGTGCCTTTTAACACGACTAACTTATTGAATATCATAGCTTAGCAACACAGTATACTATAGGTAACATTTATTTCTCCTCAGGATCATGTGGCTGACTTGGAGTTGTGGCTCACTGTCACTGTTCAGTATCACAAGAGAGTTTCATATCTCATATTGCTAGCTCCGGCAAAGATCAAAATTCAAAGTACAATTCCAACTGAACATGTAGTACTTTTGCACCATCACAAAACACAAATATCATAAGTTGAACCATCCTAATTTGGGGGCCAGCTCATAATGGTAAACTTTAGATAAGTTTATCACTTGAAAAATGAGATTTGAAATGTGAAAAGGGCCCAGCCTTATGAAAGTTTCAAGAAGAGTTTGGAATATTCTGGAAACTAAAAGACCAGTGTAGCTAGAACATAGTAAAATGGGGAGCATCAGTGTATAAGTGGTAGTTGAATTCAACTCTTTGGAGTGGTTTAATTTGCTCTAAAGAGTATGTAGAGGAAGAATCAAAAAAGAATGTTTAAGAGCAGAACATTGGAAAGAAAGAAAACAGATGGGGTTGGAAGAGGAATCATTAAAGAAGAGAGATGGAGGAGTCACAACGGTAGGAAAAAGGCCAAAGAAAAGGGAGATTGTAGAAGCCAAAGGACAAAAGTTTCACATTGTTATGAAATACAGGTGGACAAATAGAACAAAAGCAAAAAGGGTCCATTAGAATTGGCAATTAGGAGGTCATTGATGATTTTGGCCATTGCCCTCTCAAAGTAATAAGTGATATGTATAGAAGCCTTACTGTAGAGATTTACCATGCTCTCCCTTATATGTTTATTTTTACACTAGACCATCTTACCCAGCAAGAGTTAGCTTAATTTCCTGAAACCATTAGTGAGATTTCCCAATTGACAACCAGAAAATATTATTAGGCATCTTTTTTTTTACATGATATTGCACTTGGTATTAAGGTGAGATAAAGAAGGTAGATTTCTATGACATGGATTTAAATTCAAGGTTCCCAAGAAATAATTTTGAAAAGGTGGCCTTCTAGCTTCACATACCCTGAAAAATACCCATTGTTTACTCTGGAGCATCTTATTCTTGCTTGCCTAGACCTGTAAGCATGGAAGACTAACAAATCATACATACATACATACATAAACATATATATATATACATGAATATATATATGCATATATCTCCATACATAATATACTATATAATTATATATGATATATTATACATTATATGTTATAAATATATAGTGTTCCACAAAGCAGACTGAATACATTCTGAAATTAACAAGTCCACTTGCCTGTTATGAGAATTAAGTAGTCATTTTAGTATTCTTTTTGCAGCAAAATATATCTGAACACTATAAGTATAGGGTGAACATGTATGTGCATACACCATATTTTTGTTAAAAAGATCAACTTTTGCTGACTAGATTTCAGCTATGATTTTCTCAGCACCTGGAAGTTCATAATATAAGGAACTGTTTAAATTTATAAGCAAAAAATAACAGATTGATTTTCCCATTTTTAAAGCCCCATTTGAGATCCATCATCTATCATTTCAGGCATTCATTCTTTGAATACATATTATTGAGAACCTAATTATCATATGTTTCAGACTATCTTGAGCTCTTCTCCAGTCTCTATCATTTATACCAAGTGCCTTTACGTGTTGTAGTAACCTATGTATTGACTTGAATTGTTCTATCATCAACACATGCTGGTCTTTATGTTAACTAGTCCAGGCTTTCTTGAGAGGAGAGCCCCCTCATGTTGATTTTTGTAACTTAAACGCAACCAGCATAATTTCGGGTGAGTTTATAATGGGCACTTGACATTCAAGTGATTTTATGATTGGGTCTTTTGATACTTATTTCTGCTTTCCTTGTTCTTTAGTTTCCCTCAGCCTTTTTCAAAGGAAGAGTAAATATGTGTGCCGCGTTTTGTTATGAGGTTTTAAAGTGCTGTACCTCAAAGATTAGCTCAACCAGGAATGAAGCATCTGCACTTTTGTATCTTTTGATGAGAAACAACTTTGAGTACACCAAGAGGAAAACCTTTTTGAGGACACATTTGCAGGTCAGTGAAAACCCATAGACCCTCTTCATCATCTTTCCTTACAATCTTTAGGCTCTAACGAGATCAAGATCCAGAGTGACCCCTTCCAGTATTAGGTCAGATGTGGCCTTCTAGCACTTGAGTGTGACTGGTTCAAATTGAGATACGTTGAGACTCTAAAATGCACATAGGCTTTTCAAGACTAAAAATGTAAAAAAGTAAAATATCTCATCAGGCATGGTGGCACATGTCTATAATCCCTGTGACTCAGGAGTCTGAGGCAGGAAGATCACAAGTCTGATGCCAACCTCAGCAACTTAAGTAAGACCCTGTCTCAAATTTAAAAATAAACACAGTATGGTTGTGCACACCTATAATAATTCCAGTGACTTGGGAGGCTAGGGCAGGAGGACTGCAAGTTCAAGGTCATCCTTAGCAAAGAATATTCTCAAAGAATAAAAAGGGCTGGGGTTGTAGTTCAGTGGTACAGCACCTCTGGATTAAATCCCCAGTAACCAATAAATAAAAATAAGAAGTCCTGGGGTGTAGCACAGTGATAGAGCATGCTGGGTTCAATCCACAGTATAAAACAAGTAAAATATCTCAATTGTTTTATGTTGATTGTATGTTGAAAAGATATGTTGGATATATTAAATAAAATATGTTAAACTAAGTTTCACCTCTGTCTCTTTCCAGTGTGGCTACTGGACAATGTAAACTTGCAAATGTGGTTCACATTATGTTTTCATTGGATAAGGCTGCTTCTAGCATAGGTGTTAAGAGTGCAGGCTCTGGTTCAGATTCTTTGGGTAACCTGGAGCAAGTTAACTTCCTTAACCTCTCAGTACCTCAATTTAGTAGGGATAAATATTAGTACCTACTTCATAGGACTTTTCATAAGGATCAGATGTGATGATCTTGTTAGATATTACATAACAAGTAATACAATTTCTGTTTTTCATACTCTAGCATACTCACTTATTCATAAAACAAAAGAAGTCAACCCAGGCCCAGTAGCATGTACCTGTATTCCCAGCTATGTGGAAATTTGAGGCTAGCCTGGGTGACAGAATTAGACTTGAGAGGGGATGGGGTGGAAGGAGGGAGAGAGGGAGCAGAGGAGAGGAAGAGAGAAAGGGAGAAGTCTCAAGATTTATTAAAAAATGAAAACTTGAGAAAGAGATCTACCTGGGCTTAATCTGCTGCTTATCTGCTGTGTGATTCTAGGCAAGTTGCTGAATCTGCTTGAAACAGTTTCCTCATCTGTAAAATGAGGCCAAGATAGTTCACCTTCCAGGGTTATCATGAGGGCTAAAAATTAAGTGTGCATAGTGCCTGGCACATAGTAGACCATTATTATATGATAGTTATTATTCACCATCTCCATATTGTTGTGCTTACTTGATGAAACACTACTTGGCTTGGTAGATCTTTATGTAACATAGGAAATCCTAAGCAGCTTGTTGGAAAATGCCATTAATAAAGTGAATATTTATTAATAATATGTGCTTTCTTTAACAATCTGCCATATGATTACTTTTGCATACAAGAGCCAGTCAGCATTACACATTACGTCTTATATTACTTGCATTTATATGCAGTGTCACTTGAATAACCACCTTCCTCCAAAATATTCCTCTGATGAGTGTGCCAGTATGCCTGAAGTTCGCCGTTAGGATCCATTCTTCTGGGCCTGAGCATTGGTTCTGTCAACTCTTTTACTCAAATATAGATAAAGTAATAAATGTGAAGACATAGAACAGTGTTTGGCATACAGTATTGCTTAATAGCATTAACTAAGCCAGGCACGGTGGTGCATACCTGTAATCCCAGAGGCTGGGGAGGCTGAGGCAGGAGGATCAAGAGTTCAAAGTCATCCTCAGTAATTTAGTGAGGCACTAAGCAACTCAATGAGGCCGTGTCTCTAAATTGAAAAGAAAAAGGCCTGGGAATGTAACTCAGTAGTTAAGCGCCCCTGGGTTCAATCCCTGGTACCAAAAAAAAAAAAAAAAAAAAAAAAAAAAAAAAAAAAAAGTTAACTAGCATGATATCCTTAATCCTCAAAACAACTCTATTAAGTAGTAATTGTTATATCCCCCATTGCACGAATGAGAAAAGTGAGATACAGAGAGATTAAATAGATTTCCAAAAGCCACATAATGAATAATTGATAAAGTTAAGATTTGACTTGAAGGCACTTTGACTCTAGAGTACACACTTCAGTAACTACTACTGTATTCTGCTTCCTAGGGTCAGTGATAAAGCATCCAGCCCTTAACAGTATAGCATGAATCATTTTGGCATTCACCTGAGGTAGTCGCACAGATTGAAAGGTACCATCAAAGGCCATTGCATAAACTGCTGTTAAATTGGGTAGGTCTTGGCCAGAAACAAAGAAGGGAGCTGAGGGCACTGGACTTAGGAGTCCAGCACACAAAATAGACAAGTGAAAAGGAGTGAGAAACCATCAAATAAAAACATTATTTATTCCCAAGTTTGCCATAGCTTTTACCTTGCAAGCACATTCAAAATGGAGAACTGATTACCATTGTATCAGCTAGTGTGTCTGTGCTTATAAAATGATATGAATTAGCAGCATTTGTTCAAAATACATTTGAAAAATAATGTTTGCTTCTTCCCACAGATAATAATTGCTGTAAGTCAGCTGATAGCTGATGTAGCACTAAGTGGAGGATCAAGATTTCAGGAGTCTTTATCTATTATCAATAATTTTGCAAACAGTGACAGACCTATGAAGGTATGTACTCATGTTGAATAATAAATTAAAGCCACTTTCGCTATCAGGTTTATGCTCCTAGAGTAAAGTTTTTATTAAATTACCTTTGATAGTATAGGGTACATGATGAATGTGAGTTTCACAGGGCTTCATCTTGTATACCACTGGATCTAGAACACTGTCTGGTACGTAGCAGATATTCAATTAGTTGCACAGATGGATGAATGACTAGACTGTGTATACACAGTTATAATGGCTAATAGAGTCTGAATATTTTTCTGGGGTTGATTGCTTTTTTTCTTTTTTTGTATCAGGGATTGAACTCGGAGGCACTCGACCACTGACCCACATCCCCAGCTCTTTTTTATATTTAATTTAGAGACAGGGTCTCACTGAGTTGCTTAGGGCCTCAGACTCCCAAGCTGCTGGGATTACAGGCATGATCCACCCCACCCAGCCTCTGGGGTTGATTTCTAAACCTACTCAGAAAATAAATGCTTCTTTCCTTTCTAAGAATAATTTCCGTTTAATATTGGTTAATTAAACACTGAGTTTGAAATATGACAGTCTCACATTTTAGAATAGCTAACAGCTGTGTGATCCATTGCCAGTAGGTGAGGAAAGGCACAGAAGTGTTTCATTATTTGTTGGTTTTATAAGTTTTGAAAATCACCTATTAGCCATTTATGGCTTGGTATAGGTACTTATTGGCAAATTCAAGTCCAAGGTTATCATTCTTAAGCACCAGTTTACTCTGGCCAAACTCAAGACTCTGACCACCATTCCTCTTCCTTACCTATATGCATATCAGTGCAAAACTGTACCTGCCACCTTGTTGCTTTTAGTGCAAGTCCTCATCTTCAGTGATAAAATGTGTTCCAGGGAAGAAGAGGCCATAGCCAGTAAAGGACTTTTCCTCCCAGAGAAATGAATCATTCCAATTCTTGGGAAAGGTCATATTCCAGCATATTTGACAATATTGTATCAAGCCTGAAAAAAATTAAAAGCTCACAGTCACAGCATATTTGATGCTTGGGATGTGTAGAATCTATGTACCAAAAATATTCCCAGAGGAATGTTGCTTATACTGAGAAAAACACTGGGTAGTGCCAGCCGCTCACAGGCTGGGAAAGTTTGTTTTGGGGTCAGTTCTGTTGGTTCCCCTTGGGATCAGTATATGCTCCAAGAATCCCATGAGCATAGAAACAACGTATACTATTTATGCTTTTTTAGTCATACTGTTAAGAGTTTATTTTCCCAGTTGTGACCATCCTTACTGCCACATTATATAGATAGATTAAATATTTCTTAGCAAATGCGGTTTATGTTGGTTTTCTTTTTTAAATATTTATTTAGTTGTAAATGAACACACATTATCTTTATTTGTTTTTATATGGTGCTGAGGATTGAACCCAATGCCTCACACATGTGAGGCAAGCGCCCCACCACCGAGTCACAGCCCCAGCCCGGTTTTCTTTTCTTTAGCTCGTTTCTGAAATGACTTTGTTTTATGCTGTTAGGATGGTTGTTACCGACACACTGTATTACACCAAAGTCTGTCTTTCCTTAGTAAATGAAATTTCTATTAGTGAATAAGAAGAGAATATATGTACATAATAATAATAATTATTAAAGGGTTTAAGAAGACAGTTTTTAAAACACTTGCCTCCACATTTTATTATGTTTACATTTAAAAAGTCCCCTAGCCCTACACCTGTCCCTTCCTTGTCTTTACAGATAATCATCATTATCCCTGTGGAGGTTAAGAGGAAGTGATAGGACCTTCTTAACAGTTATTAGGCTTGGGGCTAGGGTTGTGGCTCAGCAGTAGAGTGCTTGCTTAGCACATATGATGCAGCCCTGGGTTCAATCCTCATCACCAAGTAAAAATAAGTAAATAAAATAAAGGTATTGTGTCCAACTACAACTAAAAAATAAATATTAAAAAAAACAGTTATTAGGCTAAAAAGGAAACTCTGACTTTGTGATCTTGGTGCTAAAAACACTTTGGGGGGTTAATGATCTCTTTAAACCCTTTGGAGCATTGTGATTCCTGACCTCTCATTTGTGTAAATAGGAATTTTTTTGCAGTATGGTTTTCACTTGGTATATGTAATATTCAGTGAATGACATAGCTATGCTTGTCAGTATGGAAAAGTGAAGAGCACTAGCTCTGGAGCCAGACTGCCTGGGTCTAAGTCCTGTCTCTACCATTTGTCAATTTTGAGACTCTGGCCAAACTGCTTAACCTCTCTGTGTCTCACATTTCCCATTGGTAAAATGAATAATAATAGTATTTAACTTGCTGGACACAGTGACACACGCCTGTAATCCCAGTGGCTCAGGAAGCTGAGGCAGGAGGATCAGGAGTTCAAAGCCAGCTTCAACTAAAGTGTGGTGCTAAGCAACCCAGTGAGACCCTGTCTCTAAATATCAGTGGTCAAGTACCCCTGAGTTCAATCCCTGGAACCAAAAAAAAAAAAAAAAAAAAAAAAGTAACCTCCCAGTGGAGGTTACAAGGAAGTGATAGGACTTTCTTAACGTTAAGTTAGCAGGATTTTGTAAAAAATTAAAACATGAAAGAGCACCCAGACCAGTACCTGGCACACAATCGTCTATCAATAATTTTTAAGTTGCTGTTATAAGTAAATGACAAACAGATCACTCTCATGACTGTAGAATTCACAGTGGAAGAGGTAGGGTTCAAAGCCATATAGTCTGGCTCCAAAGGTCATACTTTTATGTACTATGAATGTATTGTTATCAAGTTTAGAGCCTTTCATACCTGAGTTAGTTTCATATTTTTAAATGATTAATTTAAAACTCTTTAGACATTCTGCAAACAATACAGTACCAAGAACAGTTAAAAAGAGGTAAAACTCATGTTCCCAGCATTAGATGCTGAGATTTAGAGCACATCAATAATATTGTTAAACATATTTTTGTTTGTTTTGAAAATAGGCAACTGCTTTTCCCTCAGAAGTTAAGGACTTGACCAAGAGGATCCGTACTGTTCTTATGGCCACTGCCCAAATGAAGGAGCATGAGAAAGACCCCGAAATGCTAATTGATCTCCAGTATAGCTTAGCCAAGTCCTATGCCAGCACCCCAGAGCTCAGGAAAACCTGGCTTGATAGCATGGCCAAGATTCATATAAAAAATGGAGATTTTTCAGAGGTAATTACTTTAAGTTTCTTTTAAACATTACCTTTCAAAACCTCTTGAGCACGTTCTGACTGTTCTTTCCTGTCATCTTTTTTTTTTTTTTTTTTTTAGGCTGCAATGTGTTATGTTCATGTAGCAGCTCTGGTTGCAGAATTTCTTCATCGAAAGAGTAAGACATTTCTGTTCTGAGATGGGAATTTCATTTAGCACAATAGTTTGTATCTTTGAAGCTTGTGACTATGAATATGATATAATTGAGCTCTGAAAAATATGTTCACCTAAAAAACAGAAGTTGTTATATAAGATTGTTCATTTTTCCTTCTGCTTTCATAGGAGGTTACAAGTAAAATAGTACAGAGCTGGGCCTGATGCCCAGTGTTTATTTTCCAAGACTGTGTCTCTGGAAGACTGCCACAAATTAAATTCTTCTTAGTGCTCATGAGAAGCTCCACATAATACAGATCACTTATTTTCCACTCCACCACCTCATCTTCACCAACAACTGCCCATATGTTCTATACCACATTAGTGCAGTGACCTGGGTATAAAAAATGAATCTTGCCCTTGAAGAGCAGCAAGACCCAGCAGGTCTAGATTCCTAATTAAAGATTCCTAATTCAGGAAGATGTCTGAAAACTTCCCTTTCTAAAAAGAGTATTGTTGATTATTACCACCAAAGTAGTAAAACTGTTGAGTTTAGTTTGAAAACTGATTGGCAATGAAGATTGTAATCCAGAAATCTCCCATTGTCTATCACAGTGTCCAAGCTACTTGCTTTAAGGACAACACATGAATAATATCAGAGCAAAATGAAACAGACTTCTGGGAGTCATATTACTCTGGTTTTGGCTATGGAAATACAACCTTGTTTTGTTTGGATTTTTTAAAATTTCTTAATTCCTATATTTAACTGTGTATCTTTCTTTCACATCTAAGGCTCAGTGTTTAATTGCCTAATATAACACCCATGTGGAGAATACAAAAAGATTCCTCCAAAATATAATACTATGGTTAAAATGTAGCTGTAGGGCTGAGGTTGTGGCTCAGAGGTACAGCTTTTGTCTGGAATGTGTGAGGCCCTGGGTTAGATCCTCAGCACTGCATATAGATAAATTAATTAATTAAAATATTCATTGACAACTAAAGTGAAATAAAATGTAGATGTGTTAAATTAACACTTGGATACTAAAATTCTTCTGAACAGTCCATGTGTTTGAAATTGGTATACTCTACATTTTTTAGTACATATTTGGTTTCATTTAATTAATTAATTTATTTTGTGCTACTGAATAGACACAGGGCCTTAGGCATGCTAAACATGTGTTCTATCACTGAGCCTCGCCCCCAGCCCCCACATGTGGCTTTAAAATGGGAAAATAGACTATTTGAATAAGAAAAAAATAGATTATTAAAATAAGGCCTATTTGTGTTTTTTATATTACATCACTGATATGCCTATAACATTTCAATAGAAATAAGTATTGAAATTACACACCTGCAATTCCAAATAAACTTGACAAATGTAAGAATCCTAACCATAGTACTAAATATGATTTTAGATGTGTCTTTCAGAGAAATTACATTAATACTATCTCATCTTTCCAGTTAGTAGAAATCTGAAATAATAGTTTCATGTCCACTGTGTTAGCTTCCTGCTTTCCATTGCTGTGACAAAATACCTGAGAAAATCAACTTAAAAAATGAAAGCTTTATTTTAGCTACTGTTTCAGAGTTTTCAATTCATGGTTACTTGGTCTTGTTGCTTTTGAACCATATGAGGCAGTGCATGGAGGCTGAAGTATGTGGCAAAGGAAAACTGCTCACCTCATGCCGGTCAAGAAACAGAGGAAGAGGCTGGAATCCCAATATCCCCTTCAAGAGCACAGTCCCAGTGATCTGCTACTTCCAACTAGGCTCTGCTCCTAACGTTTCTACTGCCTCCCAGTAGCTACATCAGCTGGGAACAAAACCTTCAACCCATGAGCTTTGGGGAATTTTTTTTTTTTTTTTTTACTGGGGATTGAACTCAGGGACACTTCACCACTGAGCCACATCCCCAGCCCTTTTTTGTATTTAATTTAGAGACAGGGACTCACTGAGTTGCTTAGTGCCTTTCTTTTGCTGAGGCTGGCTTTGAACTCACAATCCTCCTGCCTCATCCTTCCGAGCCACTGGGATTAAAGGCATGCACCACAGCTCCTTGTGCTTTGGGGCACATTTAAGATCCCAACCATAACACCCATTAAGTATAAAACTACACCATTTAGATTTTCAAAATAGCTAAATATATTGAAAAATGTTTCCCTAGAATTTTTGGGTTTTCACAAGTACAAAGGTCTTAAAACTAAGCAAAAACCAATAATTATTTATCTCTATTATCATTCTCTAAGAGTTAGAAATGTAATTTCTTTCTGTGGTTGTTTGGATGTTAGCACAAGGCAGTGCTACTCTAACCACCAAATTGTGACGTTCTAACAGGTGAAAATAATATTTCTAACTAGACATATAAGTGTATCACAGAACCCTCAAGGCTTTCTAGAATTTATCCTTCATAGAAATCAAAGAGTCCTTGGCTGAGGAGAAAAAAAAAATGTTGTTTTGCATTTCAAACAAAAAATTGTTAAACTTAAGCAAAGCTTACATGTTTATTTATAGGTTCCATCTATTTTTAAACCTGGGAAATTCTACTTGCTTAAATTTAAAAACCTTATTCTAAAAGGGTGGTAGTATTAAAGTCCTCAGGGGTTTGCTCTTTAAACTTCAGTGATTTAAATGATCCAAAACCATCACCTTTTGTTAATTAGCTGATTAAACTATAGTATGACTATACCAAGGTAGACTACTCATCTAAAACACAAGTTAAAAACAATCTGTTTTGGGCTGGGGTTGTATTGCAGTGGTAGAACACTTGCCTAGCACATGCAAGACACTGAGTTTGATTCTCAGCACCACGTATAAATAAAAATAAAGGCCCATTGATGACTTAAAAAAAAATCTGTTAATAAGCCATCCAAGCCGGGTGCAGTGGCACATGCCTGTAATCCCAGCACTTGGGAGGCTGAGGCAGGAGGATCTCAAGTTCAAAGCCAGCCTCAGCAATGGAGAGGCACTTAGCAACTCAGTGAGACCCTGTCTCTAATAAAATACCAAAAAGGGCTGGGGATGTGGCCCAGTGGTCAAGTGCTCCTGAGTTCAATCCCTGGTACAAAAAAAAATAAGCCATCCAGAGAACTCAATAGTCCCCCAATATGTCAGCCTTTTGCAGTCTAGCTGTGGATATTTACAGAGTAAATAAAAATACATTTGAATACAGACCTGAAAAAGAAAAAAAAAATGCTTACGTAGTCATTTATTTTTGCTCGAATGGAGACTAAACCCAGGGCCTCATACATGCTGCAAGCACACCACCACTGAGCTACATCCCTGGTCCCTTTTAAATTTTCATTTTATTTTTGAGACAGGGTCTTGCTGTGTCACCTGGACTGTCCTTGAATTTGCAATCCTCCTGCCTCAGCCTCCCAAGTAGCTGGGGTTACAGGTGTGCACCACTGGGCAACTCAAGAACTCTTTGTTCTCTATCATGTGTCCTTTGATAACAAAGACAACATCAAAGGAAAGTTAATCCCTGACATTCATTCATTGCCAAAAGTTTTCTGCTTTCTCAAGTTCCAAAGCTATTTCTCTCAAAATCCATTTTAAAACATTTTTAATCAAGATGGAATAAAATAATACTTATCAGCTTACAAATTGGCAGCAGATGTTCTACTGTTTATACTTTCTAAGAGAAAAAATTTGTCCTATTGGATAGTTGCCTGAGTAGGCAAGGCCTTGAGACCCCTGCCACCAGGGGTGACTTTTGTAATACCAGTGGGGGACCAGTTCCAAATCCTTTATTTGCTGTTTCCTGCACTGAATTGAAAGGGGAAGGAAGTATACAATTGTTTCTATCCCCCTCACCCTCAAATTTCTTTCCAGCAGCCTGAGTTCTTGCTCTTTCTACCCAAAGAGACCATAATAGATTCTCACTCTCTTCTGTTTACCTAAATCACCTCTAAGTGGTGATACTTTGTGTCTGCTACTCTTCTACCCCATCTCAGTAGTAGAGAACTTGTCTAGTGTGTTCAAGGCCCTGGGTTTGATCCCTAGCACCACAATAAAAATGAATAAAAACAAGCAGACTTTTCTTACTTGTATTTTGTCTGAGAATCTTAAAATTTCTGGGTCACATACCCTGGAAGCTAGACTTTGACATGCTTCTCTTTTATGAGAGAAGGCACAACTGTTTTCCCCAGGGAAGGCAAGAGTCAAGTTTTTGCATTCTTCCAACCACCACAGAGCATGGTAGGTTCAGCAAAGCTTCAGGCCTGCAGGCTTCCCCGCTAAGCCTAGGAAATGGAATTTCCTTTTCCATAGAATCTGTTCTACTCATTCCTTATAGGGTAATATTGCTCTCTTTCCCAAGTCTTGATACCCAGTATCTGATAGCTAAAGTTCCACAAAGATTTTTATTTCCCTATTCTTTCCCAGTCCCTGCTTTTCTCCTTCATGCTCTTTCCTTAGGACCCTTACCTCTTATCCTTCTTCTGACTAGCAGTGATATGTTAACAAGGGTCAGACTGCTACCATATTCTCCAAAACCTTCCCCACTTTTTCATGTGATCACTTATACTCAATGTAGTGGTTCCCTACCTGGACAGTTTCCATCTTGCTTTCCCTAGCACAGCATTCAAGAATATGGAAGCAACAGCTTAGAAATAAGTCATTGAGCATTTAGTTTGAGGTAATACACTGAGCAAAAATAGTGGACTCTGAAGCCAAAAATTCACAATAGCAGTCTTTATGGTAGATGATGTGGGCAACAAATTCCAAAACTGGGTATCAACCTTTTCTGCTCCTGAGACAAAACATCATTTACCCTACTTCTACTTAAGATACACAAGACTCTCGTAAAATGCTTTCAGCCTCATCTGACCACAAGCATTGAAGTGTTTCTCTCATTGTCTTCCCCTAAATCATGACGTTCTAGAAAAATCCTAGATTTAGGGATGTTTGAATAATCCATTCTGAATAAACAGGAATTTCCCCCCCTCCAGTTTTGGACCTAACCACCCAAGATCTTCAGGTATTGACTTCTTCTTTGAATAAAGAGTACATCTTTTATTTCTTCAGTCTTGGGTACCCTCTAACTATCTAGCTCTTAACTTCATAGAGTTGGATCAGGTGGGATGTTGAAACTTTTGAAAAGTTCCAGACCAGCTGCTAATATAAGAACTGTTTGTTAATGGTTCACAACAAGATAAAGAATCTTGTTCCAAATGTAAATCAGCTATGTCACTAAACATGATGTCTGGTTTAGCAGACTTTTGTTTTTCATCGACTTTTGAAAAAGGAAAGGAAAAATTGATTTATAGTCTAGAGAAAGTTTCTCATTTGTGGTCCAGTATTTTGTTTTGTTTTTCTCTTTTTTTTCGCTGGCTGTTCAATTTTATAAGTAACAAACAAGTTAAGTTTTGGACTGATAGAAGAAATGTTTATTTCTTACATACAAAGTATGTGACTTTGGGTTCATATACTAACATTTTTTTCATAGAAATAAGGAAATTTTTATTAACAAGAATTATATTTAGGTAGTTCTCAGCCACAGGAAACTTGAGGTGGTTATCAGATGCTATGTTGGCTCTTATCACCTAACACAAAATTTTTTATTACATAATTATTTGGGGATCTAGCATTGGCTATAACCTGATAACATTAGCAGTTGCTACATTTTTTATGCTTTCAACTCCTCTGCAAACTGCCTTTTCAAACTCACCTTTCTCCACCTTTTTATGCCATGATCTTCTTTGAAAAATAACATATTTTAATTCAACAGAACAATAGGATTCATTTTGATATAAAACATGGAATGTAATTTGTTCTAATTCAGTCCTCAGTGCTTCCTCTTTCCCTTCCTTCCACCCTCCCCCTGTTCCTTTCCCTCCATTTTACTGATTCTTCTGCTGAAAAATACCAAAGTTTGACTAAAATTATTACTTGCTCATTTGTAAAGATATTTCTACTCCCGTGTTCATTGCAATATTGTTCACAATAGCCAAGTTCTGGAATCAACCCAAGTATCTGGTAACATTAGAGAAAATGACACCTTCTCTGCTGGTTACTTAAGAAAAGGATCCAGAAGAAGCTATGACAGCAAGCCCCTTTCTCAGCCTAAGGGCCCAGACAACTGCTTTGTCATCCCAATGGAAACATCCCAAGTTGGTCTGGAGCCCCAGCACCACCTCAGGCCATCACACACCTGTAGCCCCAGCTACTCAGGAACCTGAGGCAGGAAGATTGCCCGAGTCCAGGAGTTATAGAGATCAGACTGGCCAACATAGTGAGACCTCCATCTCAAAAATACAATAATAACCCAGTCTTCCTTCATGAGACATCCATCTCTCTCATAGAAGTGTGATATTTGATAATCATGTTCTACCAAGCATCTTACCTAGAAGATGTACATCTAGTTAGATTTAATGTAGTCAAAATGAACTGGCAAATTCCAAGCCCTGTTACTATTATCTTTTTTTCTACCAGAATTCTGAAAAATCTCTTCATCATGAGGTCTGGCTTTTTTTCCCCTGGTACCAGAGATTGAACCCAGGGCCCTTAACCACTGAGCCATATCCACAGCCATTTTTATATTTTTTTGATTGCTTACAGTCTTGCTAAGTTGCTGAGGCTGGCTTCAAGCCTGTAATCCTCCTATCTTAGCCTCTGAGCTGCTGGAATTACAGAAGTGTGCCACCACACCCAGCTGAGGTCTGGCTTTCTTGAACCTTTTTTTCTTCCCCAACCTCTACTCTCACGGAGATAACCAGATATTTGAGTTGAGAGTAAAGGTCATTATTTCTAAGCATTGCTACTAAAGAGATTATAGGATGATGATTAAAACAGCCCTTTGTTCAGCCACTGTCAGAAGGAAACTTTTTCATGGACTGACAAAAGTATGGTATAAGAATGCTGAATTTTCCTTGAACTCTAAATTTAGAGCCATCTTAGATGTGGGTAAAGGTAGCCACAGCAGAATTATTTGGACCAGAAACTGTAGGGCAACCACATAGCCTTCAACACCTAACCTCTTGCTTGGCAGTAAGAGTCGGTCCACACTCCTATAGCAGTTCTTTTCAGCTTAGGTTTACTTCCTGCTTGCCAGGGATCCAGGTGACAGCAATTATTTTATTCCATCTTGGGAAAATTAGTTTACTTATTGGTAGGCTTTGTTGATCATATTAATCTGTTAAGTATTTCTTACATGCAAGGCTCTGTTCTAAACAGTTTACATTTCATTAATTCTCATAAAGTAGCTATTATTCCTATTTCACAAATGATGAAACATTTTACAATCCCGGGGAGATATACTTCTCCAAAATCATAGTTAGTAGTAGAACTATGTCTAACTTATTTTTTGGTAGATGAACATAATACCTTTATTTATTTTTATGTGGTGCTGAGAATTGAACCAAGTGCCTCACACGTGCTAGACAAGTGCTCTACCACTGAGCCACTCAACCCCAGCCCCTAGGTCTAACTTTTTTTTTTCTAAAATATTTTTTAGTTGTCAATGGACATTTATTTTTTTAATTTTTATTTATATGTGGTGCTGAGAATCGAACCCAGTGCCTCGCACATGCTAGGCAAGTGTGCTACTGCTGAGCCACAATCCCAGCCCACCTAGGTCTAACTTTTAACTCCAAAAACCTATAGCTCTTTGAACGTCCCACTGTGTGTCTCCAAGAATGCCACGCCCTTGTGTCCCTGCCATCTGTTTCATTTCCTACCTCTCTTACAAGTTCTAACCTAGGCCTCTTACAACAACTCATTTCCTTTTCCAGTTCTCAGTGAAATTAGGCCCTGGAGATGATTATGAAAAATCATTCAGTGGTCACCTGAAAAGTATCTGCCCCCTTGTTTAGATGATGTACCACAAATGTTCATAGAACCAAAGTTTTAATAAAAATTTTAAAATCACACTTGGGGAACATCCATACTAGCTATTGGAGGTGGTACATAGAGCCCACACAGTGGTGCAGGCCTATAATCTTGGCCTCTCAGGAGACTGAGGCATGAGGATTGCAAGTTTGAGGCCAACCTCAAGCAATCTTAGTGAGCTTCCCAGCAACTGAGCAACACCCTGTCTCGAAAAGGAGTGGGGAATGTAGCTCAGTTGTAGAGAACTCCTGAGTTCAATCGCCAGTACCTGCCCCCCTAAAAAAGAACATGGCTCATAGTCAAAGAATGAAACTTAAGTAATTGGGCTCACTTTTTGGTGAGAATATATAATAGCTGGAAATAATTTATAAAATTCTTTCTTTGTGATTAGAACTTGTATTTATGACTTTTAAAAATATTTTTAGTTGTAGATGGACATAATACCTTTATTTATTTCGTTTTATGTGGTGCTGAGGATTGAACCCAGTGCCTCATACATGCAAGGCAAGCACTCTGACCCTGAGCCACAACCCCAGCCCCTGTATTTATGACTGATCCTTCCCCAGACATCTGTGTTTATATAAAAATAGCCAATTCTTATAAGTCTCTGTTACTCACCAAATATTTTTTCTTATTAATACAATATTATTTGTCTTCCCTTTGTCAAACCCTAAACCAGTCACTTTCCCCAGACTGCCTGGGAAGGTAAAGGAAAAGGAATATACAGGGAAGATGAAATGAGACAAGGGAGAAAGAATGGGAGGTGGAGACCACTCCTTCACATGACAAAGAGGATGAGAAAGGCCACCATCAGGCAAAAGAGTCCCCTGGCCTCAGAGAGCAAAACCTATAATGGCATAGGAGAGCTGTAGCTTCAAAGAAGGATTCTGAGCATAAACAATGATGACACTTCCAAACAGTCCCAATCCCAGCCCCAGGGCCACCCCAACTGTGGCAGCCTCAGACCCAGTGAACTTGGCTGTTGTATCAGTGTCCTTTGAAATGATGTTGATTTGTAATCTGTGACTAGGGATAAGTGAGGTCAGGGGACGTGGGACTACCAAGCTGCTGAGGCTCTCATGTGTCATTGTCTCTGGTCGGTTCAGCACCACTGCAGTTAGTGGTCTGCTCAGCAGCTGATAAATGCTTCTGACTAAGGCGCGGTTGGAGTGGAACTTGGAGCAGGTATACATTTTGGGGGGTGAGGGGCTGTGGCAAGAGAGCTACTCCCAGTACAGAGAAGATGGCACCACTTTTTTTTTTTTATATAAATGTACTCATTTCTCCCCCTACCACACACAGAATTATTCCCCAATGGATGTTCAGCCTTCAAGAAAATTACTCCCAATATAGATGAAGAAGGAGCAATGAAAGAAGATGCTGGGATGATGGATGTCCATTATAGTGAAGTAAGATCCCATGGCCTGCATTGCCAGTTCTATAAATTTGATTTCTTCAAATTTATTTATATTAAAATATTATTACAGCTAATTTTTGTTGAAGGTAATTAAGGACTAATGATCTTCGAATATTAAACCTGCCTAGGCAGAGTGGTTCCTATTTAGAATGTAGAGCCTCATCTCTGGAACTGCTCACATTATTGAGTTTTAGAAATGCAACACTACCATCCTTAAATCACCATTCTAGTAGCCGTATCAGAGAGTCAACATATGGGAAAATCTCCACAAAAATAGATTTAACACTATTCTTTTTTGTGGTACCGGGGATTGAACTCAGGGGCACTCGACCACTGGGCCACATCCCCAGCCCTTTTTTTTTATATTTTATTTAGAGACAGGGTCTCACTGAGTTGCTAAGTGCCTCACCATTGCCGAGGCTGGCTTTGAACTCATGATCCTCCTGCCTCAGCCTCCCAAAGTGCTGGGATTACAGGCGTGCGCCACCGTGCCCGGCTAGATTTAACACTATTCTTTTACTTCAACTGAGCAAAGTATGTATTGAAGTATTTAAAAATATAAATTCCCTGTTCTTTAATTCAGAAAAGCTTCAGCTGTCAATCAACCAGTAAAGATTTATTGAGCCCTGACTTATGCTCAAGACTCGGGACTTGGTAATAGAAGGGCTATAAAATAAATATGGCTGGTTCCTGACTTCCAAGGTCTACTGAAGTGGTAATATACCTACACAAAATGCAAAAAAAGCAAAACAATGCCATTTGAATAATATAGACAATATGTGGCATGCGAAGTGACAGGTGAGACAGATGCCTTTAAAATGAGGTGGAACAGACCTATTAATGAGAAACGGGTTTGAAGGATGAGGACAATCTGAAGGCATTCTAATAGAGGAGAATAGCAAGAACAAAAGGTAAGAGGTGGAAACGCATGAAGTGCAGCGAGTGAATCTTTTTGCAAAATCTGTGCATTCACAGAAGAGTCGTAATCCAGGCCAAATTTTGAGCTGTTTCAAATGTTTACTCTTTTTTTAAAATATTTATTTATTTACTTTAGTTGTACACAATGCAATGCATTTATGTTTACGTGGTGCTGAGGATCGAACCCGGGCCGCGCACATGCGAGGCCAGCGCTCTGCCGCTGAGCCACAACCCCAGCCTGCAAATGTTTACTCTTTATCTGTAGAATGTTGAAATTCTCTGAAAAGGCTTTTTAAAATGTTTATTCTTTTTAGTCACTCATGACAGTAGAATCTATTTTGATATATGTAT
This sequence comes from Tamias sibiricus, assembly GCA_025594165.1. Lineage (NCBI taxonomy): Eukaryota > Metazoa > Chordata > Mammalia > Rodentia > Sciuridae > Tamias > Tamias sibiricus. The sequence continues at coordinate 109,285,449 of CM046667.1, forward strand.
ACAACCATAGAATATATCTTATTCTAATTAGGATCCAAGTCTTGTGGATGTACATGATGTTACTCTCAAAGATTTTTGAGCTAGGGCCGGGCGTGGTGGCGCACGCCTGTAATCCCAGCACTTGGGAGGCTGAGGCAGGAGGATCATGAGTTCAAAGCCAGCCTCAGCAATGGCAAGGCACTTAGCAACGCAGTGAGACCCTGTCTCTAATAAAATACAAAAAAGGGCTGGGGATGTGGCCCAGTGGTCGAGTGCCCCTGAGTTCAATCCCAGGTACCAAAAACAAAAAAAATAGGGCTGGGGATGTGGCTCAGTGATCAAGTGCCCCTGAGTTCAACCCCTGGTACAAAAAAAAAAAAAAAGAAAAAGAAAAAAGAAAAAAAAAGATTTTTGAGCTGTATCATTACCCTAAGTGCATGTATGAAGTCACGAATGGTGTGAATATACTTTTTATGCAACCAGAGATATGTAAAAATGTGCTCTACAAGTATAATATGAAATGTAATACATTCTGCTGTCATTTCTAACAACTTAGAATAAAAAATAAATTTGAAAAAAAAAGATTTTTGAGCTGAATAGTGACAAGATGAAAGCAAGTAGAGAGAGAGTTAATTTGGTGGTAATGTAGGAGATGTATCAAGGTAGATGGATAGGGGCTGGAAACATAGGCTAGAGGGAAGACTGCCATCATTGTTCAGATGTGAGGCAGTTGGGGCCCAAACCATAATAGTGAAAGATACAGGAAATACCCTGGAAAGGAGAGAAGGAAGGTTTGCTGGGTGTGGGAGGTGAAGAGTTGAAAGTAGCTCTAAGAAGTATAGACATTAAGGAAAAATGATAGATAGATGGCTTTGAACAGAAAATGATGAAATCTATTTTAGATCTGAGTTGAAGTGAAAGGTTATCAAAGTGGAAATGATTGTGAGATCATTAGAAATGCGGAACTGAATCTAGTAAGAGAGAGAGAGAGGGATAGATAGGTATCAGGGTTAGAAATAAACATCTGGAAGTCATATCCTTGGAAGAACCAAAGCAGGGTAAGTATAAGACATAACATGGCAAGGGAAGACCAGAGAACCAAGGACTGAACCATGGGGAAAAGTCCACAATTAAAGGGTGGAAACATGAAAAAAGGAAAAGCACAGAGACTGAAGGGGTTATAGTCACATAAAATAATATATTTTTAAAAGTTCTCTTATGAAATATAAGCAATTGGGGCTGCAGTTGTAGCTCAGTGGTAGAGTGCTTGCCTGGCTCATGTGAGGCACTGGGTTCAATCCTTAGCACCACATAAAAATAAACAAATAAAGGTATTGTGTACATCTACAACTTAAAAAATATTTTTTAAAAAGAAATATAAGCAATCAAGGGGCTAGAGATGTAGCTTGATGGTAGAGTTCCTGTCTAGTATGCACAAAACCTTGATTTCAGTACTGAAAAAAGAGAGAGAAAGACAAAGTAGAGGAAATATAAGCCATCAGGTGAGTTATTAACCACAGGTGAGTTAACTTCAATACACTTACTTTGTTGTTCCTAATTCTAAAGATGTTCACCCTTTTAAGTTTTTAAGTAGATTTTTTTTTGGGGGGGGGGTACTGGGGATTGAACTTGGGCACTTGACCACTGGGCCACATCCCCAGCCCTTTTTGTATTTTATTAGAGACAGGGTCTCACTGAGTTGCTAAATGCCTCGCCATTGCTGAGGCTGGCTTTGAACTCGTGATCCTCCTGCCTCAGCCTCCCAAGTGCTGGGATTACAAGCGTGTGCCACTGCACCTGGCTTAAGTAGATGCTTTTTAACAGAAAGCATAGAAGGTCTCTTCTGTTCCTTGATTCCTGAGTTCTTTTTAATATCATGAATGGATATTGAGGGGTTTTTTTTCCAATTGCTTTTTTTTCTGTATCTGTTGAAGGCAATATTTTTTTTTCTTTTATTAGGTTTATGTGGCAGTGTATTATTTTTTTCCTAATTCTTAGCCAACCTTACATTCCTGGGATTAATACCAGTAGATTGTAACTGATTTTTAATTCCCCAAAGTTTACACTTTCTTTCACCTCTGCTGGAAATTTTAGTTTGACTATGACATAATAATAAACTGATCCTTTTCTCAAGTAGCAACATTTATTTAACACCTGCTATACAGTATCACTGTACTAGTTTTCCCAGAAATCGACCTAAATAAGATTTTGAGTCACAGCCTAGGGCTGGGGTTGTGGCTCAGTGGTAGAACGCTTGCCTAGCATGTGTGAGGCATTGGGTTCGATTCTCAGCACCACATATAAATAAATGAATAAAATAAAGGTCCATCGACATCTTAAAAAAAAAAGTTACAGCCTATTTGGAAAGTCAGATACATAGACAACACAAATATTATACAAATGTCAATATTTACCCAAGAAATTATCAGAGTTGAAAACAAGGTATCTAGTGTCTTGCCTACCCCTTGAAGGATTCTGAAAGAGATGATACTTAAATTATTTTAAAGAGATAACCCAGTAGAAGGGATTAAAGGGCAGAGGGCATAGCATGAATAAAGATACAAAGCTAAGACACACCCTGGTGCTTCAGAAAAACTACTAGCAGTTCACTGTTATTGGAACATAAATTACAAGACTTGAAATATTGAATGAGGGGATTGTAGAAGTCTGAACCACATCATTGCAAGCTTTTTATGCCAAACGAAATAACTTGTTCCTTGTTCTGTGAATGACAGGGACATTGTCAGATTTTAATGAGTAACATGATCAGGTTTGCATTTTAATCAGAACCCTATGACATATGTATAGAGGATGTATTTGAAAGTGTCAGTGCTGAAAGCAGGAATATCAGGAAAAACAGTGAAATCTTGGACCTTAGCAATAAGTATAGAAATGGACAGGAAGAGTCAGAGTTGAAAGACAATTGGAAAATAAAACTTAAAGAGTTTGGCAATGAACTCTTTGAGGATGAGTAAAGAAAGAGATGCATTAATTTCCTAGGTGTCTTAGTCCATCTGGGCTGTTATAACAAAACACCCTAGACTGGCTAGTTTATTAATAAGAGAAATTGATTTCTCACAGTTCCAGAAGCTGGGAAATAAAAAACCAAGTCAACCAGTAGATTGAGTATCTGTTGAGGGTCCATTTCCTAGTTCATATAAGACATTTTCTCACTATGTGCTTACCTGGTAGAAGGGATAAACTAGCTTTCTGGGATCTGCCCCACCCCTCTTTTTGGTACTGAGGATTGAACCCAGGGTCAGTTTACCACTGAGGTACAATCCACAGCCCCCACCCTTCTTTTTTTTTTTTTTTTTAAATGTGTGGGTTTTTTTTTTTTTTGTAGTTTTATTTTATTTTATTTTTTTAAATGTATTGCCTTTTTTTAAATTTTATTTTTATAATTTTTAATATGTACAACTCATAGTGCATAAATTTAGTATCTTTTTACATACAACTGTTTGTATACAAAGTATATTCGTACAATTCAGGTCTTCAATCATGCATTAAGGAAAATTATATCCGTCTCATTCAAACACCTTTTTTTTTTCTCCCCCTCCCTCCCCTCTTGCTCCCTCCCTTATCCTCCCTTCCCTTGACCATTCTAGTGTTCCTCTAATCCTCCTATGTACCCCCATCCAACTATACTTTGAACTAGCCTCCTTATATAAGAGAGAACATTTGGTACTTGGATTTTTGAGACTGACTAACTTCACTTAGCATTATATCTTCCAACTTCATCCATTTACCTGCAAATGCCATTAATTTGTTTTCTTTTATTGCTGAGTAAAATTCCATTGTGCGTATATACCACATTTTCTTAATCCACTCATGTACTGAGGGACATCTAGGTTGGTTCCACAACCTAGCTATTGTGAATTGTGCAGCTACAAACATTGAGATAGCTGTGTCACTGTAATATGCTGTTTTTAGGTCCTTTGGGAATAGACCCAGGAGTGGGATGGCTGGGTCATAGGATGGTTCCATTCCCAGTTTTCCAAGAAATCTCCATACTGCTTTCCATAACGGTTGCACCATTTTGCAGTCCCACCAGCAATGTATGAGTGTGCCTTTTTCCCCACATCCTCTCCAACATTTATTGTTGCTTGTGTTCTTGATAGCTGCCATTCTGACTGGAGTGAAGTGAAATCTTAGAGTAGTTTTGATTTGCATTTCTCTAATTGCCAGCGATGTTGAACATTTGGGTTTTTTTTTTTTTGGGTTTTTTTTTTTTTTTTTTTTTTTTTTTAGTATTTATTCATTTGTTTTTAGTTGTACACAATGCCTTTGTTTTTAGGTGGTGCTGAGGCTCAAACCTGGGCCGCACATGTGTTAGGCAAGTGCTCCACCGCTGAGCTCTAGCCCCAGCCCCCCCACCCTTCTTTATTTTGATACAGCGTCTAAGTTGCCACCTTGCCATCCTCCCACCTAAGCCTCCTGAGTCTCCGAGATAATATGCATGTGTCACCATACCTGGTAGGGTGGGGGATGTCTATCATGAACTATTATATCATCCTCACTAATTTTATTTTTAAATATTTTTAGTTGTAGATGGACACAATATTTTATTTATTTTATGTAGTGCTGAGGATTAAATCCAGTGCTGCACGTGTGCTATGCAAGCACCCTACCACTGAGCTACTGCCCCAGCCCCATCTTCACTAATTTTAGAACCAACAATCAAGAAGGAAGTGTTCTTTACTAAAAGTTTCATCATTTTAATTAACACCTAAATCACTAATATGATAGTTTGAAAAAGTTGTCATATTTTTAAACAAAACCATTGTTACGTGTATAAATGTTGTTTCAACGTAAAAGAAAATAATGGATACGTATAGGCTTAGTAGAATTTACTTTGTTAGGCATTAGTCATCCTCTATTTTTGTTTTAATTGTAGATGGACACAATACCTTTATTTATTTATATGTGGTGCTGAGGATCAAACCCAGTGCCTCACACGTGCAAGACAAGTGTTCTACCACTGAACCACAACCCCAGCCCCATCCTCTACTTTTTATTAGCACAAATTAATTGTACATATTAACAGAACTCAGTATGATATTTTCATACATGCATATAGCATTCATTGATCATATCCAAAACCCTTCTTCCATCTTTGCACCCCACTACCTCACCCCAGAACACTTCCCAGTCCCTAGAAATCACTGTTCTACTTTGAGGTCAACTTAGTCATTCTCAGTTTGGAACATAACATATTCCCATCTACAAGTATAGTTAGCCTTTGTTATGTGAGTAAATAAAATAGGTATGGTTTACTATTGTCAACATTAACTTCATATTTTAAGAATATTTCTAATTTCAAATGTTTGTATAGGAAACATAGTCATAGGGCTGGGGTGTGTAGCTCAGTGGTAAAGTGCTTGCCTAACGTGCACAAGACCCTGGATTTTATCCCTAGCTCCAGGAAGGAAGGAAAAGAGTGACAAAGAATATAGTCACACAAGTATACTCCTGTTGAATTTGGTACATTTTGTTTGTTCTTCATTAATTTAAAATGGTTAGAAATTTATTTGTCCAAAATTCTGAAACTATTTTTAATTCCTGATTGAATTTTCTCTTAATTCATTTTTCTTAATGCAGGAAGTTTTGCTGGAGTTGCTAGAACAATGTGTGGATGGCTTATGGAAGGCAGAACGTTATGAAGTAATTTCTGAGATTTCCAAGTTGATCATCCCAATTTATGAGAAACGTCGTGAGTTTGAGGTAGCCTACTTACGTATTTTTGTAATTCACTTATGTATTTTATTTTGGTCCTGGGAAAAACATTAATATAGTTATGTTACTATTGCTCTACATCATGTCTTCTGAAGATTAGAAGGCTCACTATGTGGCCAGGCGTGGTGGTGCACACCTGTAATCCCAGCACTTGGGAGGCTGAGACAGGAGGATTGCGAATTCAAAGCCAGCCTCAGCAATGGCGAGGCACTTAGCTACTCAGTGAGACCCTGTTTCTAATAAGATACAAAAAAGGGCTGGGGATGTGGCCCAGTGGTCGAGTGCCCCTGAGTTCAATCCCCAGTACCAAAAAAAAAAAAAAAAAAAAAAAAAAAAAGAAGGCTCACTATGTTATAACATTTGTCTTTTATTGTAGAATATAGATATTTAATTTATTGTATCATTTTGACACATGGATCCAATATGAAAGTTCTAATCGAGGCTAGAGATATAGTTAAGCAGTAGAGTGCTTGTCTAGCATACACACAGCTCTGGGTTCAATCCCTATCACCACACAAAAAGAATTTACAAACCTTTAAAATGCTGTTAAAATATAAGATAAATATCTTGCCTTATATTTATATATATTTGCCAAAAGAAATTAAGGCTACAAGAGTCAAAACCAAAATTTAAATTAGATTGGTGGTTTCTTTTTTTCTTTTTTTGGTACTGGGGATTGATTGCATCCAGGGGTGATCTACCACTAAGCTGAATCCCCAGGCCTCACCCCCTTTTTTTAAAATTTGGAGACAGGGTCTTGCTGAGTTCCTGAGGCTGACTTCAAACTTGTGATTTTCCTGCCTCAGCCTCTCAAGTCACTGGGATTACAGGCCAGGCCTGTGCCACCATGTGCAGCCAGACTAGTGATTCTCAAAATATTTTCATCTAGCCTCCTCCTTTGCTCCTTTCAGGGCATAAAATAATAAGTGTGGTTTTCATTAAACCTTCACTTAAAAAACAAAAGCTATCAGATTTCCATGTTGCCCAGGGAAGAGACGATTCTATTCTTTGCAGTTGGTTAGGAACACTAAAAGTGCTGGCAAATAACAATGAGAAAGTTAAGAAGACACCAGTAATAACCCTGTTATGAGGAGTTTATTTTTTTAATCTGGCCTGCTAAATAATGTATTGACAAAGGGTAGTTAATGAAGAATAGTAGTTTAATCAACAGTTGTTGCCACCATTGCTAAATAGGAATTTTTAAAAATATTCAAGTCACTCAATTCATATCATAATTTCTACTGCTACTGTACTAGGAAAGGGGTGATTTAGAATTTAAGCCATTTGTAAAAGAGCAGTTTATGCTAGAATATGGCAGATAGTCTTTCAATATTGAAGAAGTTTCTCAGAGTGAAAACACATATATTTAATATCATTTGGGTAGTATTCTAAACTGGGCTATAATCTGACTCTGATCAAATTTGCTTTTATGTCCTAGATTCTAGGGCTTCCTCTCTTTGCAATACTCTTGATGTATATGGAGCATGCCTGAAAAATTACAGTGATGGCTGGGTGTAGTGGCACATGCCTGTAATCCCAGTGGTTGGGGTGAGGGGGTTCTGAGGCAGAAGGATTGTGAATTCAAAGCCAGCCTCAGCAATTTAGTGAAGCCCTAAGATACTCAGTGAGACCCTGTCTCTAAATAAAATGTTAAAAATATGGCCTGGGGATGTGGCTTAGTGGTTAAGCACTCGTGGATTCAATCCCTGGTACTAAATATAATTATAGTGACATTCAAGATCATATTATTAAGCTAGAATTAAATAATTAAATTAAAGTCATATAGATGGCCGAGAATAGTCTGTGAAACAAAAAATAATTTTGCCACTACTGCTTTCATCAAATAAGTACAAATCCAAAGATTACTAAGAAGCTTTGTAAGAGTTTAAAAATAAAGGCCCCATGTTCTGACACCCACCCCCATGGTACTGAGGATCAAACACAGATAATACAATATTTTTAAAATATATATTGCATTGAGATGAATAAAATGAAGCATGATGTTGGTATATTCAGTGTCATTTTACCATTTTAAATTCTACCCTTAGGTCCAAATTTGTTGAAGACATTTGTCTAATTGTGACAATGAGGTAGGAGTATGTGAATGGTGCCACCAAAATAATTTTGAAAAAGAAATACTGATGCTTTTTATTCTTGTGTATTCATCTTGAAGACATTTAGTGATTGACCAAAAGACAAATCTTATTTGTATATTCTCATTTTACAGAAACTTACTCATGTTTATAGAACACTTCATGGAGCTTACACAAAAATTTTGGAAGTTATGCACACAAAAAAAAGACTTTTGGGTACTTTCTTCCGAGTTGCCTTTTATGGCCAAGTAAGTATACTTTATATGGAGTTGCTTTTCTTTTTAAACATTCACTTTTGATTTATTAATTTAAAAGCAGTTACTGATTCTAGGACTGCCCAGAGAGTGCCTATTACGATAGCAAGGATCTTCTTCTTCTTCTTCTTCTTTTTTTTTTAGGATCTTCTTTTTTAACTTTAAAGTTCATGTTAGTTCTTATCAAGATCATTAGATCAGAGTACAACATATAAGGTTTGGATTTCTCTTTCAGTTTCATTTTTTGTTATGCTTCTGGTAAAGTATATGTAAACTCTCCAGTCACTAAAACTTTCAAATACAGGGCTGGGGCTGTAGCTCAGTGGTAGAGAACTTACCTAGCATGTGTGAGGTGCTAGGTTCAATCCTCAGCACCACATAAAAATAAATAAATTAGACAGGTACAGTGGCTCACGCCTGTAATCCCAGTGGCTTGGGAGGCTGATGCAGGAGGATTGCAAGTTCAAAGCCAACATTAGCAACTTAATGAGGCCCTGAGCAATTCAGCTGAGACCCTGTCTTTAATAAATATAAAAAAGGACAGGGGGGCTGTAGCTGTAGCTCAGTGATGGAGCACTTGCCTCACATGTATGAAGCACTGGGTTCAATTCTCAGCACCACATAAAAATAAATAAAAATATTGTGTCCATCTACAAATAAAAAAATATTAAAAAAAAAAAAGAAAATGGGGATGTGGCTTGGTGATTAAGCGCCCCTGAGTTCAATCCCTGGTACATATGTACATACATGCATAAATAACTAAAAGTATTGAGTCTATCTACAATGAAAAACATTTTTAAAAACATTTAAATACAAAGCAGGTAATAAGCATACAGGGAAGGAGGAAAATCTCTGGAAATCTTCAGGCTAATGATATGTTCATATGATTGTGAATTTGAAAATTCTCATTTGTTTGAAGGTAAAAAGGTGAATATATGCTTGCAGTTTTTAGTAATATTATTTAAAATGTATTTCAAATATATTATTACTTAGTAGGTTGTTTTTAAATGTTGTTTGCTCATTCAATTCATAAATTATTTATTTAACTTTACAATAGTCTTTTTTTGAAGAAGAGGATGGAAAGGAGTACATCTATAAAGAACCAAAGCTCACTGGCCTCTCAGAGATTTCCTTGAGACTTGTTAAACTTTATGGTGAAAAATTTGGTACAGAAAATGTCAAAATAATTCAGGATTCAGACAAGGTAATGTGTGCCCCACATTTTGATATCATAATTTGTTAATTCTAGGCATGGAACATTGCTCCTGACTTTTACCTTTTTTTAAATGGTGGAGGAGAAACATGGAAATAGAGACTTCCAGATAGTGAAAGATCTAGTACACCGGCTGGACTGGGGCTATAGCTCAGTGAAAGAGCACTTGCCTAATGTGCGTGAAACCCTGAGTACCGTCCCTAGCACCACAAAAAAAAAAAAAAGAAAAAAATTAAGAAAGGATAAGGGAGGGTGTGGAGGTTCACACCTCTAATCCCAGAGACTGAGAGGCTGAGGCAGGAGGATCACAAGTTCCAGGCCAGCCTGGGCAACTTAGCAAGACTCTGTCTCAGAAAAGGACTGGGGATGTAGCTCAGTGGTAAAATACCTGTCCCCTGCCCCTACTCAAGAAAAAGAAAGAAAGAAAGATAGGGGCTTTGGCATCAGAGAGACCAGAATTCCATTCCTTGTTACTTGCCTGCTGCATGACCATGGGGAAGTATTCATCCCTCTCTGCTTTATTTATCTCATTAGTCAGATGGAGATGATAATAGTACCTTCTCCATGGGGATGTTTTACAGATTAAATGAGTTAATATATAGAAATTGGTTTGAGTTCCTTGTACAAAAGAAGCATTCACTAGTAATAATGGAAGCTAGAATGCTAAATAAAATTTAGCTATTATGTAAATCATGATTCTTTCAGTTACATACTTCATGATTAATATCATTTTGGGTCAGAATTTTTTTCTAAAATTTCCCTAGTTTAGTAGTAGTGACTTTAGGAGATGCTTTGGATCTTGCCCGAACAATTATCCATTTCACTAAGCTCTGCCAAAACAGGGTAAGAAAGGTACCAATGTGGAGGGCCCTTTTGAAGGAAATGCATAGTTCCCAATGATAGTACTTTGGGAAAACAGTAGAAATGCCTGACTGTCCTTAGTTGCAATGGGTGTGCCCAAGACGAGAGCTGATTTTTAAGGTAGGAGGGACTGATTCAGTTCAGGATGTATAGCTACAGCTGTATTTACTGAGTGACTATGGTGTGCTCGGTGCTACACCAAGAACTTTTTTTTATTTGCTTTAGTTGTACACAATGAGTTTTATTTTTATGTGGTGCTGAGGATCGAACCCGGGCCATGCATATGCTAGGCAAGCCCTCTACCGCTGAGCCACAACCCCAGCCCTACACCAAGAACTTTAAATCTAGTGAGCAACATGGCCAAAATGAAAATCCCCTGGCAATTGTAAACGCACTTCATAGTGTACCATGATAATCATCACTTCGTAGATTGACATATATCTTCTGGGTATGGTTTTATCTTGAACATATGCTTAAAGACATTTAAAATAGATTTGCTGGGGCTGGGGTTGTGGCTCAATGGTAGAGCATTTGCCTAGCGTGTGTGAGGCACTGGGTTTGAGTCTCAACACTACATAAAAATAAATAAATAAAATAAAGGTCCATTGACAACTAAAAAATATTTTTAAAAAATAGATTTGCTGGTAGGTCAAAATTAGTATTTGGCAAAACCTGTTTCTTATTAGTTTCGCAATTTTTATTGTTTTATCAATTTAAGATGATAGATTTCCTCTCTTTGCAGTCAGGTAGTCTTAGTTTGCTTCCACACTATTGAGCACTGTATAAATGGAAAGGTAATAGAGATCCAGGCTTTCTTAAATTCCTTTTTTAAAGTATTTATTTATTTGCACACAATTTACGTGGTGCTGAGGATCGAACCCGGGCTACACACATGCTAGGCGAGTGCTCTACTGCTGAGCCACATCCCCAGCCCCTTAAATTCCTTTTTTAAAAGCTATATTAAGAATTGAACCCAGGGCCTTTTACATGCTAGGCAAGCTCTCTGCCTCTTAGCTACATTCCCAGGCCCCAGAGCCATGCTTTCTGAACAATATGCATTTTTCTCTTTTTATCCCACCTCTGAAAACCTATCCAAAATGCTGGTGACAAACCACTGACAGGCTGCTGGAGTCCTGATATTGTTGCACATGATATTCTGTTCTTTTCCTGTAGGTAACACACATCATGTGCAGTTCTTTCTTTTAAAAAATTACCATCAGAGCCAGGTGTGAGGCTGAGGCAGGAGAATTACAACTTTGAGGCCAGCCTCAGCAACTTAACAAGACCCTGTCACAAAATAAAAACAAATGGGGATGTAGTTCAGTGGTAGAGCACCCATGGTTTCAATCCCCAGTACCACCAAAAAAAAAAAAAAAAAAACCACTCTTCCTACCTATGGGGTTCCACATCCATAGAGTCAACCAACCATGCACAAAAAGTATTAAAAAAGACTCTACTGGACATGAACACACTTCTGTTTGTCATTATTCCTGAAAAATTATAGTATGACAAATATTTACATAGAATTATCATTTTATTAGTTGATCTAAGTAATCTAGAAATGATTTAAAGTATACAGGAGGATGTTGTGTGTTTTACATGCAAATATTATGCCCTTTTACATGAGGGACTTGATTTTTTTTTCTTACTGTATGGAAATAAAATGTATGAAACACTCTTTTATCTTGCCACAGAACAAAATCTGCTTAAGGATATAGGCAATATAAAATACTCCTATCAAAAGAGGAGATTGGTATTATCTTCCAATATTTTAACTGTATGTGTCCTTGGGCCTAACAATTTCACTTAAAATTTTATCTTGTAGATGTATACACACAAGAATATGTTTAAGGATATTCCCTGATGCAAAATTTATATAGCAAAAACCTGGAAGCAGTCTAAATGTCCATATAGCTAAATAAATGATGGTATTACCCGTATAATGGATATGGTCACCTAGGCATTTAAAAACTGAAAGATTTATAAGTGTCAGTATGAACCCAAAAAGATGTGTTATAAAAGGGAAAAAGAGGTGAGATGTAGGACTCTGTGAATAGTATGACACATTTGTATAAAACCTCAATATTCACATATACAAGCTCAGGAAACTTCAGGAATATTTATACAAAATTGTTAGTCATGGTTACCCCTGAGGATTGGGATCAAAATCTTGACTGTAAAGAAATAGTTTTTGCTATTTGTGTATATACCCTGTGTACTATTGGAATGTGTGTGCGTGTACACAAACACACACACATATAATTTTTAAAAAATTATATATATATATATATAAACTTCTTACACTTAGACACCAGACTTGAACTCTTTTTTATTTCCCTTTTATGTTTTGTCTTAGCCAGATAATTGCCATTAGTTCTCCTCCAGTCTCTCTGGTGAACTCTACCTATTTTTCTTTTCTTTTTTTTTTTTTTTTTTTTTTTTGTGGTACCGGGGATTGAACTCAGGGGCACTCAACCACTGGGCCACATCCCCAGCCCTTTTTTGTATTTTATTTGGAGACAGGGTCTCACTGAGTTGCTAAGTGCCTCACCATTGCTGAGGCTGGCTTTGAACTCGTGATCCTCCTGCCTCAGCCTCCCAAAGTGCTGGGATTACAGGCGTGCGCCACCGTACCCAGCCCTATTTTTCTTTTTAATGAGAGAAAAAAAAAAAAAATTTCTGAAGATAGGCAAACAATAGAATGGATTTGGAGAAATTAAAAGATTATAAGAAATTTGATCTATCCTGGCCATTCTCCTATATATGGGGTGGGGTGGGGAGGGAGAGGGATATGGAAACCGTTTTTGTTTTTGTTTTTGTTATGTGTGTGTATGATTGGGGGGGTGGCACAAGGATATTGATCAATGCAGATATAGTTGGAAAATGATCCTGGGCACTGTCTAGAGTTAATGAAGATATGCTTAGCAGGAGGCTTTGAGAGTCCACAAATGAAGCTCTAACATAGACAATGCTGGGATTTACATCTAGCATCATGGAACTTGGACCACTCATGAAATGGTCCACAACTATAGCTATAGAGTTTTTTTTTTTTATGTTGTTGTTGTTTATTTTATTTTTGCAATGCTAGGAGTGCAACCCAGGGCCTCATATACTAGGCAAGCAATCTACCATGGAACTGTACCCCAACCCTCCAACCTAGACTTTTGTGCCTCTAAAGTAGAATCAGTATATGTTCTTGTGCTCCCCTCTCTCCATAGGATAGGATTAAAATAATTCAGTCAAGAGTACCCACTCCTAATTTCCAGCACTGCTTGTGAATATCCAAATTAATAAGCTTTTCTGAAGGGTAATCAGATAATATATACTGAAATCCTTAAAACCATGTAAACCTTTTAAATAAAAAATTCTTTTCTAGGAAATTATCTTAAGGAAAAATCAGAAAAAAATAAACATAGTTTTAAATTCATGAATGTTCATCGAAACATTTTTTTTTTAATAACAAAAAGTTGGAAAACCAACTTAAGTGTCATATCAGTAAGGGAATGGTTCAACAAATCATGTGTATCCATTAAAGATAGATCAGCCAGCTATAGTGTCACACACCAGTAATCACAGTGACTTGGGAGTCTGAGGCAGCAAGATTGCAAGTTCAAGGCCAGCCTTAGCAACTTAGGCTCTAAGCCACTTAATGAGACCTTTTCTTAAAATAAAAAATAAAATGGGTTGGGGATGTGGTTTAGTGGCAAAGTACCCTGGATTCAATCCCCAGTGTGTGTATATGTATATATGCATATACATATATATACACATATATCTGTCTCACACAGAATCATCAGTGACTCCAATATAAAACTAAAATATTTTTATTGAGGTAGAATTCATATAATTAAGTATTTTTAAATATTTTTAAGGAGTCAGATGACAAAAAATATTCAGTATGACATCAGATTTCTGAATATATATGCATAGAGAAAAGATTGGATGAAAATGTAAATAATGGTCATTGTTGGATGATATGATTACAGTAATTTTTATTTTCTTCCTTCCTACATTTCTGTAGTCTCCAAATACATTTCTGTAAGTTCTTTATAATCAGAAATAAATGATCCTTAAAAAAGGAACAAAGAGTAGCCTGGCACAGTGGTGCACACCTGTAATCCCAGCACTTGGGAGGCTGAGGCAGGAGGATTGCGAGTTCAAAGCCAGCCTCAGCAATGGTGAGGCACTTAGCAACTCAGTGAGACCCTGTCTCTAATAAAATACAAAAAAAGGGCTGAGGATGTGGCCCAGTGGTTGAGTGCCCCTGAGTTCAATCCCAGGTACCAAAAGAAAAAAGGGAACAAAGACCTCCTCCAGGTGTTTACTCAGTTGGAAGCACAATCATAATGGCAGTGATTCTCATGTGATCTAAAAGGAGTAAATTACCTACATTTCCTTTTCCCTTCCATTGAATCTAAAAAAAATTTTTAAAACTTGTCTTGTTTTATAGGTAAATGCCAAAGAGCTTGATCCAAAATATGCTCATATCCAAGTCACTTATGTGAAGCCCTACTTTGATGATAAAGAACTCACAGAAAGAAAGACTGAGTTTGAAAGAAATCATAATATCAACAGATTTGTTTTTGAAGCTCCTTATACTTTATCAGGCAAAAAGCAAGGTTGTATAGAAGAACAGTGTAAACGCCGGACCATCTTGACTAGTAAGTAGGACTTTTTATGTTAACTTCTTATTTGTCTTGGTCCTTTTTGATAAACACAAGTACCATCTGGCCAGCAGGAACTTGTAACTGAAATTTTAATCATTTGTTGTTTTACTGTTCAGTTATAAGTTTGTACAAACATGTCCTTGTGATAAATGATCATTTTCCCATATGTCATTCATGACTGCTTAGACATGTCTCATAAAGAGAATTTATCCTTTAACCCTGAAGCAGTAGATTCTATATAATGCCTTAGGCATCTTCTAGAAAAAGCATGGGAAGAATTAAGCACAATTGAGTTTTTTCTTTCTTTCTTTCTTTTTTTTTTTTTTTTTTGGATATTTATTTTTTAGTTGTAGTTCACACAATACCTATATTTATTTATTTATTTATTTATTTATTTATTTATTTATTTATTTATTTATTTATTTATTTATTTATTTTCATGTGGTGCTGAGAGTCAAACCCAGGGCCTCACATGTGCTAGACGAGCACACTACTGCTGAGCCACAACTCCAGCCCTAGATTTTTTTTTTCTTGAATTCAACTATTTGAATTTGATTTTCTAAACTTAGTAAATCAATCTTAACATTTTTAATAGCTTCAAATTCATTTCCCTACGTGAAGAAGAGGATTCCAATACACTGTGAACAGCAGATTAATTTAAAGCCAATTGATGTTGCTACTGATGAAATAAAAGATAGAACTGCAGAGCTGCAAAAGCTTTGCTCCTCTGCTGATGTGGATATGATTCAGCTTCAGCTCAAGTTACAGGGCTGTGTATCTGTACAGGTAAGTTGTATTAAATGTTTCCTAATGTTTCTCTTGCTTTCATATAGGCATAGAGCAAGCATTAATTGTAATTGTGTGTTATGCTCTCATTGAGTGCAAAAACCTGTATAATTTATTAACTTAAGAAATTATTTTTAATTTCTGTAAATTTCCATAATGTCAAAAGACTTTAACACAAATTCCTCCGACTAACCAAGCCCTATTTTTACATATCAGAAATCATTAACTAATTTAGAGTATCATCTTTCCAGATTATTTGCTTTAGTTAATGATTTTTCACATAAACTTGTTGTAAGCATAAGAATATATATTTCTCAGATATAGGTTTCTTGTGGTTTTGTTTTTGGTGCTGGGGATGGAACCCCAGGGCCTTGTGCATGCTGAACAAACAGTGTATGACTGAGCTATGCTTCCAGCCCTTAAGGTTTTTAATAAAAAGGAGAAGTGCAAAAACTTCTTTTGACTGCATGCTGATAATTCTCTCATTTTTCTCCTTTTGTAATTTAGGTCAATGCTGGTCCATTAGCATATGCAAGAGCTTTCTTAAATGACAGTCAAGCCATCAAGTATCCACCTAAGAAAGTAAATGAGTTGAAAGACATGTTTAGGTAAATGTTTAGTAATTTTTAGATGAAACATTTATTCTTTTCCTTGTTTTCTTCTAAAAACAACAACAAAGTATTTACCAGATAATACCCCTACAAAAAAAAGGACATTCTCTGTATTCTTTTGTAATAGCTAAGTGACCTCTGGTTGGTACTTTAAGCAGTGAGGAAATACATGATCTGTTTCATGCTACAGGATATTAACAATGCCCCGGTGACCCAAGAGATTAAATGTGCCAACTTATTTTATTGCTTTGGATATTTTAAGTGACATAAACACAAACCTACATTCATTTTGTGATTTCCTTCTTTGCCCAATTGACCTTGCGTTATAGCATTTCAGACCATTTAGGGTAGAAATAAAAATGGGGCTGGAAGGGTTGCAGAGGCTTACTCCTATCCTGTATTCTTGCTTCCACTTGGATTCTGCCAATCTAGGACATACAATATCTTGTATGCACTGAGCAACCCTGTAAGCTAAGGTATGTCTGAATGAACCTCACATTTGAAAATCTGTTGAATTTATAAAAAGAGTACATTCAGAACGAGAGAAACAGTTGAGTCAAACAGACTAAGGATAAATATGATAACCTATCTACTCATCTGCTCCTGACATGTCATTTACTTTTCCTGTCTGTTATCAACTATACCAGGTTGTAGAGTAACCAGTAGTCATTCATTCACCAATATTTATTAACAATGCCTACCTGGATCATACAAAAAAAAAAAAAAAAAAACTCTACTAGTTGCTATGACAGGGATATAAAACATATGGGCAGTGAGGTACTTTGTCTCCTCAGACATACACTTTTAATTGTGGACAGTAAACATACACACATCTCCACTCTTGCCAGCCCAAGAAATATACTTCACACCTATACCATCTAACACTATAATGGGCATATGGTAAACTGAAAATAAATTATTTTTAAATGAATGACTTACTGTCTATAGGTACAGACTAATGTTAGCACAACTTCAGCTGCATAATACCAAGTAAATAACTGAGCCAGCAGGCTTGGGTATGTGTTTTGATCTAGATTTAAAGGAGATAAGAAATCAGGGCAGAGGTGGAAAAGGAGAGAGTATTTCAAACTTAGGAAGTGACATAAACAAATGCACAGTGAGAAAATACAGAATTATCTTGTTTCCTTCTGGGCAAGCCACGGTTAAAGTGAATTATTAAATTGATTATCAGAGCCGGGCGTGGTGGCGCACGCCTGTAATCCCAGCACTTGGGAGGCTGAGGCAGGAGGATCACAAGTTCAAAGCCAGCCTCAGCAATGGCGAGGCACTTAACAACTCAGTGAGACCCTGTCTCTAATAAAATACCAAAAAGGGCTGGGGATGTGGCCCAGTGGTCAAGTGCCCCTGAGTTCAATCCCCGGTACCAAAAAAAAAAAAAAAAAAAAAAATTAATTATCAGTGAGACTTCTAAAAATAAATAATGAAACCTTTATCTTTGTCATCCATCCATAGGAAATTCATACAAGCATGCAGCATTGCACTTGAACTAAATGAGCGGCTAATTAAAGAGGATCAAATTGAGTACCACGAAGGGCTAAAGTCAAATTTCAGAGACATGGTGAAAGAATTGTCTGACATTATTCATGAGCAGGCAAGTATTAAGACTGGTTGGAAATGAAAACATGATCTGGAGTCCCTAAAGTACTACTTGGCAAAATCTATAGTTTTAAATGTGTTTCCTTGAAATTATTTGTTCTGTTCTTTAAAATTTGTTCATGTTCTCTGTAATCAACATTGAAGCAATTATTTAAAACTGTTACTGAAGCAATTATCAGTAATAAACCATTTTGTTCTTTGTGCTACAATATTAGAAGCACTAGCTGAGCATATCTGAAATGATCTACTATGAACATGGATAAGATTCTCTCAAGAAGAATCTTAAAGAAGTGAAATGATTAGCTCAGTACCCAAGTCCCCAAATACTATTCCTATCTTGGCTGTCAGAAACTATACTGGGGTTTAGGTGAGATCCTGAGTTATTTCCAAAACCTGGGGATTGTCTTCATATTCTTACAGCCTGGAAAGCTCTGTTTTTGTAAACTTAGCCTTTTAATCTATCACTGAAGGTTAGGGATATTTACTACTAACAAAACACAGCCTGTAAAATAGAAAAGCAAAGACCTGATTATCTCAGCCAAATTATGTCATCATTAATTATCACATTTATAGACCTACTGACCCTTATGGAAACCTGAGTACTACTGAACTATGCTGGTAAATTAATTCCTATATTGGGGCCTTGAAATTCATGCTTACAACCACTTTGTACATGCATTGTCACTTAACCATTTTAACATTTTAAACATGAAAAAAAAAAAAAAAAGAAATATGGGGCTGGTGTGGTGGCACATGCCTGTACTCCCAGCAACACAAACCTCAAGTAAGAGTCCACAAGTTCGTGGCCAGCCTAGGCAATTTAGCAAAACACTGTCTTATAATAAAAAATAAGAAAGGACTGGGGATTTAGCTCAGTAGTAGAGTGCCCCTGGTTTCAATTCCCAGGACCACCAAAAAAAAAGAAAAAAGAAAGAAATTAAAGGTGGGGCTGAGACTATAGCCCAGTGGTAGAGCACTTGCCTAGTATACCTGAAGCCTAGGGTTCCATCTTTCAAAATATTCAACAAGACCAAAATAGAGGAGGAAAAGTTTATTTTGAGTTCATGGTTTCAGAAGTTCAAGTCCATGGTTGGCTGACTTTTATCACTTCACCTGTGGTGAAGCAGAACATCATGGCTAGCAATAAAGGAAAACTGCTCACCTCATGGTGCCTGAGAAGCAGAGAGAGTAAAGGAGGAGCCGGGGGAAGGATGCAGTCCTTAAAGGGTATAACTCCAGTGACTCACCACCTCCATCCCTGCCTCTTGGGCGCAGAAATAACACCTACACATGGCTTTTTTTCAAATAAGTATGGGCTAATTAGGATATAGCTCTCATAATTTAATCATTTTGAATATTCCTGTATTAATATTGGTTGGGGGGTGGGGCGGCACATGGCCTTAACATTCCAGCATTGCCCCAAAGTTCAAGTCCAAAGTCTTATCAGAGATTCAGAGATTCAAGACAAACTTGGCTGTGATCGCCTGTAAAAATGAAAAACAAGTTACGTAGTGTAACAGAGTAAAATAAATTCCATTCCAAAAGAGAGAATAAGGAGTGTGAAAAGATGGGATGAGACCAGAGCAAGACCTAAACTCAGCCAGGCAAACATTTCCTGTAGGTTCACCTCAGGCATCTGGGGCATAGGGCTGCTTGATGTGCTTTTCAAAGGGCTTGGGAATCCCTGCTCCTTTGGCCTTACTGGTTGAGCCCACTTGGTCTCTAATTTTGCCTGGCTCTGTCTGCAGCCAGCAGCTTTCCTCAGCAAATATTCCATGTTACTGGCATCTCTTGATTTTGGGGGGTCTCCACTATAGCAGCAGCTTCCTTCTCACAGCTTTATGCATCACCCTCTCAGTGGCAGCCCACAGGAACTCCGAACCTGCAACACTGCATGGACTCCCAGGCCTGCCTTTGAAATTTTGGTGGAAGCTTCCATGACCTCTTAACTCCAACATTCTGTAATCCCGAAGAATCAGCTTCACTGTCTGCTGCCAGTTGCAACTGTCATCAGGCTGCCTTGGACCAAGGCTGCAGCAGCCTGGGTGGCTGAGCATAGTGAAAAACTCCCTACGCCCCCTTGTGCCAGCAGGGTGCCTCATTGATCGCAAAATAATTTTTGCTTTTATACCCTGTGATGCATGTGGTCTTTCCAATTCATGAGGTCTCTTTCCTAGTGTATCTGCAAAGTACTTAGATTCTCTTTAGGGGATGTAATCTCTTCAACAACCACAACTACCTACCTTGGCCCCAGTTTTGCTCACAGGTTTCTGGCCAAAGTGCACATTTTTAAAACCCTCCTCTGCTTTCTGCTCCCAGTTCTCACAGTAAACCTCATTAAAAGCTGATAGCAGCTGGGTGCGGTGGCACACACCTGTAATCCCAGCACTTGGGAGGCTGAGGCAGGATGATTGCGAGTTCAAAGCCAGCCTCAGCAATGGTGAGGTACTTAAGCACCTCAGTGAGACCCTGTCTCTAATAAAATACCAAAAAAAAAAAGGGCTGGGGATATGGCCTAGTGGTTGAGTGCCCCTGAGTTCAATCCCCGGTACAAAAAAAAAAAAAAAAATCTGATAGCAATATCCGTAACACCACGTGAATGCTGTATTGCCTTGAAACATCCTCTGGCAGATTATTTAATCCATCACCTTTACATTCAGCCTCTCTCAAAATGTAAGAACATGGGCAAAATGTAGATAATGTCTTTGCCAGAATATAACCCAAGTGACCTTCAGTCCAATTCCCAATAGATTTCTCATTCCCTTTTGAAACCTCATGGGTTCAGCAGCCCTTGCTGTTTTCATTCTGGTCCTATGAGCTCCCACCAGAATCACCCATTAAGCTCTGCTAACAATATTCTGTGGTTTCTCCAGCCTGTATCTCCACACTTTTTTAAACACTTGCACACCAGTTCCAATTCCTCCTAAACCACATGGTCAGGTTAGTCACATTGATGACCCCACTTCTCAGTACAATTTCTGTTTCACAGCCATGACTAAAATGCCCAACAAGATCTACTTAGAAGAGGAAATTTTATTTGGGGCTCTTGATTTCAGAGGTTTAATCTGTGGTTGGCCAACTTCATCACTTTGGACCTGAAGTGAGGCAGAACATCATGGCGTAAATGTAGCAATGGAGGAAAGTTGCTCAGCTCTTGGCTCCTGGGAAGCCACATGGAAAGACAATATACCCAATGGGGGAGTTCCATCAAAATAAATGATCAGTGGAGTAGAAGAAGGGGATTGATGGGAGGGAGGAGGGACAGGATAAGGGAAGAATAGTGAAATGAATTTGGTCTAACTTCCCTAGGTACATGTATGATATGGTGAATCTTACCATTATGTATATCCACAAGACACTTAAACAAAACTAAGCCAGGCACGCACGGTGGCGCACGCCTGTAATCCCAGCACTTTGGGAGGCTGAGGCAGGAGGATCGTGAGTTCAAAGCCAGCCTCAGCAATGGCAAGGCACTTAGCAACTCAGTGAGACCCTGTCTCTAATAAAATAGAAAAAAAAAAAAGGGCTGGGGATGTGGCCCAGTGGTCTAGTGCCACTGAGTTCAATCCCTGGTACCAAAAACAAAACAAAACAAAAACTAGAGGGAAGGTAGGAGAGGAGGGAAAGGGGAATTCCTGGGGACTGAATTAGAGCAAATTATACTCCATCCTCTAGACTGCACTGACAAGGACTTTAGGTTACTTCCCCCAACTTTGCCCTCTTTCAGCAGGAAGCAGCTTGGAGCTGTTGTCACCCATTTTCCCATAGAAATGGAATGTAGAAATTAACAGTGGGGAAATGTAACTGTGTTCACTTTATGCTTTGAATGTAGCCCTTGCTGCTCTGCCACTGCAATTTATTTTTAAAATAGATGTGTTTCTTTCTCTTCCTCTCTCCCTGCTCCACCCTAATCTCAGGGGAAACAGGATTACCTTTGTTCCCCATCATAGGCAGATTTATTATGTCCTTGAGTACATACCCACCACAGGAATGAAGTAATCCAGACTTTGGGGATGGTACCAGAAGATTTCAGAAATGACAATCTCCCAAATTAAGTGAATTACAACTCCAACAGAGAACACTTGGAATATAGCCTTTGAATCACCTCTTTAAAAGCCTCCTAGCCGGGCGCGGTGGTGCACGCCTGTAATCCCAGCACTTTGGGAGGCTGAGGCAGGAGGATCACGAGTTCAAAGCCAGCCTCAGCAATGGCGAGGCACTTAGTAACTCAGTGAGACCCTGTCTCTAATAAAATACAAAAAAGGGCTGGGGATGTGGCCCAGTGGTCGAGTGCCCCTGAGTTCAATCCCCAGTACCAAAAAAAAAAAAAAAAAAAAAAAAAAAAAGCCTCCTGTTCCCGCTGAAGGACAGAATCACTACCTCTGGGACAGGAGTCCCCTTTTCTTTTTTTCTCAAAAAGCAAAACAAAAAAACATTCCGTGTTTTTATGTCAAATGAATCCTAACATAGGACTAAAAGAGCCAATAAAAATGTTTTTAAAAGGTTTACATAAAAGATGTAACTGGGGGCTGGGATTGTGGCTCAGCGGTAGAGCGCTCGCCTAGCACGTGCACGGCCCGGGTTCGATCCTCAGCACCATGTACAAATAAACCCATTGTGTACAACTAAAGCAAATAAATAAATATTTTTAAAAAAAGATGTAACTGGGTGCAGTGGTGCATGCCTATAATCCCAGCAGTTTGAGAGGCTGAAGCAAGAGGATCATGAGTTCAAAGCCAGCCTCAGCAATTTACTGAGACCCTGTCTCTAAATAAAAATATAAAAAGGCTGGGGATGTGACTCAGTGTTTGTCCCTGGGATCAATCCCAAGTATGAAAAAAGATACAATCCCCACAAGCTCACCCCCAGTGACCACCCCCCCACACCTGCAGCCTCACCTCAAGGGCCCAGAGTTACCACCTAGCACAAGTCCTTTCAAATTAGGATGGACTGATTAGATTATAGCTCTTTTATAATCTAGTCCTCTCACCACAATATTCCTGCATTAATAGGAGCTTTGGGGGCACCATCTCTTATCAAACTGTAACATATCTCCAGCATCAAAATTAAAAGGAAAGAAATTAGCTGGGCACAGTGGTGCACTCCTGTATTCCCAGTGGCTCAGGAAGCTGAGGCAGAAAGATCAGAAGTTCAAAGCCAGCTTCAGCAATTTAGTGAGACCCTGTCTCTAAAATATTTTTAAAAGGGCTGGGATATGACTGGTTAAGAGCCTCTGGATTCACTTCCTGGCACAAAAAAAGGGAATAAATTTAAAATGATTAAAAGAAATGACAGGTGCAGTGGCACACACCTGTAATCCCAGTGGCTGGGAAAGCTGAGGCAGGAGGACCACAAGTTCAAGGCCAGCCTCAGCAATTTAGAGAAGCCCTCAACAACTTAGCAAGAACCTGTCTCAAAAAGGGCTGAGGATGTGGCTCAGTGGTTAAGTGTCCCTGGGTTCGATACCCAGTACCAATACATAAATAAACAAGGACAATTATAACCTTTCAGAATATATATTCCTTTTGGGCAAGGGCATGGGTACTGTGGATTGAGCCCAAAGGCACTTTACCACTGAGCCACACCACCAGCCCTTTTTGTTTTTGATTTTGAGACAGGGTCTGGCCAAGTTGCTGAGGATTGCTTCAAGTTTGCAATCTTCCTGTCTCAGCCTCCAGAGTCACTGGGATTATAGATTATGACACCCAAACAGAGTATATATTCTTAAGGCTGGCCCTGAAACGAACTTCATTTGTCCTAGAATCTGCATTTCAGATTGCTTGAAGACAGTCACCTGCTGTGGGAAACTGTCACACAAATGGTGGGCTTAAAATACACCCAGTGCTTGGTAACCATGGAACTGTGGTACAACGATGAGGAAAACCAGAGCAGGGAGACCACTAGAACAACAAAAAGCTAGTCAATTTTTCAGTGAAATTCCGAGTTTATTTTGTTTGCTTTTTCTTAGAGCTGTGGGAAGCCAGGTGCAGTGGTACACAGCTGTGATAAATTCCCAGTACTGTTGAAAAGAAAAGGGCTCTGAGAAATTTAATCGCAGTTAGCTCAAGGTTGCACTAAATGATCAGATTTCTATGTCGTTTCCAACCATTTTCATCTCAGTACCGAGAATCAGTCAGCCAGATTTTCATCATTCCATGTATTTAATGAGTCCAGCCACTCCAATCTCCTATGTATCCATTTTTTGTTTGTTTGTTTGTACTGGGGATTGAACCCAGGGTTGCTTAGTTGCTTAACCACTGAGCCACATCCTTGGTCGTTCATATATATATATATATATATATATATATATATATATATATATATATATATATATATATATATATATGGCTGACGATCCTCAGGTTGTCGCTTTCCAAATTGCTGGGATTACAACAAGCATGTGCTATCGCGCCTGGCAATGGCTGAAAATCTTGTCGGTTTCATCCTGGAATCCGCGTTCTGCATCTTCTTGGCCTACTTAGGAATGAGTACAAACAGCTCCAAATCATCCCTCTTTACTGATAGCTTCCAGAGGCTCCTTTTTCCCTTCCTTCCTAAACCATCCATGTGATCAGAACTAAGAAATTAGAACTTGGGGAAGCTTTCCATTTCCTTTACCATCTGTATCTCAAGCTCAGCTGTGAGAACAATGGATTGTACCTCTCTTCAACATCACCATTCTGAAGTATATACTGTTATCAAAATAGACTAAAAAAATTGTTCCTAGAAACTGGTTGATAAATTTCTATTACTTGTAATTCATAGCAAAACTTCTTCACGAAAGATGTAAAACAAGCCAGGTGTGGTGTATACACCTGTAATCCTAGCAGCTTTGGAGGCTGAGGTAGGAGGATCCCAAGTTCAAAGCCAGCACACCCAGCCGTGTCATAAGGTTTTTATTAAAAAAAAAATTTTTTTTTCTCAGGGCTGCTATTGTAGCTCAGTGGTAGAGTGCTTGCCTAGCACATGTATGAATGAGGCACTGGGTTTGATCCTCAGTACCACATAAAAATAAGTAAATAAAAGTATTGTGTCCATTTACAAGTATTTTTTAACAGAAATTTCTCTATTATAGGCTTTATTTAATTTTATGATTTGTAAAATCACAAATAAGATGATTCAATACTGCCATCCTAGACCAATTTGAGGGTTTAATATTGAAGTTTCAAAGCTTATTTTTTTTAATTAAATTATTTATTCTAATTTGTTATACATGCTTGCAGAATGCATTTCATTTTATATTACATATATAGAGCATGATTTTTCAAGTCACTGGTTCTACACAAAGTGTTTTCACACCATTCGTGTCTTCATGCGTGTTCTTAGGGTAATGATGTCTAACTTATTCCACCACCATTCCACCCCCTCCCTTCCCCTCCCTCCCCTTTGATCTATTTAAAGTTCCTTCATTCCTCCCATGCCCCCGCCCCCTTCACCATTATGAGTCAGCATCCTCAAAGAAATCATTAGGCCTTTGGGTTTTTGGGATTGGCTTACTTAGCATTATTTTCTCCAACACCATCCATTTACCTGCAAATGCCATGATTTTATTCTCTTTTAATGCTGAGTAATGTTCCATTGTATATATCTATACCAAAGTTTCCCTATCCATTCATCTACTGAAGGGCGTCTGGGTTGGTTCCACAATTTAGGTATTGTGAATTGTGCTGCTATAAACATTGGTGTGGCTATGTCCCTGTAGTATTCTGTTTTTAAATCCTTTGGGTATAGACCAAGGAATGAGATAGCTGGGTCAAATGGTGGTTCCATTCCAAGTTTTCCAAGGAATTTCCATACTGCTCAAAGCTTATCTTTAAGACCAATTATTGGAAGCTTGAGATTTATGTTAGGACTTAAAGAAGTTGCACATAATGTATACACTATTCTTACCCTCCATATAATCTGAGCATAAAATGTGTATATGTTCATGTACTTATGGGAATATAACATTTATGTTTTATATTGATGAAGTTCTTCCATTTCCAAGGAAAATCTTGTGTATCAATTAGCTCATATAATCATTCTGTCTTTAAAAATATGTTATTCTCACTTTTTTCTTAATTTTCTATTATTTTCTAAGTCTACGGGGAAGGAGTATGGTATCTACATATTTGAACAATCCAACAGGTGATTCTGAGAACCACTAGGTTAGAAGATGATCCATAAACTCTGTATCAACGAGTAGTCTACTGTTAGAGCTCTTATGCTGACCATCTGTTGAGAAAAATATAAAGATTGCATAATCTCTTGCTTTTTATTGAATTTTGCATTTTATGATCTTTTGTTTTTCTTAATAAGTAACCAGAGTTTTTTCTGCTTTTTTGATATGCTGCCTTTGTAAAACAGCTTTGAAGACTTAAGTCGGTAATGTTATTCTTTACTCTTTCTGCTTTTTGTCATTTTAAATAGCTCAGTGTCAGTGATGAATTGAAATATGCCTGTAATGTTATATACACATTCTTTTTTTTTTTTTTTTTTGAAGTAGCTATTTTTCTGCATGATAACCATGTGGATTTCTTTTGTTTTAGATATTACAAGAAGACACAATGCATTCTCCCTGGATGAGCAACACATTACATGTATTTTGTGCAATTAGTGGTACATCAAGTGACAGAGGTTACGGTTCCCCAAGATACACAGACGTATGAAGAAATGCGATGTAAATGACAATGAAACTGACTTTCTCAGGAATATTCAGAGCTGAGCAAATGTTAAAATTTGAAGATTTGATATACATGGGGTGTTTCCTCCTGACACCAAATTTTTTATGCTTTCAAACAGGGTGCTTACATATTTGTAAATATTTAAGCAACTTGAAAGTGCCTGGAAATTGCACCACTGTGCTTGGTTTGTACTTTTTTAGGTAAATCTGTATGCTGAAAAGTAGAGCTCAGAAATGTTAATTCAATTTGCTTAATTATTGCTTAAAATAATAAAGGTACTATTTAAAATTGTATAATGGAACCCAATAAAAGGTAAAACAAATAAGTTTTACCTTTTTACAAATTACGAATAAGTAATTAGACGTGAAGGATATAACATTTTGAATTTAACATTTTCCTCAGTAAGAAGCTCAATTCATTATTATACTAATCCTTTGGGGGAGGAATTTGATTAAAATTTCCATAAAACATGGATATTTCAGCTGGTTGTGGTGGCACATGCTGGGGATATGGCTCAGTGGGCAAGTGCCCCTCAGTTGTTCAATTCCTGGTACAAAAAAAGAAAAAAAAAATGATATTTCAAAACATGGATATTTCAAACTGGGGGACAATTTGAATTCTTACCTGTTAGTAGTCAAGGCTGAATTAAAGGAACCAAATGCATTATTCATCAGAAAATTATCAATATATATATATATATATATCCTTTATGCCAAGTTTATGATATATATATCCTATTTTTATATATAAGTAAATATAATATATATATATATATATCATATGCTGAATATACTATTCCTTGCTGTTTCAATCTGGTGATGCTAGGTATTCCTATTGCTCTGTTTCCCACATACAAGATGAGGGATTTATACAGGGCACAGATTTCCCCAGTAAGTAGCATTTGTTGGCAAACTTGGTCTGGATCTGTCCATAAAACTAAATAAAAGATTTCTGAGAAATTGCAGTCAGTACATCCTATGCAACTTCAAAACTTTATCAGCAGTCCAAGGTGGGAATTTTGTAATGATTGTTTTCTTCAGTTGCAAGATTATCAAGCATTTTGATAGAACTTGATGGTTGCAGCATGTCTTGGGTCAGTATACATAACCACCACAGGTTTAGCAACTGCTAATTTGGGGTTACATTTCTATGTATGAAGAAATCTCCAATTACCTAAATAATTCAGGAGAAACCAAGGTATGAATGATCCTAAGACTTTTGGCTGCCTCTTATATATTTCAAGTTCTAGACTTACTTTCCTTATGTAGTCTAGCCTGTTTTGCAGATGAAAAACAGACATTGAAACGTAAATGGATTACACAGAGCCTTGGCTTTTAAAGTACTTTCTGATTAGGTAAATCTTGGGGATTATGCTCCTGGCTTGGCCATTTTTCTTTACATGTCTTTTTGTTGGGGGGGCAGTTATGGGGGATTGAACTCAGGAGCACCCAACCACTGAGCCATATCCCCAGCCCTATTTTGTATTTTATTTAGCGACAGGGTCTCAGTGAGTTGCTTAGCAACTCACTTTTTCTGAGGCTGGCTTTGAACTCATGATCCTCCTGCCTCAATGACCTGAGCTGCTGGGATTATAGGCGTGTACCATTGTGCCTGGCTCCATGTCATTTTTAAGTTTTTAGGGGAGAGCCAGGTGCAGTGGCACATACCTGTAATCCCAGCAACTGGACAGGCTAAGGCAGGAGGATCTCAATTTCAAGACCAGCCTGGTAAGACCTGTCTTAGCAAGACCCTGTCTCAAAATAAAAAATAAAAAGGGCTGGGGATGTAGCTCAGTGGTTAAGCACCTATGGGTTCTCTCCCTGTTACTAAAATAAAATTTAAAAATACTTAGGGGAGTATGAACTTATTTATTGAATATTAATTTTGTATTTTAATGGGAAAATCAAAAGTATTTATCTGTCATATATGTGTAAGGAACTGTCACCTATAGTGAATACTGCTATCTGATGCTGAGAGTAAGGCATCTTGGGGAAACTCCAGCACTTTTGTCAACAGCTAGTTCCTATCACCTTCTCCAGCACAGTGTATATGCTAATGGTGACTTTTTTTAAAAAAAGTACATTAAATGGCACTGCCCCCAAGTAGCTTGCAATCAAACAAACAAAGTTAAATAGTATAAGAATTTGCAAGGTAAGACATGAAAATTTGTATAGGAATATTGCCAAATGAACAACACTGTCCATAATTCTCATCACATTAAAGGAAGGAGAGGTTGCTGTGCATTGTACATGTTAAGGGGGAGTTTCATACACAAAAGTAAACTTTGAACAGGCTCTCAAAAATGGGACCAAGCTGGGTGTGGTGGCACACACCAGTAATCCCAGCAGTTTAGGAGGCTGAGGCAGGTGGCCAGCCTCAGCAACTTAGCAAGGCTCTAAGCAACTTAGTGAAACCCTGTCTCTAAATAAAGAGAAATGGGGATGTGGCTCAGTGGTTAAGTACCCCGGGTTTAATCCCTGGTACCAATAAAATAAATTAAAAATGGGACAATAGTCTGGGCAG
The DNA here is from genome assembly GCA_025594165.1 of Tamias sibiricus. NCBI lineage: Eukaryota > Metazoa > Chordata > Mammalia > Rodentia > Sciuridae > Tamias > Tamias sibiricus. The sequence continues at coordinate 109,314,452 of CM046667.1, forward strand.
AAGTACTATTATGAGCAAAGGTGCAGAAAGAGTCAGCAGAAATTCAGGGAATGATGAGGAGAGCAATTTTGTTCAAGAGGCTGGTAGATGATAAATCTAGAAAGAAAATTTAGACTTTGGAAGGCTTTGAATACCAGGCAAATGATTTTTGGACTTTACGCAGAATGTATGGGGAGGCAAACTAGATTTTTAAACAAATATCTTGCTTTATTAAATTTTATTTTTAGAAATTTAAAGATTTGTATTACTGCCAGGTGTATTTCATGTGGAGAGAGATGGAAATAAAAAAGAAAACAGTTATATAGCTATCACAATCATTTGTTATGAGTCCATAAATGCCTAGAATTGAGTGGTAGGAAAAAGAATAAAGAAAGGACAAGTACAAGAAATAGTAATGTGGAAACACTGGGCATGACTCACTGGGTGACTTAAAGAGTAAAAAGAAACAAGTCAAAGATCATTTTGTGTCCTGCTGCCACTGAGTTATCCATGTCATGGCACAATTTCACTGGATTTATTCTCCCAACCTTCAGATTAAGGGCAGCAAGCTATAGAGAACAAGATAAACTAAGCTAGAAAAATCCAGGTAAATCTGTTTTTAAACACTGTATACATTAGGTGTTACCATTTAGTCAACTCTGTTAGTTTCTCACTACAGTGAAAAACCCTAGAGAAAATAAGTCATGTCATGAAAGTTTTCCTAGTAACTAGTTGTCACAAATGGCATCATAGCCATAGGTGGAATTGCTATTTATATGATTCAGCTAACTCAAAAAGTAATGTAAACATCTTTTTTAAAAATGAAATCGAAAGCAGCAGTAGTATCAACAGACCTGGAACAATGATTAACATATCATAAAACTAGAGATAACTCACTGGTTAATAAACTACCTAGGTCATCATAAAAAGAACCCAAGGTTTTTATTGTAAGTTTTATCTCAGATGAAGAACATAAATGATGTGTTGAATAGTAGGAATTTCCAAACTCTTCAAAATATTGGGCTACCTCTGGTCTTTTGTGTGTGTGTGTGTGTGTGTGTGTGTGTGTGTGTGCGCGCGCGCGCGCGCGCGCGCGCGTTTGTACCCAGGGCCTTGCACATGTTAAGCTTACATTACACCACTGAGCTATACCATGAGCCCCAATCTCAGTCTTGTTCTCACAGTACACTCACTACTTTAGGTTATCAAAAGGCAAAGGGAGGGGCTGGGGCTGGGGCTCAGTGGAGGAGCACTTGCCTAGCATGTGTAAGGCACTGGTTTCCATCCTCGGCACCACATAAAAATAAATAAATAAAGTTATTGTGTACATCTACAACTATAAAAAAAAAAAACTTGCCGGGCGCGGTGGCGCACGCCTGTAATCCCAGCACTTTGGGAGGCTGAGGCAGGAGGATCGTGAGTTCAAAGCCAGCCTCAGCAATGGCGAGGCACTTAGTAACTCAGTGAGACCCTGTCTCTAAATAAAATACAAAAAAAGGGCTGGGGATGTGACCCAGTGGTTGAGTGCCCCTGAGTTCAATCCCCAGTACCAAAAAAAAAAAAAAAAACTTAAAAAGGCAAAGGTGGAAAAGATACACTCATACGTTGTTGGTGGGACTGGGACATCAAATTAGTACAACCAGTCTAAGAAGCTGTATGGAGATTCCTTAAAGAAAAAAACCTAGGAAGGGAACCACCACTATATGACCCAGCTGTCCCACTCCTCCATATATATTCAAAAGGTCTAAAATCAGCATGTTATAGTGATGCAGCCACATCAATGTTTATAGCAGTGCAATTCACAATAGCCAAGCTATGGAACCAGCTGAGGTACCCTTTTTTTTTTTTTTTTTTTTTTTTTTTTGTGGTACCGGGGATTGAACTCAGGGGCACTTGACCACTGGGCCACGTCCCCAGCCCTTTTTTGTATTTTATTTAGAGACAGGGTCTCACTGAGTTGCTAAGTGCCTCGCCATTGCTGAGGCTGGCTTTGAACTCACGATCCTCCTGCCTCAGCCTCCCAAAGTGCTGGGATTACAGGCGTGCGCCACCGCACCCGGCTCTGAGGTACCCTTTGACAGATGAATGAATAAAGAAAATGTGAGATATATATACACAATGGAATGTTACTCAGCCATAGGAATAAAATTATGACATTTGCGAGTAAATGTATGGAACTGGAGACTATCATGCTAAGTTAAATAAGGCAGACTCAGAAAGTCAAAAGTTAAATGTTTTCTCTGATAAGAAGAAGCTAGTCCAAAATAAAGGAGAAAGACAATAAAAGCAGGGTGGTAGGATTCCATCAAAACAGAAGAAAAAGCAGTGGAGTAGAGGAAGGGGAGTGGCAGGGGAGGAGGAATGTGATAAGGAAGGAACAGTGGAATCAATCTGACCTAACTTTCCTATGTACATTTATGAATATACCACAGGGAATCTCACCATTATATATATCCACAAGATGCTAATTAAAAAAAAAACTATAAGTAAATAGCAGAAAGATCAGTAGAGAAAAAGGAATGGGGAACGGAGGAGACGATGGCAAGGGAAAGCCCTGGAGCCTGAATTAGAGCAAATTATACTTCATGCTTTTATAATTATGTCAAAGTGAATCCTAAAATTTATAACTAAAAACAAACAATAAAAAAAGAAAATGCAAATCCTTCCCCCACCCCCAAAAAAGGAGAAGAATAAAAGTTGGTTGAGGATGAGGAGAGGCTTTGTGTAACAAGACTATGATCCTATCCTGGGAGCTGGTCAATAAGAATACTTCGTTTATCTGGCCTTTCTGGTCTCTGAGCTCATAATGATCACTCTCTAAGAAAAATGTATGTATGTTTGTCCAATTCCTACTTGGAGTTGTGCCTAAATTCTTCACAATGATTTTGCCTCTGTGTATGTCATTTGTAAACATTTTCCAACATGCTTTTTCCCCCTTTGTTTTTCCTCTTTATCAACATATAATTCATACACCATATAATTCTTCCATTTAAAGTACATAATTCATTGGGTTTTAGTATATTCACAGTTATGTAAACATCACCACAATTTTAGAATATTTTTAGCAACCCAGAGAGACAGACCCACATGCATTAGCATTCACTCCCCAACCCACAACTGCTACCCCCAGCACCTGGCAATCACTAATCTATTTTCTGAATTGACAGATTTGCCTATTCTGGGCTTATCATATATAAAAAAAATCATACAATACGTGGCCACCAGGCGCAGGGATGCACGCCTGTAATCCCAGCACTTGGGAGGCTGAGGCAGGAGGATCATGAGTTCAAAGCCAGCCTCAGCAATGGCGAGGCACTTAGCAACTCAGTGAGACCCTGTCTCTAATAAAATACAAAAAAAGGGCTGGGGATGTGGCCCAGTGGTTGAGTGCCCCTGAGTTCAATCCCCAGTACCAAAAAAAAAAAAAAAAAAGACAATATGTGGCCTTTTGTGTCTGACTTCTTTCACAGAGCATAATGTGTCCAAGGTTCATCCATGTTGTAATATGTAGACACTTCATTACTTTTCATATCTGAATAAATATTCTCTATGGACAACATATATTTTTAATTGGGTAAGATGGCTTTTTTATTTTTTTTAATTCAAAGTTGTATTTATAATAGTAGTATGTATTACAGTTCATAGTGCACATCATTTTACATAGCACTGTTTGTATACAAAGTATATTCATATCTTTCATCAACTAATGGGTTATTTCCACTATTATTATTTCCATTATTATTATTTATGCTGTTATGAATAATATTTGTGTGTGTGTGTGTGGTACTGGGGATTAAACTCAGTGGCACTCGACCACTGGGCCATATCCCCAGCCCTTTTGTGTATTTTATTAGAGACAGGGTCTCACTGAGTTGCTAAGTGCCTCGCCATTGCTGAGGCTGCCTTTGAACTCGTGATCCTCCTGCTTCAGCCTCCCAAGTGCTGGGATTACAGGTGTGCGCCTCCACGCCCAGCTTATTATGAATAATATTGCCAGGAAGATCGCAAGTTCGAAGCCAGCCTCAGCAACTTAGCGAGGCCCTAAGGAACTCAGCAAGACCCTACCTCTAATAAAATACAAAAAAGGGCTGGGGATGTGGCTCAGTGGTTAAGTGCCCCTGGGTTCAATTCCCATTACAAAAAAAAAAGATTAATAATATTGCTAGAAAGATTTGTGTACAGCTTGTGTGGACTTATCTTCAGTTCTTTGGAGTATATGTGTAGGAATGGAATTCCTGGGTCATATGATAACTCTATGTTGAGACTTTCAAAGAAATGCCAGACCATTTTCCACAGCTACTGCACAATTTTACATTCCCACCAGCAGCATATGAGGGTTCCCATTTCTCCACATCCTTGACAGCACTTGTTATTACATCTGCCTCTTTGTTTACTGCTTTCCCAGTCGTGTGAAGTGGTTTCTCACTGTGGTTTTCATTTGCATTTCTTTGATAACTAATGATGTTGAGAATTCTTTTCATGTGCTCATTGACTATTTTTATATCTTCTTTAGAAAAATGTCTATTTAACTCCTTGGCCAATTTTTAAATCAGGTGGTATTTTTTTTTTAATTTGAAGTTGTTGTATATATAACAATAGCATGCACTACAATTCATATTACATATATAGAGCACCTTTTTACATAACACTGTTTGAATACAAAGTACATTCATACTATTCATGTCTTCAATCATGCTATTAGGATAGGGAAAAAATAGAAGATGGTAGAATGAGATGGATATCAGGTACTATTTTTTAAATTTTTTTTTAGTTGTAGATAGACACAATACTATTATTTTATTTATTTTTATGTGGTGCTGAGGATCAAACCCAGTGCCTCACATGTGCTAGGTGAGCACTCTACCATTGAGCCACAACCCAGCCACAGGTTGTATTTTTTCATTGTTGACTTACAAGGATTCTTAATATACTCTAGATGTAAATCTTAGATATATGACTTGAATATATTTCTCCTATGCCTTTTTTTAAAATAGATGGTGGTCTTGTCTAGGGATGGCAAAAGATGTAGCTCAGAGGCAGAATACTTACCTAACTCATTTGAGGCCCTTGTTTCAATCCCCAGTACCAAAAGAAAAAAAAAAAAAAAGGACATTCAGAGATGTGGTCTTGCACATGCTGGTCCTAAACTCCTAGGTTCAAGCAATCCTCCTGCATCAGCCTCCTGAGTAGGTGGGGCTATAGGTGTATGGTTGCTCCCAGATTCTATCCTGCCTTTTCGCTTTTGTGATCATATCACTTGAAGCATAAAAGTTTTTAACTTTTTTTTTCTCAGTGCTGGGGATTGAACCCAGGTGTGCTTTACCATTGAGCTACATCTCCAAACTTTATTTTTTGTAATTTTGAGACAGAGTCTCAGCCAAAGCTGAGCTCAAATTTGCTCATCCCCTGCCTTAGCCTCCAAGGTAGATGAGATTATAGCCATCTGCCACTGTACCTACAAAAGTTTTTAATTTTGGTGAAGTCCAATTTATTTATGTTTTCTTTTGTTGCTTTGCTTTGGTGTTGTATCTAATAGGACCTTGCCTAATCAAAGCTGATGGAGATTTCCCCCTAAGTTTTCTTTTAAGAGTTTTTATAATTTTAACTCATTTTAATATCTTTGATATATGTTGGACAACATACAAAAGCATATGGCATGAGCTGGGCGCGGTGGCGCACGCCTGTAATCCCAGCACTTTGGGAGGCTGAGTCAGGAGGATCGCGAGTTCAAAGCCAGCCTCAGCAATGGCGAGGCACTTAGCAACTCAGTGAGACCCTGTCTCTAATAAAATACAAAAAAGGGCTGGGGATGTGGCCCAGTGGTCTAGTGCCGCTGAGTTCAATCCCCGGTACCAAAAAAAAAAAAAGCATATGGCATGAGGTAGAGAGTTCACATTTTTTCATGTATGTATTTGATTTTTCTCTCCACCATTTTTTGAAATGACTACTTTTCTCCCATTGAATTTCCTTGGCACCCTTAGCCAGTATGTGGTGCATGCCTACAGTCCCAGCACCTCAGGAGGCTGAGGCAGGAGGATCACAATTCTGAGGCCAGCTTCAGCAACTTAATGAAGCCTTTTCTCAAAAAAAAAAAAAAAAAAGGGGATGTAGCTTAGAGGTAAAGTACTCCGCCACTGAGCCACAACCCTAGCCCATAACTTCCTGTAACTTTCTAGATAGACTAAAAAAGATTCACCTCTTAGACTATTTTACTAAAAAGGTAAGCTCCATAAGAGTAGAGTCTGTTTCTGAATTTTTGACTTCCATTTGCACCAAACCTGGCATAGAAAATGTGCCTGAGTAGTCTCAAGGAAATAAAACTAATTTAGAGGAACATATACCTCAAGAGCCTTTTTATAATGTGCAAGTCAATGTGGGCAGACAGCCCAGCCCACGGAGAGACTGTGGTTGAGGGAGATAAGAAATATTTACATAAAAAGATAATAGAAGAGGTCTGATAATAGCAAATCAGTGGTAATCATAGGTACTTGAATAGGCAGAACCTTCTAGATTTAAACCAAAAAAGCCCTGATGGAGGAGACAGGACATAAACAGCCCTGAAGGATGTGTAAAAACTAGCTCATGTGTTTGAGGAAGTACCTTAGGCTTAGAACTTTTAGCAGGAAGTTTAAAAAATGAACTTCTTCATTTTAATTGTTATATGAATTCTGACCATTAAAACATATCTCTAGGGCTGAGGATGTAACTCAGCAGGATAGTGCTTGCCTAGCATGTGTGAGGCCCTGAATTTGATCCCAAACACTGCAAAATAAAAATTTCACTTAAAAGAGACTGTTGCTACTACATAAGACATGCAAAGCAAACATAATAACGAAGTACATATAAAATCATTTAACATTCTCTATGCTGTTTTTCTCAGACTGCCTCATCCCATTTTGGGCTTCAACTCTAATGGACTACATCAGACTTTTAAAAAACTATTTTGTTAGTTGTTGGTGGACCTTTATTTATTTTTATGTGGTGCTGAGAATCGAACCCAGTGCTCACACATGCTAAGCAAGCACTCTACCACTGAGCCACAACCCCAGCCCCTAAATAAGCCTTCTTATGCAGAAAATTTATGCTCAGTTTGCTTTGTTCTCTGGATAGAAAACTTTTCCAGCCAACCTTTGTCAATTTCTGACCTTAAAGTCTCACTTTCTATGTACTATGGTGATCTGTAATACTGCTTTAATAGCTTGTCTAGAATTGAGTCTGTGACTTTTACAGAAAACCAGTGGAAGCTACCATGTGAGCAAGGTAAGAGCTAAAATCTAAGAATTGTAGACCATTCACTCATTTATTCATCACACATTTATTGATTATCCACTGTGAGCTAGGTATATGAATGAGTAAGGTAGTATTCAGTGGGCAGATATGCAAATTGGACATACTAATTATGATGTGAATGTTGAAGATAATACATATAGTGTATGAGATAATCCATGAGTAGTCTTTTTTTTTGGGGGGGGGGTACCAAGGATTAAACCCAGGCATGCTTAACCACTGAGCCACATCCCTGCCCTTTAAAAAAATATTTTATTTAGAGACAGGGTCTTGCTAAGTTGCTGAGGACCTCACAAAGTTTCTGAGGCTGGCTTTGAACTAACAATCCTCCTGCCTCAGCCTCCTGAGCCACCATGGGTAGTCTTTTTCTGTCACTTTCTGGACTAAATCTTCCAAATTCAGTATCCTTAAGGAGAAATATACTCTGTCTCTGATGGATGTGAATAATCATACATAGGACTGATATATTTGAACTTTTAATAATCAATTGAGAGGCAAAAGCAACACCAATATCAACGTGAGTTATGTTCAATGCAAAGCTAACCAGAATTCCGTGCCATAGTCAAGATTTGAGATGCCTCCAGAGCCACTATAATCGCATAATGATAGTATTATGTCCTCTCTCCCATCTTTTTTTTTTTTTTTTTTTTTTTTTTTTTTTGGTACCGGGGATTGAACTCAGGGGCACTCAACCACTGGGCCGCATCCCCAGCCCTTTTTTGTATTTTATTAGAGACAGGGTCTCACTGAGTTGCTAAGTGCCTGGCCATTGCTGAGGCTGGCTTTGAACTCGCGATCCTCCTGCCTCAGCCTCCCAAGTGCTGGGATTACAGGCGTGCGCCACAGCGCCCAGCCTCTCTCCCATCTTAAGCTAACTTTAGACACTAACATAAATGCAGTGAAAGGGAATGAGAGAGGTAGAGGGGTGAGTTGATAAAATTATCCTTGTCCAAATAAATGTAAGGAAAAAGAACAACTTTCAGAAGAAAACATTATGCTTTGTTCCATTGCCACCCCAAGTAATTACAGGTCAGCTCAATACAATTCAGATCACATGTAAGAGACTTCTTCAGAGAAATATGTATTTATTTTTTGGTACTGGAGATTGAACCCAGGGGCACTTAACCACTGAGTCACATCCTCAGCCCCTTTTGCGGTTTTATTTAGAGACAGGGTCTCACTGAGTTTCATAGGGCCTCACTAAGTTGCTGAAGCTGGCTTCAAATCTGCGATCCTCCTGCCTCACCCTCCCAAACCGCTGGGATTACAGGCATGTGCCACAATGTCCTGCTTTTCTGGAGGGTTTGGAGCTGCTGTTTTCATTTATGTGCTTTAAGCAATGTTCCCTCAAAGAGAATATTGGATAGTGAACCAGCTATGGATTTTTTTAAAAGTAAGGTAATCCTACCACTGCCACCTCCTTTGTTACAGAAACAAAACTCAGCATTGGACTTTTAGCCCTCGAAGGAGAATCTTTGGGAAGAAAAATTTCAACTCTCCCTGTTGGTTTAACCATCTTCTGATTTTTCTCATTTCTATTAGAACTGCCACCACCATGATGGCCTTTAGGTGTGTTCCATTATAGCTCTGTGATTTTACACACCATTGTTCAGCTGTGGAGAGGAAACAAAAGGGGGTAATTGAAGGTCCCCATAGCCAACTCAAGGACTTTGGCTGCCCTCCCTAATGATGATTCTCATTTTTTGATGGTTTTTCATTCCTTCCTTCTTTATAGCATACCTGTTAAGTGCACAGACTCGATTGGCTAGTTCAGAATTCCAGCTTTGTCATTTACCAGGCTGTGGGACCTTGGACACTACTTAATCCCTCTATGCCTTCTTTTCCTCATCTGTAAAATGGTGGTATCAGTTGTAACTACCTCCTAATGTTATTGTGAGGATTCAGTGAGGTATTTAAAGCATAGAAAATTATACCCGGCACATTGATATATGTGTTAGCTATAACCATAGTGTTTTCCCCAAAGCATAGGAGTTTTCTCATCCACTACAACTTCTGTCTCTGTATCTATCCATCCCTCCATTCCAGTTAGAAGTGGGTCAGGACAGTGGATGGGTCAAGGTTGGATTATTTTTGTCTTTTGATATTCTACAGGTCGCCTCTGGCCTCCCTTGATCTTATCATATGATGAAAATCTGTGCCCACATGCAGGAACCTTATTTCCTGTGTGGTATGGGCCCTGGAAAATATACACAAATGCTGGCTGTTGACAATCAGCACTGCCATATGTTACATCCTGGCTGAATATCAGTTTTGCCACTTTGTCTGTCTCTGAACAAAAGCCAGTTGTTTGTCTTTGTAGTTTTCATATGTATATGATCATTGATGAAAAGTCCCTTATGCCCCCTTAGGCCCTCATAGGGCCTCTCTTTTTTTTTTTTTTTTTTTTTTTTTTTTTTTGGTACCGGGGATTGAACTCAGGGGCACTTGACCACTGGGCCACATCCCCAGCCCTTTTTTGTATTTTTATTAGAAGCAGGGTCTCACTGAGTTACTAAGTGCCTCGCCATTGCTGAGGCTGGCTTTGAACTGGCGATCCTCATGCCTCAGCCTCCCAAAGTGCTGGGATTACAGGCGTGCGCCACCGCGCCCGGCTTAGGGCCTCTCTTTATTGGCACGTCCTCTGGTTTCCTTCCATTACCAGAACTACCTATCAGTGGTTTTGGACTTGAGTTGGACTGGTGGAACTTGCTCCCTCAGTGTGTCCTTTATTGAAAGTCTCTAATAAACAGCCTCTTTAAATTGAGCTTATGCCTCTTATCCAAATTTTCCTAAAAATGGTCACAGATAAGTATTCTATGGTTCTCTTGAAGTAGATCGAGGAAGAATTTCAAAGCTTCCCTTCCACACTACCTACCCATTTCTCTATAACTTTAGAAACACTTTAGGGGAATCTGCCCAACCAATCATGTTTAAAGACATTCTTTAGGTAATGGGGCTTGGAGTTAAGGTCTACATTTTCCTCTTGCTTCTCTTGCTGGCCCTTACTTTCCAGAACTTTCCTAGGCCATATCCTCCCCTCTGCTCAATTCTTCCATCCCTCCATGAACACCCCAACATTCCCATGCTGTGTGCTGTCTTCACACTAGATTCTCAATGTCTACTCTCTGGCTGAAGCAACTCCCATAAGTGTGACCTGTAATTCCAAACCCATCTCACCTAAGGGCATTTCTGCAAGGCCTTATAGCTGCTGCAACTGGGGAAACTGACATTTACTCAGGATCTGATAAATCTCCACTAGGTATAGGTCTTGAAGTAGGAATGACTGTAATTTCCCTCTCTCCACCCAAGATCTGAAATTTCTCTCAGATACCTCTCTGCCCTCAGTGTCCTTGCCTGCCAGATACACCTCAGCAAGGATTTCTTCCCTCAGATGCTCATGAGCAAGTCAATCTCAGTCCCTATTTGGTTTCTTCCTCTTCCTGTTCTGACAGTGGCATATCCCTAGGAAGTCAGCTATGCCACTACCCCATCCCCCTCTACCAGGATGTGGCTGAGCAAGGGTGGAGTGTCTTGCACTTCCTCTTTCCAGGCCAACTGGCCTAGACCAAATTGCGTAGACCCCAACCTCCCCACTGTCATCCTACTGGCTGATTTCACATGCTCACTCTTTTGGTTATTTTTTGCTCCATGATCCTTTATATCTTAGAGAAGTGGTTCTGAACTGGGCACTAATTTTGCCATCCAAGGGACAATTGGCAATGCTTGGAGATATTTTTGGTTGCCAAAACTGGGGGGAGGAGGTTACTACTAACCTCTAGTAGATAGAGGCTAGGGATGTTACTGACATCTTGAGGTGCACAGAGAGCCCCCAGAACAAAACTTTAGCAGGCCCCTAGTGTCAGTAGTGCAGAAGTTGGCAAATGCTGTTATTGATGACTGCCTGTCTCACTGGACTTTTGCATGGCTACTCAAGGACCCCATTGCTGGTCATCCCACCAGTAAGTCCACAGGGAGATCTCTCTTTGCCACTAATGTCTGCATTTATCCTCTATTGCAACTATCTGCCCCTCACATGCTTGCATACCAGAGGGAATAGTGGTCTGTCAAACCATCATTTCTAACTCTGCACTTCATCCACATGTTAGCCATATTTAAGGACCTGAGGGTGCTAAAGTTCTGTTTCATGATCTTTGGCCGTCACTTCTACTCTTTGGTGAAGTGTTTCTCACTACTATCAACCATCCAATGCACTAACGAGACCAAACAATTCCAATTCTATTGCCTATGAAGCATTTAAACTACTTAATAAAACAAACCCAAGACCTTTAAGATATTGAAAAATAAAAAAGCAGTAGGTCAGGAGGACTGTCTACTAGAGGATATAAAAATAAAAACCCTATATCAATGGAGCTATATACCTTGGTACAATTATAAAGATCTAACTTCTCTCCGAAATATCCATCAATTCAATGCCATCCCCATCAAAAATCCCAGAAGGATTTTTTTAAACCTGACAAAGTGATTCTAAAATTCATCAGAAAAAAATGAAGATTTAAATATACGTAAGAAAATACCAAAAAAAAAAAAAAAAAAGATGAATGAGGAGCAGAAATTTGCCCTGGCAGACATTAATATAACAGGTTAATGGAACAGAATGGTTCCATGTGTATATAAAAATGTGTATGATAAAGGTTGTATTTTGAGGAATTATTGGAATTACTCAATAGATAGTGTTGGAATAATTTTTTTTTTTTTTTTTTTTTTTTTTTTTTTTTTTTTTTTTTTTTGTGGTACCGGAGATTGAACTCAGGGGCACTCGACCACTGGGCCACATCCCCAGCCCTTTTTTTGTATTTTATTTAGAGACAGGGTCTCACTGAGTTGCTAAGTGCCTCGCCATTGCTGAGGCTGGCTTTGAACTCGCAATTCTCCTGTCTCAGCCTCCCAAAGTGCTGGGATTACAGGCGTGTGCCACCGCGCCCGGCAGTGTTGGAATAATTGACTAAACATTTGCACAAAATTTAAGGCATTCTTACTACTTATACAAAAATAAATTTCATATAGGTCAAAGATTTTTAAAAATAAAAAATAAAATCTTTAAAGGACTAAAATTGAATATGTACTATCATGTGTACAATCTTGAGAGGAAGATCTTTCTTTTTTTTTTCTTCTCAAAGCTATGCAAAACAATATTTTTAAAAATATTTATTTATTTGTTTTATTTGTACACAATGTCATTATTTTTACGTGGTGCTAAGGATCAAACCCGGGCCGCACACATGCTAGGTGAGCACTCTACTGCTGAGCCATAATCCCAGCCCCCCAAATAATATTTTTATTCAAAAACTGGGAAATATTAAAATTTATGTTCATCAAATGGTACCATTAAAGGGATAAAGTGAAGTGACAGATTAGGAGAAACATTTTGCCTCACATATAGCAAAACACTTTTTTGGGGGGTGGTACCAGGGATTGAACTCAGAGACACTCGACCACTGGGCCATATCCCCAGCCCTATTTTGTATTTTATTTAGAGATAGGGTCTCACCGAGTTGCTTAGCAGCCTCGCCATTGCTGAGGCTGACTTTGAACTTGTGACCCTTCTGCCTCAGCCTCCTGAGCCACTGGGATTACAGGTGTGCACCAACATGTCCAGTTGCAAAACACTTTTTAAAAGAAAGGAAAATATAAGGACTCCCAATTAAAGAAGGCAAGAGACCAGAAATGACACTTTATACAAAACATATGTAAGATGTCAATAATCATAAAAAGCTCAATCTATAGAAATGAAAGAAATGCAAATTAAAATCACACTTAAGAAACAAAATTAAACGTTATCAATGAAGATATGGAACAAATGAATTTTCATGAACTAAAGATTGAGTGCTAAATCATTATCTATTTTTGGAAACTGGCTATTAAAAATACATGATAATCCCCCACTAGAAACACAAGCTTAAATAAATTACTATTCATGTGAACCATAACGCATAAGAATAGAACAGTACTGGTTCAAACAGTTGCAACAAAGGCATGGGGAAAAGGGGAAGCACATTTAGGAAGAGATAAAAAGTAAAGGGTGGGGGGAAATAATTTCACGGGCCAGTCACATTTTTTTATCATATTATATCCAGTTTAACAAATAGTGTGAAATACACATAAGTTTTATGTAGATGTCATAAGACATGTGATATTTTACATGAATACATGCTTAGAAAAGAAATACCTATAATTTAGGAGAAAATAAAAATATAGAAAAACACATAAAAGACTGAATTATACACACTATTATGTACATAATAGAACTCATCATTGCAAAGGTGAACAACTTTCACCAAATCTAAAATATTAGATTTGAAAATTTTTCTGATAAAGATTATGAATCAGAGTAAAAAGGAAAAAAGTCAATTTGAGCACATAAAATTTAAAACATCATAAAGTAAAAATATATATATACAACTGAGGGCTGGGGATATAGCTCAGTGGTAGAATGCCTAGCATGTGAGGCCCTGGCCCTGGGTTGGATCCCCAGCAGCAACACACACACACACACACACACACACACACACACACATACACACACAATATAGAAAAACACATAAAAGACTGAATTATACACACTATTATGTACATAATAGAACTCATCATTGCAAAGGTGAACAACTTTCACCAAATCTAAAATATTAGATTTGAAAATTTTTCTGATAAAGATTATGAATCAGAGTAAAAAGGAAAAAAGTCAATTTGAGCACATAAAATTTAAAACATCATAAAGTAAAAATATATATATACAACTGAGGGCTGGGGATATAGCTCAGTGGTAGAATGCCTAGCATGTGAGGCCCTGGCCCTGGGTTGGATCCCCAGCAGCACAACACACACACACACACAGAGGCCCTGGCCCTGGGTTGGATCCCCAGCAGCAACACACACACACACACACACACACACACACACACACATACACACACACCAAAAAACTGAGTAAAATATGTGTAGCACATATGCTAGATTAAGGATAAATATCCTTAATATTAAAAGAGCTCTTACAGTTCATTTTTAATAATTTTATATGTATTTTTAGTTGTAGTTGGACACAATATTTTTATGTGGTGTTGAGGATCGAACCCAGGGCCTCGCACTTGCTAGGCGAGTGCTCTACACCTGAGCCACATCCCCAGCCCTCTTACATTTCATTTGTGTGAAATTTCTCAGTAAGAAATGGTTAGGTCAGGTCAGGCATGATGGCTCACATCCATAATCCCAGCTGCTCAGGATACTGAGCAGGAGAATTGCAAATTTGAGGCCTGCATCTGCCACTTAGCAAGAAAAACCTTGTTTGAAAAATAAAATTTAAGATAGGGCTGGGAATGTAGCTTGGTGCCAGAGCATTGCCTAGCATGTGTGAGGCTCTGGGTTTGATCATGTTGTAGGGACAGACGAGGCAAGGCATAGAAGACAGTAGGAAACAGTTTTATTTGGTTGCAGCTGGGTTAAGAGGGTACAGCTCTCACTGTAATCAATTAATCCCCTGAACCTTGAGTTAAGGTAGTTTCAGAACTGTATACCCAGCATGTAAGGGGAGGGGCTCAGAAGTTCACAGTTTATAGAAGTTCACATAAAAGCAATTTTTTTTCTTTCAGTGTTCTGGGCAAGTTAACCCTTCAAGGACAACAACTGTAATGGGAGAGCTTCTTCTTCCCTTTCTTTCCTCCCCCTGCCAGCTGTTACCATGGAGCCCAATTAGTAACTTCTCTTATCTTAGAAATGTAGACATCTCTGTGAAGCTCCAGCTCAAGGCCAGAGGTCTTGTTAAAGAATTTGTCTTTTTATTATCACATTTTGCATTTGCATACACACTTCTACAAACTACTATACTGGATACGTGTTTGTGAAAAACAAGTAAAGTGGTATCCAGCACCTGGAGTGCTGATTTCTTCCAGGCCAGTGGCCAAGTAATAGAGCAACAAGAAAATAGGAAATTTATCTACATTGAACTCTTCTGTAGAGACTCTTTTGCTGACAGTCCTAAAATCAGCCATGGTGAAGATTTTTTGAGAAGCTTAGTTAAGATTTTCTGTGGAGGAGGGGGTGCCACTACAATCACAGTACCAATTTAAATCACACACACATACACACACACAAAAGGGTAAAGGGCATCACTAGGCAATTTGCTGGAGGGAAGTGCAAATGATCAATAAACATGAACAAATATTCAACTTTATTATTAAAGAAATGTAAATTAAAACGACAATCAAAAGAGGAGGGCTGGGGTTGTGGCTCAGCGGCGGAGCGCTCGCCTCGCACGTGCGCGGCCCGGGTTCGATCCTCAGCACCACGTAAACATAGATGCATTGCATTGTGTACAACTAAAGTAAATAAATAAATATTTTTAAAAAAAGAGGAGACATCTTTATTAAACTATAAGAAAGAACAAAAGGGGACTAACTACTTGAGATATCTGGTTCAAAATAATATTGGTACAACTGTAAGAGTCACATTATCTGGGTTCCATGGTTTTCCCTCCATGCTTCTTATCAACCACAACTTACTTCTCCCCATAAGAGGTCCCTCATAGACGTGCGGACATCTTCTTGATGAAGCTGGAGAAAGTCCAAGTCTCACTAGGCATGCCAGTAAAGCCTCCCCCTCCCAGTTCAAGTTTGTTCAGTTGTGTTTTCTTTTCATTTTTCTTTTTTGTTTGTTTGAGAGACAGACCTTTTACCAAGGTGATTACTGCCAAGAATTAACTTGTTTAGCTGAGGACTCACCCTTGAGTCATAGAGGTTCCACTTTGCTCTGGTTGGCCCAAACAGAACCATATCTAAGCAAAACACAACCTCCATAGCCTTCGTAAAACAAGGATCATTGCAGGGAATTTTTAAAAAAGGAGATAAAAGGGTGTGGAAGAGGATGATGATGTCAATAATAACTCATAAGCTTGGGTGCAGTGGTGCATGTCTGTAATCCCAGTGACTTGTTAGGCTGATGAAAGAGGATGGCAAGTTCAAGGACAACCTGGGAAATTTAAAGAGACCCTCTCTCATGAGAAAAAAATAAAAAAGGCTGGGTATGTAGCTCATTGGTTGAGTGCCCCTGGGTTCAATTCCCAATATGGCAAAAAATAAAAACAATAACTCACAAAGTGCTTAATTATGTGCCTTGAACTGTTCTAAGTGCACAACTTAACTCACTCCACATTCACCACAACTTTGTGAGGTAATTTATAATATTATCTCCTGTTTTATGAATGGGAAAACTGAAGTATGGAGAAGCTAAATAAATTGTTTGAGGTCACACAAGAAGTGCCCCAAACTGGAATTTGAAGCCAGATAATCTAGTGTAACAATTTAGACTCTTATCACCATACTGAGAAGAATTAAGAGGAAAATAACAAAAATCTAAGAACCGAAAGAGAAAGAAGGAGGAAGAACTTTTTAATTTATGGACATTAGAAGGCAGTGTTAGATTATCTCCAGTCTCCTTTTAAGGCCCAAGCCACGCCCTTGAGACCCATACCTCTGACTCTGTTACCAATTCTTCCTAAATTATTTGATTTGGGAGAAAGGTCAGTGATATTGGTCAAAATATATTTTCATATTGTGTACATGCAAACATGTAACAACAAATCCCATCATTATGCATTATTATGTGCAACTACAATGCACTAATAAAAATATGGAAAGGAAAAAAAGGCTCAATCTAGAAAAATAAATTGTGTCTAGAGGAATCTGTTTTTATATCTGGCAAAATGATTGTTTTCAGAAGGAAACCGTGTAAATTCAAGAATATAAAAATGTTACCTTTTTTGTTTTGTTTTGTTTTTTCTCTTGGGCCTAAGAACAAACTAGAGTAACAAAATCAAAAGATCCATTTACACCCTGTCCCCCAGAATTTAGCTATAATTTAAACAAGAAAAGATAAAATTGCACCTTTTTATCAGCAAAAACCCCTATCCTAGGAAGATTGCAGACTTAACTGAACATCATTACAACTGCCTAAATAAATTATATTTCCCCCCATAAGGCTGGAGATAGAACTCAGAGTCTCACACATGCTAAGCAAGTGCTCTGCCACTGAGCTATACTCCCAGCCCCTTAAATTCCTAAAAGCCCTCTAATCTTCATGTACATTGTGCCACATCCTTAGGATTCTGTAAGACACCAAACCTTTGTTTCTAAAGCAAACATTGAAATTGAAAATAAAATTGGAACCCTACCAAATTACTGGGAAGAGACTGAAAATTTGGAAATTCACTTGTAAAAGAAGAAAAAAGGGTGCCAATATTCATGTACTCACTCTCTAGCCAGGGCCTGTTCCTGAGCCCCAGAGCCATAAACTTAGCCATTTGCTGGGCTTTTCAAATCTTTGGGTGACCCACAGGCACCTCACAATCATCATGCCCTCACCTGACCTCCTCCTTTTTTTTTTTTTTTTTTTTTTTTGGTATCAGGGATTGAACTCAGGGGCACTCAACCACTGAGCCATATCCCCAGCCATATTTTGTATTTTTCTTTAGAGACAGGGTCTCACTGAGTTGCTTAGCACCTCGCCAAGTTGCTGAGGCTGGCTTTGAACTCGTGATCCTCCTGTCTCAGACTCCAGAGCTGCTGGGTTTACAGGCATGTGCCAACACACCCAGCTGACCTCTTTTCGTTCAACTCACTCCTGTGTTCTTCATCTCGATCACATCACCTCCTCTCCAGCTACCCAGCGCAGAAACCTATAAGTCATCTAGACTAGTGGTCAGCAAACTTTCCTCATAAAGGGCCTGATATGGTTTGAATATGGTTTGTGTCCCCTCAAAAATTCATTTTGGGGACTTGGTCTCCAGGATGGTAGAATTGGGAGATCATGCCTTTAAGAGATGAAACCTAGGGCTGAGGATGTGGCTCAGTGGTAGAGGGTTTGCCTGGTATGTGTGAGGCCCTGAGTTCCATCCCCAGAAAAAAAAAATTGAAGAAAAAACATAAAAAGAGATGAGGCCTAGTGGGAAATCCTTAGGTCACTGGAGGTGTGAGGTGATTCTCAGGAGAAGGTTGTAATAAACAGAGCAAGCTGCTCTGTGATAAGGTGAAATTTGAATAGCAACCTAAAATGAGGAAGAAAACTGATGTCATTTTGGGCAAGAGCATTCCAAGCAGAAGTAAGTATAAGTGCAAGGTCCTGAGGTGACAATGGACATGATATATACAAGGAACACTAAGTAGGCCGGTGTGACAGGAGTATAGTGGGAAAATGGGAGAAGGTTAGCACTGTTTTCTAGAGGTAGTAAAGTACCAGACCAGTCTGAGCTTCATAGGCTTTTTTTTTTTTTTTTTTTGTACTGGCAATTGAACTCAGGGGCACTCAACAACTGAGCCACATCCCCAGCCCTTTTTTAAAAATTAATTAATTATTTATTTATTTTTTATTCTAAGATGTTATAAATGACAGCAGAATGCATTACATTTCATATTACACATATAGAGCACTTTTTTACAAATCTCTGGTTGTATGCCCAGCCCTTTTTATATTTTAGTTAGAGAAAATGTCTTGCTAAGTTGCTGAGGCTGGTTTTGAACTTGGGATCCTCCTGCCTCAGCCTCCCAAGCCACAGGGATTATAGGTGTACACCACCACATCTGGCCCAGAACTCCTAATTTCTTTTTAATATTTATTTATTTGCTTTAGTTGTACACAATGCAATGCATTCATATTTACGTGGTGCTGAGGATCGAACCCGGGCCGCGCACGTGAGAGGCGAGCGCTCTGCCGCTGAGCCACAACCCCAGCCCAGAACTCCTAATTTTTGACTGTACACATGACCACCCAGAATGAAGATTACCATGACTAACTTCCAAACAAGCAATGTCATGGAACCTACTGGGAATCATCCTTAGAAGACAATTACCAAGTCCCTTTTCTTGAACTCTTTTTACTACTGGCTAGAATGTAAAAGTGACAGTTAGAACCATCTTGAACCATGGGGGTGCCCGGAGAAATAGAGGCCACATGCAGTGGAATAACAAGATTGAAAAAGCCTGTGTGTGCCTGTGAGCATTGTGGGCGCAAGTACCATACCAGCCTCAGACTGCCTTTCTCTGGACTGTTATGAAAGAGACAAGTTTTTCTCTTGTTTATGCCATTATCATTTTAGAGCTCTGTTGCTCTCAGTGGAAACTAATATTAACCAATCAATGCACAGTCAGAGAGAGGAGCCAAAGTCTTGGAACCAAGAGCCCCATATAAAGCCTGAATCTTCAATTGGCTTTTCACTGAGTAAAATGATGAATTACAATAAGCCTGTCTACTGGATGCCTGCCTAGCCCTGGTTTCTGGGCATGAAAATAGATCTCACTTGAGAATTCATAACTACTAATAAGAAAATATTTTTTTAAAACAACATAAACAGCATAACCCAAAGGTAGAGATGATAAATCTGAGTGCATTAAAGTAAAAAAAAACTCTACTTCCAAATGACAAAGACAACATAAATGAAGTTAAAACCACAGACTGCATGAGCAAGGGATCAGTGCAAGAAAATATATAAAGAATCCTATAAATCAGTTTTCAAAAAAAGACAACCTAATAAAAAACCAAGAGGGAAAGGACATGTAGAGGTGCTTCAGAGGGGAAGAAAGCTTAATGACCAACAAACAATTGAAAAGGTGTCCAACTACCATACTGAACAGGGAAGTGTGAAAAACTCACCCTTAATTGAGTCCTCATTATGTGTCAGACAACATTAAAAGTGCTTTCCATAAGATACTATTTCACACTCATTAAATTGGCAAAACTTTTGAGAGTACAACGAATCACCCACTTCAGCAAAGATAAGAACCAATAGAAACTTTCAGGTGCTGCTAGAATAGAGTCACCTTACAGGGCAATTCAACAATATTTAGTAAAGTTGAAGATTCAAATTACTTCCAGAAAGACACTTTAGAAAGTCCTGCTTGTGTCCTCAATAATGTTCATAAAGCTGGTTGTGGTGGCACATGTCTGTAATCGTAGCACTTGGAATGCTCAGGTGGGAAGATCACTTGAGTCTGGGAGTCTCAGGTCAGTTTGGGCAACATAGTGAGATCCATCTCAAAAAAAGAAAAAAGGATGTTCATAACAGCCCTGTCCCACTTTTGGTACTGGGAATTGAACCCAGGAGTGCTTAATCACTGAGCCACATCCCTAGCCTTTTTTATATTTCATTTAGAGACAAGGTCTTGCTAAGTTGCTGAGGCTCTCACTAAGTTGCTGAGACTGCCCTTGAACTTGTGATTCTTCTGCCTCAGACCCCTGAGCTTCTGGGATTACGGGTGTGCACTACCACACCCAGCAGCAACAGCCCTATTTTTAATAGCTAATTAATGAAAACAATATAAATGTCCTCCAATGAATATCCAAACATACATGATTTAGAATGTTCTACAACAAGGAAGGTGAATGAACTAAAGCTAGACAAGTCTGACAAATAAAATCCTGAATGAAAAAGGCAAGTTTTAGGATCTTGTGTATCGATTATCATTTATGAATAGTTTTAAAATATGCAGAACAATCCTGTATAATTTATGAACACCCTCATTATAGTGAAGCTAGAATGAGACAAGCAGTTGACATAGACAGGTAAATCGAGTCAGGTCGGATCAGGAAGCCAATTTTGAGTGAGTCCTGGGAAGTTGGAGACTGTCCCCTGAGGGATTGGACTGTTAATTCCTTCAGAGCCCTTCCTCCACCCTTATCAAGAACCTGCCCCTGCTCCAAACTGTTGCTAAGGTAACCTGTCCCAGGAACTGCCCCTCCCTACAGGGAGCTATAAAGTTGTTAATTAATGTGTCCTGGGCTGCTCCATCCTGCCCTTCCCCCTTCAGCCCACCTGTTTGGTCATCCCACTAAGCATTCCTGGGCCTGGCATGTAAATATGCAGGAAGGAGAGAGATAAGGGGAAGAGGGCAGGAGAACAAAGGAAGTCTAGGACATATAAAAAGGGCAGAACATGTTGCTTCTGAGGATACCAGGATACCAGCTATGGCCCCCTTCTCCCTCCTGGGAGAAGTCTATGTTACCCCTTTTTATTTTTTTAAATTTATTTTTATTTTTAAAAAGTATATATTTATTTGCTTTTATATGGTGCTGAGGAGGGAACCCAGTGCCTCACATGTAATAGGCAAGCGCTCTATCACTGAGCTATAAACCCAGCCCCTGTGTTACCCCTTTTTAAATAAACCTGTTAGAATTTAGGCAAAGTTTCTTACGCAGGGAATGCCATTTTAATAAAAGGGAAGTTTATTAGGGGCCACGCGTGGAAGGGGGAGAAAAAGAGAAAATGGGGAACGGACGGGTACAGGGGCAAGCGCGAACAGAGAGCGATTTCAGTCCGGGGGTGGCTTAAATAGAGTGGAGGGTCAGAGAGCCCCCCTGGAGTGAGTCCTTGCCTTATAGGCTACCAGAGGTCAGGAGGTAGTGGCCAGGGAACCTGCTGGTCACAAAGCACCTGGGGAGGTGTGGCCTTCTTCCTGGAGGCGCAGCTTCTGCCTGGACTCCAACAAAACCCTGCTTCATATGCTTGCCTTGGCATGCTTCTCAAATGTTCAGACTTCAAGATTTGGGGAAGCAGAACTCTTCACTGGTAACCAGCAGTATCAATAGTAGTACAAAAATATTCAACATAATGGTACCTCCAGGGAGAGATGGTATATGAGAGACTCTGGAAATGGTTCCTATGTTGTGTCGTCATTGTAATATTTGAATTCTTTTTGTGTGTGTGAGACAAACTCTTGTTATATTGTCCAGGATGGCCTTAAACTTATAATCCCCCTCCTCACCCTCCTAAGCGAGTGGGATTACAAGCATGCACCACCATGCCTGGCTCTAATGTTTGAATTCTGAAAAAGATAGGGGTTGCGGATATGACCCAGTGGTCCTGCTAGGCACATATTCAGAACCCAAAAGGCTCTGGGATTCACAGAAAGAAAGAAATAAAAGGAGGGAGGGGTGAGGAAGGGAAGAAGGGAAGGAAGAAGAAGAAAGGAAAAGAAAGAAAAAAAGGAGAGAGGGAAAGAGGGAGGAAGGGAGCTTTCTACCACTGTGACAAAATGCTCGAGATAACCAATTTAGAAGGAGGAAAGATTTATTTTGGCTCATGGTTTCAACTCATGGTCTCTTAACAGGCCCATTGCTCTGAGCCTGTTGGGAGACAGAACATCACAGCACAGAAGGCATGGTGGAGAAAAACTGCTCACTTCTTGGCAGCCAGGAAGTAAAGAGAAAGAGGAAGGGGCTAAAAGTCCCAATGTATCAAAGGCATGCCCCCAGTGACCTACCTCTTCCAAATAGGCCCCACCTGCTAAAGGTACCAACACCTCTCCAAAGCACCACCAGCAGGGGCCCATGCAATCAACACACATGAGCCTTTGGAGATCATTCCAGATTCAAACCACAACAGGAAATCATGTAAATGCAGTATAAGGTTACAGTTTGATAAAAGATTACTAGTAGGTATAAATGTGTTTTTATGTTGGTCAATATACATTTCTGTATGTTTGAAATGTTAACAATAAAAATATAAAAATCAAAAGTAATCATGTTGAAAAAATGGAAATCAAGGGAAAAAATACAACATAATCTCATTATCTACAAGTGTTAACCCTTTTTTTCAATTTATCAGTATTTTGAAAGTTTTGTTTCAAAATATTGGGGATTGAACCCAGGGATGTTCTACCACTACACTACACTCCAGCCATCATCATCATCATCATCATTATCATTATTGTTGGATTCTAGGCAGAGGCTGCACCTCCCAGGCAGAAAGCCACACCTCCCCAGGTGCCTTGTGAAAAACTACAGCTCCCAGGATCCTCAGCGTGACCCAAAACCTGACCAGCAAGTCCCCTGTCCACTACCCCCCTGACCTCTGCTGGCCTATAGGACAAGGACTCACTCCAAGGGGGTTTTATGGCCCCTACTCTATTTAAGCCAGCCCAGGACTGAACTCTGCCCTTGTTCCTGCCGCCTTTTGTTCCTGCTCTCCGTTCCTGCCTGTCCCTATTCCCCTCCATCCCTTCCCTACCCCCCCCTTCCCTTCCCTTCCTTTCCCTACCCTTGCCCATGTGGCACCCCAATAAACCCTTTTATTTCACTAACACGGTGTTCCCAGCTAAGTTAACTATGTTTCAGCAGTTTTCTAACAATTATCACTATCATTATTATTATTATATTACTATTAAGGTATTAGGGATTGAACCCTGGGATACTTTACCACTGAACTATACTCTGAGTCCTTTTTAAATTTTTTATTTTTATTTTGAAATAGTCTCACTGAGTTGCTTAGGGCATCATTAAATTGCTGAGGCTGGCCTCAAACTTGCAATCCTCTTGTCTCAGCCTTCTGAGTCACTGGGATTATAGTCATGCTCCACCATACCCAGCCAGAAATGTTAACATTTTGATCTAAATTTTTTCATTGATTTCTGGAATTTTTTAACCCCATATTTTGTGCCCAAATAGGATACTGGACACTGACGATATTTTGAGCCAACAACACTGTAACATTCTTTTTTCAGATCTTTTTTCTTCTTTAATAAATTTATGTTGATTTGTAAGACACAAATACAGGACTGGGGTTGTTACTCAGTGGTAGAGCACTTATCTAGCACACGTGAGGCATTAGGTTTGATCCTCAGCACCACATGAAAAAATAAATAAATAAAATAAAGTTAAAAAATTCAAATACATATTTATAAGTTCAATGTATATTTGAAAATTTGATGTTTGACATGCAACAAATAATATATATTTAAAGTCTAAAATTGTATGTTTTGATATATGTATACACTTGTGAAGCCATCACCAAAATCAATATAATGAACATATTCATTTTCCCCCCAAATACTGTAACATTCTTGAATATGTGCTAAGAATATGTTAAGAAGTATTTTTTAAAGTGTCTATTTAAAGTTTTTCTTTAGACTAATATTCAGTGTTTGTCAAAGATATTACCCACTGTTTCCTGGAAATAACAGTAACTACTCCTTTTATTGAATATTTGCTGTGTAAGGCCCTATTCTGAGCACTTTCAATATATGAACACACTGAATCCTCACAACTACCCTCTGAAGTAGGTGTCATTATTATCATATCTCCATTTTCAAAAGAAGGAAGCTGAGGCCCAGAGAAGTTAAGTAACTTGCACACAGTCTCACAAATAGGAAGTGGTGGAGTCAGGATTCCTACCAAGAAGTCTGGCTCTGGAGCCCTTGTTCTTAACTACTATGAAATCTTATTTTAGGATCACTAATTTTGCGGTTATGATACTTTGGGTTGTTGCTGTGCAGTGAGTGAAATCATTGGTATGAGTTGATATTTGAACTCCAACATGGTATAACTTTAATTAGTATCATTCCATGAAGTGTGTATGGCCTATGTCCTGAATCAGAGAGCAAACTTCTGAAAGACAGACAATATTTTTTATAGGTCACTATATGCCATAAAAGTGTTTTCTGCCCACAAAAGGTTGTCAGTATTTACTAAATGGTTAAAAAAGAAAACACACCAATCTTTCCACCCTGAGGCATCAAAAAGTTTAATTTCCTAGGTCAATCAGGAAAGATAATCCTCAAGAAAATCTCCTGCATTATTTTGGTTTTCGTCAATCTTTTTGTTAATAGCAACTTTTTTTTTTTTTGGTATTGGGGATTGAACACAGGGGCACTTAACCACTGAGCCACACCCCCAGCCCTTTATATGTTTTTTTTTAATATTTATTTATTTACTTTAGTTGTACACAATGCAATGCATTTATGTTTATGTGGTGCTGAGGATTGATCCGGGCCGCGCACGTGTGAGGCGAGCGCTCTGCCGCTGAGCCACAACCCCAGCCCCCCTTTATATGATTTATTTGAGACAGGGTCTCCCTGAGTTGCTGAGATCCTCACTAAGTTGCTGACGCTGGCTTTGAACTTGCGATCCTCCTGCCTCAGCCTCCCAAGCTGCTGGGAGTACAGACATGTGCTACTGCACCGGGCGATTAATAGCATCTTTGTTGAGATATAATTTAGCTATTTATAGTGAATTTGATGGTTTTTAGTATATTCATTGAGTTGTGTGATCAATACCACCATTGATTTTAGAACATTTTCATTAGTCCCCAAGAAACCCTGTGCCCATTTACTGATGTATCTATTAGTACTGGTTCCTCTTTCCCTCATCCTCCATGCAGCTCTAGATGGTTATTAAACTTCTGTCTCTATTAACTTACTT
Organism: Tamias sibiricus; assembly: GCA_025594165.1. Lineage (NCBI taxonomy): Eukaryota > Metazoa > Chordata > Mammalia > Rodentia > Sciuridae > Tamias > Tamias sibiricus. The sequence goes on from CM046667.1 coordinate 109,339,913, forward strand.
CGTCTGAACATCTCATACAAATGGAATAGCACAACATGTGGTCTTTTGTGACTGGCTTCTTTCATTTACCATGATGTTTTCAGGGTAGTATGTTCATACAGTGAACTATTAACAACAAAAAGGAATCATTCATTAACCTTTTACTGTAAAGAATTTGCTGATATATTGCAAGATTTGGAATATATTACTCCCCCCTTTATTTCCTGCTTTCTTTTTTTTATACCAGGGATTCAACCCAGGGTTGCTTAACTACTGAGCCACATCCTCAGACCTTTTTTATTTTTTATGTTTAGACAGGGCCTGGCTAAATTGCTGAGGCTGGCTTTGAACTTGCAATCCTTTTGCCTCAGCCTCTTGAGTCACTGGGATTACAGAAGTGCACCACTATGCCCAGCTATCATTTTTATTTTTATTGTGGTAAACAATACATGATGCAAAATTTACCATGTTAACATATTTTTTTCTGTACTGGAGATTGTATCCAGAGGTGCTTTACCACTGAGCTACATCCCCAGCACTTTTTATTTTAAAACAGTGTCTTGCTTTGAGCCTTGCTAAATTGCTGAGACTGGTCTCCATCTTGGGAGCCTCTTGCCTCAGCCTCCCAAGTCACTGGGATTATAGGCATGTTGGGGCAACACTTTTTAAATGTAAAATTCATACTGTTCTGCACCACTATCCATCTCCAGCAATATTTTGTCATCCCCAAAACAAAACTGCTCACATTAACAGTAAAACCCTAGTCCCACTGTCCTCAGACCCTTATAACCATTATTCTACTTTCTGACTCTATGAATTTGACTATACCAAGTATCACATGGCAGAGGAATATTTTTTTTTTTTTTTTTTTTTTTTTTTTGGTACTGGGGATTGAACTCAGCGGCACTCGACCACTGGGCCACATCCCCAGCCCTTTTTTTTTGTATTTTATTAGAGACAGGGTCTCACTGAGTTGCTAAGTGCCTCGCCATTGCTGAGGCTGGCTTTGAACTCGCGATCCTCCTGCCTCAGCCTCCCAAAGTGCTGGGATTACAGGCGTGCGCCACCGCGCCCGGCAGGAATATTTTTTTTATATTTATTTATTTACTTTAGTTGTACACAATGCAATGCATTTATGTTTACGTGGTGCTGAGGATCGAACCTGGGCCGCACACGTGGGAGGCGAGCGCTCTGCCACTGAGCCACAATCCCAACCCCAGCAGAAGAATATTGATGCAGTGTTTCTTCTTTTGTAACTGACCTATTTCACCTAGCATAATGACTGCAATGTCCATTGCAGCATGTGTCAGAATTTTCTTCTTTTTATTTTGTTTTGTTTTGGTACCAGGGATTGAACTCAGGGGTACTCGATCACTGAGCCACATCCCCTGCCCTATTTTGTATTTTATTTAGAGACAGGGTCTCACTAAGTTGCTAAGTGCCTCACTGTTGCTGAGACTGGCTTTGAACTAGCAATCTTCCTGTCTCAGCCTCCCACGCTGCTAGGATTTCAGGCGTGCGCCACACACCTGGTTCAGAATTTTCTTCGTTTTAAAGAATGAATAAATCCAAATACCGAATGTATACGAGGAGGCTGATTCACATTGTGGTTGGGTTGGGGAGCATAGGAGGATTAAAGGAACACTGGAAAGGTCAGTGGGGAGGGAGTGGAAGGGAGGGGGCAAGAGGGTATGAAGGGGAAAAAAAATGGTAGAACGAGATGGATATCATTACCCTAAATGCATGTTTGAAGACATGAATAGTATGAATATAATTTGTATACAGTGATATGTAAAAAGGCGCTCTATATGTGTAGTATGAATTGTAATGCATGCTACTATTATATATACAACAACTTCGAATAAATAAAAAAAGAATGAATAATATGGGCTGAAGTTGTGGCTCAGTGGTAGAGCACTTGCTTAGCACTGGGTTCAATTCTCAGCACTGCATAAAATAAATAAATAAAATAAAGGCATTGTGCCCATCTACAACTAAAAATATTTTTAAAGAATGAATAATATTCTATATTATGTGTATACCACATTTTCTTTATCCATTTATTAATTTGTAACAGGGGCCCCTTTCTTGTAACTGGGGTCCACTATATATTTTGAATATAAACCATGCTGCTTGGCTACTGGTGGCTTATTTTAAAACTTATGTGTTTTCTTGTTTCCTCTTCTCTCTCTTCCCCTCCCTAACTTTGGGAAAACAAGATTGACCTTCTTCCTGTCCTAAGCCAAGTTATCTCTCCTTCCACTTACTGCCCATCGAACAAAGAAACTGAACCTGAAAGTGGGAAAACAGCTCTCTTAAGGATAAAGTTGAAGATTAATTACATCTACTGATAATATCTGGAAAACAGCCCTTTGATTCCCCTTTTTAAATTCCCATGTTCCTAGCCGGGCGCGGTGGCACACACCTGTAATCCCAGCACTTGGGAGGCTGAGGCAGGAGGATCATGAGTTCAAAGCCAGCCTCAGCAATGGCGAGGCACTTAGCAACTCAGTGAGACCCTGTCTCTAATAAAATACAAAAAAGGGCTGGGGATGTGACCCAGTGGACTAGTGCCCCTGAGTTCAATCCCCGGTACCCAACAAAAAAAAAAAAAAAAAAAAGTCCCATTTTCCTTCTAGCAGTAGAATGGCAGCCTGAGTCCTTGCCTTTCTCCTTTGCTAGCAAAGCAACAAAATTTCTCTTTTCCTTTTTCTCAGAATCTTCTTTTCATTATTGGATTGGCATTGGGTACAAGGACTGAGCTTTCAGTATCACATTTGGATTGTTCCCACTATTTGGCTATAAGTTTAATTTGCTTTATTCTTTCTTTTTTTTTTTTTTTTATTTTCAGTGCTGGGGGTTGAACCCAGAGCCTCACACAGGCTAAGCAGTTACTCCTCCACTGAATCACACCCAATGCCCTACATAATTTGTTAAATAACCTCCATGCTATTTTTCATAGCACCTGTATCATTCTAAAATTTTACCAGAAGTGTACAAAGATTCCAATATCTCCACATGCTCACCAACACTGGTTGCTTTCTGTTTTTTTTTAATTGTTTATTTTTATTTGGGGAGGGGGAGTAAACCTAGAGGTGCTTAACCACCAAGCCACATCCCCAGCCCTGTTTTGTATTTTATTTAGAGACAGGGTCTCACTGAGTTCCTTAGCGCCTCACTTTTGCTAAGGCTGGCTTTGAACTCATGATCCTCCTGCCTCAGACTCCTGAGACACTGGGATTACAGGTGTGCACCAGCGCATCCAGCCCTTTTTAATTTTTGTTTAGAAACAGGGTCTCACTAAGTTGCTTAGGACCTTGCCAAGTTGCTGAGGCTGGCTTTGATCCTCCTGTCTCAGTCTCCCAAGCTGCTGGGATTATTGGTATGTGTAACCACACCCAGATTTTTGTGTGTGTGTGTGTGTGTGTGTGTGTGTGTGTGTTTTAAATAATAACCAACCTAGAGGCTCGGGCTGTAGGTCAGTGGTAGAGCACTTGCCTGGCACACATGAGGCACTTGGTTCCATCCTCAGCACCACATAAAAATAAAATAAAGGTATTGTGTCCATGTACCCACACACACACACACACACACACACACACACACACACACACACATATATATTCCATCCTAATGGATTTGAAGCAGTATCTCATTATGGTTTTAATTTGCATCTCTCTAAGGTTTATGCCTTATATTTTGTCTATTTTACCTTATTTTAAATAAATCATAGTACCTGATAATGCCTTAAGATAATTAAAGTATTTGTTTACAAGCAAATAATCATCACATGTTACAAGTTGCTAAATTTCTTCTGTTTAAATTCAAGTAGACCTGTATCTGAAGAAACGCATTGCTTCAACAGTTTAAGCATTAATATGGCAGGCTCTGTGGTAGACACATGTCACAAGTTAGGTTCCCTAGGAAGTAAACTTTTGGACAGGTTGTTAAGGAAGGAGTGTCCTGTGATGAATTCCCATGCAAGAGAGGCGGGAAAAGGCAACACTGAGGTTTTCAACAATTTTTAAGAGTTTAAAGATTCCTAAGATCAGACCATACTGGGGGAGGTAAAACTCCATTAGTCACTTCAAATCAGATAGTTGCCCAAAGGTAGAGCACCTGCCTAGTATGAGGCCCTGGGTTTCTCCCCTACTATCACAAAATAAAAATAATAATACTTTATCTGGATACTAAAATTTAAAGACCCTTTATTCTCTTTCTCATCTCTCTCATTCATATTCTTTCTCTCTCCCTTTTCTCCATTCATTTTCTCATTCTTTCCTAAAATTCTCTCCCCTCTAAAATGTGTTTCCTTTTGCACCCCCGTGTACCTATTTTTCAGTATAGGTTTATCTCACATCCTACTCCTCAAATCTTTTCTATGGATTGTAAGAAATCAAATTGCTACTGCAATTGCTAAAATATGCTGGCAGCATCATCCTCCACGATGAAGAAAGATAAGATAGATTATATATAGCTGATTTTTTAGAACGTCTGAATCATAGGCATTTTGTTATAGTCTATGCTAGCAGTCATTTTGAGTCCCGGGAATATATTGTATTTCACATACACCTTAAGGTGAAATTGCAGTTTTGTAATAAGGAAATTAAAAAAAATGCCAACAGAGTCTATTTAAAATTTATCGTGAAGAATAAAAGTGTAGGTTCAATTGCCATCAAAATATTAGATTCTCAGAATCAAGTGAGAACCACTTGAAATATGGAAGTTCAGCACCTCTGTTTATTTCAATCCAAGTATGGAAACCACCAGAGAACAGAAAAGCACCCAAAATTCCACCAAGCACCAGTGTTCCTCCATTCACACAATATATTTTGAGAGAATGTCATGCTACAAAGGACACAGAAAAAGCAAAGATCTGAAGTAACTAGAGTGAGGAATCTCCACAGCAATCAAATACCAAATTAGAAGAGGTCTTCTTTTTTTGGTTTGGGGACTTTTTGCTTTTTGGAAAGAAAATCGGTTGCTTTCTCCAATTATCATGAAAAGAATATATACAGTCTGCTAAATTTAGTTGCAGCTCTGTCACAACAATGATGACAAAATTTTCCTGACCGCATTGTGCTTGAGTACAAATGGTTCCTCTTTCCAGACTCTGGTTTGTGCATATACAAATTCCTAGTGAGGTGAAACCCACTGTTCTACAACAGTACTCCTTGAGAGTCCAGAGTAATGATCCAGCTGTCCTCTGAAAGGAAGATGCAAAGGCTGAACCTATACCCTTGCTGGTGAGATCTGTTGCCTTTATAGCCATTCACAGAAGTGCAGGGTCCCAGCAGATCCAATGTCAACATTGCCGGCCTAGACCGGCACACAGAGTTGGCTGTGTATTAGGCAATACCTTTGCCACCTAGTAGAGTGGGCATCAGTAGACAAGGGACTGTACACTTTCCTTCTGCCCCTACTGTGCCCCTCCACACTGACTTTCTTCCCCAAGTGGCTTCATTGTTCCAGCTTGCACATGTACCTGGCCTGGGGATGAAAGGGCAAGAACAAACAGGAAATTGAGCAAAGGAGAAATGAAAGAAAAAAGACTGAGAACAAATGGGACAATGCCAGTGGAAAGGAGAACAACAGAAGCAGAACCACGAGCTAGGAGGGAACTATAAAGATGAAAGGATACTAGAAATGCTAATAAAAGTTCCCATTTCTTAGTACTCATTATGGGCTATGTACTACATAAATATTTCATGTGAGTTTCTTCATCTCATATCTCACATCTCCTTATAATAAACCTTCTGGTAGACACTATTATGCCTATATTACAAAGGATCAAAGATACTGTGTAATGAAAAAAAAAGACCCCCATCCCCCCAAATCCCTCAAAACATAAAAAAAAAAAAAAGTCAAGAGAAGAGAGGACAAGAAACAGAAAAATGAGCCAGGAGCAGTGGTGTACGCCTATAATCCCAACAACTAGGGAGGCTGAGGCGGGAGGATGGCAAGTTCAAGACCAGCCTCAGGAACTTAGCAAGGCCCTAAACAACTTAGTGAGACCCTGTCTCAAAATAAAAAATAAAAAGGACCGGGGAAGTAGATCAGTGGTTAAGTGCCCCTGGGTTCAGTCCCTAGATCAAAAAATAAATAAAATAAAAGAACTCAGAAGGAAATTGGCAAAGCAGGGAATCTAGTGTCATCCTAAAACTCCAGTTTCAGGAGTACTGTCCTGTAAACTAGAGGTGCAGAGTGAAATGACTTGGCCCTTGCTTCTGGCAAGTCTGGTCTCTGTCTCTTATCCAGAGTGCAGGCCCCCACAGCATGGTACTAGGTATGCTATTGACAAAGTCAGAAGCAATTTGCTCTATGACCAAGGCTCAGAAAAGGCAGTCCAGGTGAAAAGGTGTGGGAAAGATAGGGATAATGTGAGGATGAGTTTTGCTGCTTGTCCTGAAGCCTGTTGGTTTCCAAGTTAAACGTGAGGCCTTGCAGGACACAGTGGCACTCACATGCCTGTAATCCCAGCAACTCTGGGGTGGGGGTGGGGCTGAAGCAGGAGGATCGCAAATTCAAACCCAGCCCCAGCTACTTAGTGACTCAGCGTGACCTTATCTCAAAATAAAAAGGGCTGGGGATGTGGCTCAGGGGTTAAGCACCCCTGGGTTCAATATGTGGTACCAAAACAACAACAACAAAAAACAGATGAAGCCTCAATTCTGTGTTTGCATAGGGATCTATTCAAAATACAGGTGTGCAAAGTGAACGCTGGGGATGCAAATCAGAGTGTTGATTCCTGGAGCAGAGGCGCTGGTATGCAAACCACTTTCTTCTCAGGAGGCATTGTGAACTGAGGCCAGAGGGACTAGGAGTTTCTTTGGGTAAATGTAAATATTAATTATCCTCACTTTCAAGGCAAACAATGAAGACCTTTCAGCACAAGAAGGTGCAGGTGACTTAACATGCAAATGGCACATTTGAATCTTTAATCTGAGGATCCAAGCCACTAAGATACTTATGCTAGGGAGCGAAGTGATGATGCACTAACATGGCTGTTAAAAGCTGCTCTTGACAGGGCACAAGAATTGGACCAGTTTTGCCTGGGCTAGTAAAGAAGGGCAGGGTTTTAGATATATGGTGGAGAGGGTGCAGTGACAAGGTGGAGGAGGGCTGGGGGATGTAGCCCAGTGGTAAATTTGTTGCCCAGCATGTGCAATCCTAGGTTCCATCCCCAGCACCACAAAGTAAAGGAAAAGAAAGAAAGGAAGAAAGGAAGGAAGGTCATAGGGGGGTGATCCTGGCTGAGATAATGGGGTAGCAGCAGTGATGACAGTAACTGAACCAGAAGCCAAAGAAGGGTCCTTGGATGGTAACATTCAGAGGTACTTCCTGAAGCATTGGAAAGTAGAGCAGGACCAGTTCCAGAGAGGGTTTACAGCCTGAAGTGTGAAACCACAGAGCATCTGGGGGGAATCTTGTATGTTTTCATGGGGAACAAGAGACAGTTGGGTTTCCAGGTCCCCAGGCATACTTTTACATAGAGCAGCACCCCAGGTAGTTTTATCCTAGAAGAATCAGCCTCACAGATCCTCAGCCTGGATTGCAGGAAGAAGTGGGCACAGTTTGCATAAAGGCCCCCTAGTCTTGGCTGCCAACACCTTGAGTGGTCTCTTCCTGGCCTTCTTGTCTCCAGGAAAGAATTAAGAAGTCTCGTGGGGTACAGTTTTGCACACCTGTAATCCCAGTGACTCTGGAGGCTGAGGCAGGAGGATGGCAAGTTTGAGGCCAACCTCAGTAACTTAGTGAGATCCTGTCTCAAAATAAAAAATAAAAAGGACTGGGGATGTAGCTCTGAGATAGGACACTTGCCTAGAATACATGAGGCCCTAGGTTTCATCCCCAGGACTGGAAAAAAAAAAAAAAAAAAAGAAAGAAATCATGGCAATTCCTATTAGAAAGTCAGCTGTCCCAAATGCCATTTTTATTACATCACCACCTTGTTTGTAAAAGCCTTACTTGTCTCCTTGTGTTTATGAGGTCAAGCCACAAACTGACCTCCTCTTCCCCCTTCCTCCTCCTTGTTCTTCTGTCTCTCATATCCTGGTCATCCTTTGAGGTCTGGTTTAACTCCTATCTCCAACAAGAAGCCTTCTAAAGCAATTCCAATCACAATTGTTTGTCTTGCCTTGCTCTGAACCTATACCACAGATGAACTTTTTGCCACTTTTTTTTTTGTTTTTTGCATTTTCTTCCATTGTTGTGTATACCTTTCCACAGTTTAGACTGGGAGTTTCCCAAGGGCAGAAACTTGCCTTTTGTTTGTTGGTTGGTATACCTCATAGTACTTAAGAAAATGTAATTTATTTATTCGTTAATTATATTTATTGAGCATGTACTACGTGGCAGGCACAATTCTGGTTGCTGGAGATACAGCTAGGAATAAATAGGAAAAACAATCCTGCCCTCATTCAGCTTACATTCTAGCATGGGGAGATATTGATCCAGGAGTGGGGAGGAGGAAGTTGTGTTTGTGGAGCTTGCCATTTTTGATGGGGTGGCCAAGGCAGGCATCAATGGGAAATCTGAATGAAGTGAGGGAGTGACACATGGATATCTTGGGGAGAGGAAGCAAACAGCAGAGGAAACAGGCACAGAATAGGGCCTGAGGCAGGATTGTGCTTGGCTTGTGTGAGGAACAGCCAGGAGGTCAGCGTGGCTGGAAGAGAGTAAGGGAGCTGGGTAGGGGATGTTAGAGAGGTAATGGGGTCAGACAGGAGAGAGCCTTGGAGGTCATTGAGATGATTTTTATATTGGAGAATTCTGAGGAGAGGAACATCTTGTTGAATTAAAAAGTTAGGGTATGGTGGTGCATGCCTGTAATCCCAGTGACTCAGGAGGCCGAGACTTGAGGATTGAGGCTAGTCTCAGCGATTTAGTGAGACGCGGTTTCAAAATTAAAAAAAGAAGAAGAAGAAGAAGAAGAGGAAGAAGAAGAAGAAGAAGAAGAAGGGATGAGGATATGTCTCAGTGGTAGGGCACTCTTAGGCTCAATCCCCAGTACTGCCAAAAAATAGTTTAGGACTGGGTGTGTAGCCCAGTGGTAGAATTCTTGCCTAGCATGTGCGAGGCCCTGGCATGGATTCCCAGTACTGTATAACACAACAGCAAAATTAATCTAATGAACACTGTAGGAAGCCTACAGGTCTATGGACTTCAGATTTTGAGCTGCCACCTCAGCAGCATGCCTACTTTGTCTCAGGCTAAACCCAAAGCTTCCTGCCAGAGACCAGAGGTTTCTTGTATAAAAGCACTCCCTTGAGTGAACTTGAATAAACCGGTAGAAGAAAACCACTTGCTGAAGACTGAGGACCTTCAATTCAATAAATCCTGAACACTGAGGGCAGGACATGTGACCCTAACCAAGTTACAGTCATTTTTCTATTCTCTGTGGTGCCAGGGGATGCCTTCCCCATGCCACCTTGAATAAACTTAGAATCTAAGAGCAGGGTGTTGCTGTGCACACGTGGCCTCAAGGTAAGCCTTCTGGCTGGGTGCAGTGGCGCACGCCTATAATCCCAGCACTTGGGAGGCTGAGGCAGGAGGATCTCGAGTTCAAAGCCAGCCTCAGCAATGGAGAGGCACTTAGCAACTCAGTGAGACCCTGTCTCTAATAAAATACAAAAAGGGCTGGGGATGTGGCCCGGTGGTCGAGTGCACCTGAGTTCAATCGCCAGTACAAAAAAAAAAAAAAAAAAAAGATAAGCCTTCTGATGATTGTCCCTTCCAATCAGATTCCTGCCCGTAAGCTTCTTATGAGTGGAAATTCTGGAGTTTCTCTGGACAGAGTCCTTGAGCTCCAAGTCCTTGATCCAGTGGCAGAAATAGAATGCACACAAATCTCTATTATTTGCTATGACAGTGGAACTTGTCAAGTGTCATGAGCCCACACACAGGAGGAAACAAAGAATTTTGCATTTGGGGGTTAAGAGAACTACAAAAATGTTATATCTGATGCAAAATCATTCTGAGCAAAAAGGTTTGTAATGATAAAATATCAGAGGTGTTAAACAGGAGCTAGGAAAGTAGTAAAAGAGCTGGTCCTATTCCCAGTCCTTATCACTGGTCCTGTAGACTGTTTATAGCAAAGGTCCTCAAACTGGTCCTGAAAATTTACCCTCCACAAGACAGACAGATGTTCCTCATGTGAAAATCTGATCACTTCATTCCCCAGCTTATGCTTCTTAAATGACACCCCTTTCCTGAAATGCCACAAAAGGAAGTCCCAACTAGTCAGGCCTAGGAGCTGTAGGGGGCCATAGAGCCAGTGCAGACAGGGAACACATGCTCTGTAGACAAGGTGGCAGCTACTTCTTGGCATCCTCTGACTGTTGCACACTGGAACTCGGGTCTAATACAATTACAGAACTTTTGGTTTCTTTAAAGAACCTAGAGATCTGGGGCCTTAAACAAAATCTGATTTTGTTTTTATTTTGGAATCTAAAGCCAAATAAATTTAACCATGATGTGGGCCAAACAAAAGGGGGATTGGGGGTATACCTCAGTTTCAAAGCACTTCCTAACATGCTGGAGAGCTTGGGTTCAATCCCCAGTACCCCCCCACACCCCACACACAAATAAGCAAAATTGTCCACAAGGGATATTCAGCCTGAAGGTGGCCAGTTAGCTCGTAGTGCTAGAGCTCTGAGTGGCCTGGGAGCCCAGCTGGAAATAAAGCTGGCAAAAGTCTGAGGAATCCAATCAGTCCTGAAGAGGCAAGCCTATGGGTAAAAGAGTTGGGATTTCCTTTTGTGGCATTTCAGGAGATGGGTGTCATTTAAGAAACATAAGTTGGGGAATGAAGTGATCAGATTTTCACATGGGGAACTTCTGTTTTGTGGAGGGTGAATCTTCAGGACCAGTTTGAGGACCTTTCCTATAAATAGTCTACTGGACTGATGATGAAGACTGGAAATAGGATTATGGAGGTGAGGAGTGGGGAGAACAGAGTCAAGGGATGGTTTACAGTCTAGGAAGTGACTACATCTACATGGCTAGGCAGCAGGATGGAGTCACTAGGGGTGCTAGATACAAGAAAGAAAAGCTTCAAGACTAAGTACTTTTAGCATTCATCTTTCACTGATTTTTGGCAAGCATGGGGACAATCAATGGGTAGAGACCAAGGTACAAAAGACAACAAAAAGTATTCTAGTTCAAGATTTCTAAACTTTGGCACTATTGTCATTTTGAGCAGGATAAGCCTTTGTAATGGGGACAATCCAGGAAAATTTTAGGATATTTAGCAGCATTCCTGTCCTCTACCCACTGGATGTCAAGAGCATGCCCCTCCCCCAGTCACAACAAATATCCCCAGATATTGCCAGATGTCCCCTAGGAGGGGGAGCAAAATTTCACCTCTTCTTGGGACCATTGTTCTAAAGTCAGAAGTAGGGAAATTCCCTGTTTGTGACTTCCCCTTTTTCATTGCATTGCAGTGGTGTGAGGATCTGTCTGGATTTTGCTCAATAAATGGTAGAAGATCCTTTGTGAGATTTTTGCTTAAGAGACCAGCATTTTCTGCCAGCCCATGGTGTATACTGGTGTCTGTGTCATTTTTGAACTCATGAGGATATTTTTCACTGGCTAGAGGGACACATACTTTTGCAAAGAGGGACATCATTCTTTCTTGTCAGATGTTTTCTTGTTTCTACCCTCTTGCACTTACACTTACAGATAAAGGAAGAGACTCAGTGAGAAGGGTTATGATTAAAAAGATCTGCTGGGCACGGTGGCACATGCCTGTAATCCCAGCACTTGGGAGGGTGAGGCAGGAGGATCGCGAGTTCAAAGCCAGCCTCAGCAATGGTGAGGCACTTAGCAACTCAGTGAGACCCTGTCTCTAATAAAATACAAAAAAGGGCTGGGGATGTGGCCCAGTGGTCGATTACCCCTGAGTTCAATCCCCGGTACACACAAAAAAAAAAAAGAAAAAAAAAAGATTAAAAATATCAAAACAGCTCACTGGAGCAGCTGAGGGGCACAGGTCAGCCCAGGACTCCAGCCACCCCAAGCTAAGGCAGACAGGTGACTGGTAGTCTCATGCCCAAGTCATCAGGGCTCTAAGGGTTAAAGCTAAACTTCGTGTTTCCTCATCATGATTTTGATTACTCAAAGCCAAACTGACGAGAGTTTCTTGTTTATACAGTTCCTGGAAAGCTTTCCATTTATCTGCATTCTTCTCTAGACCAGGACAGTGGTCTAATTCAATCCAAGAAACCTTTAGAATAAAATTACACAGAAATTACAAATAAAGGTTATTTACGTTGAACCCTAAGTACATGTATGAAAACACGAATGGTGTGACTTTATTTTGTGTTCAATCAGAGACATGAAAAAATTGTGCTCTATTTGTGTAATATGAATTGAATTGCTAATTGAATTCTGCTATCATATATAACTAATTAGAAAAAATAAAGTTTAAAAAAATTTAAAAGATTTTTTGTTAAAAAAAAACACACAGCATTCCTAACCCTGTCCACCACCTTCAAAAAGAATTTTTTAAATTTTTAATTTATTTTTTAAATATTTATTTATTTGCTTTAGTTGTACACAATGCAATGCATTTATGTTTACGTGGTGCTGAGGATCGAACCCGGGCCGCACACGTGCGAGGCGAGCACTCTACTGCTGAGTCACAACCCCAGCCCTCAAAAAGAATTTTTAAAAAATTATTACTGGATGTGTAAGGATCCAAAAGAAAGGTAACCTACTCCATATTCTTAGTCATGGACAATAGACCTGAAATATCTTGGTGGAAGGAAATCAGGTTCCTCCCTTCCCCTTGCCACAGTTTCTCTTTTCCCTCACAATGCTCAAATTCTCAGCCCTGTTCTGGAGGCTGATGACAAGTCACAAACTTTATTTTTCTAATCACTTGCTGCCATTATGGTTTATTTTATTAAACACCTGCTCTATCTATGCCAGGTAGTACCTATAATGGTACTCAGCCAGTCCCCAAGGCCTCCTCTTCCAACTGGAGACTCCTTAAAAGGCAGATGACATAATCATTTTAGAAATGTTATTATAAATGCATTATATTAATGTTTATAGTAAATGGTAACAAGTGTGCATGTCTGTGGTGATAGGGGAGGGGAGGTTAGAGAATGGCCAACCTAAGCCGGGCACAGTGGCGCATGCCTGTAATCCCAGCACTTGGGAGGCTGAGGCAGGAGGATCACGAGTTCAAAGCCAGCCTCAGCAATGGCGTGGCACTTAGCAACTCAGTGAGACCCTGTCTCTAATAAAATACAAAAAAGGGCTGGGGATGTGGCCCAGTGGTTGAGTGCCCCTGAGTTCAATCCCCAGTACCAAAAAAAAAAAAAAAAAAAAAAAAAAAAATGGCCAACCTATTTGCAGAGGGATTTAAAAATAATGGTAATTTTTCTCAGTTCTATATGCTTTGATAGTTTATGGAGTGGTTTCATAAATATAATTTTATATATATGTATATATATATACAATTAAATTACATATATATATATTAAGGATTCATACTGAACCTTTAATTGTATGGAGAATCAACACCTTAAGAGACAATGCAGCTAGGCCCTCCTCCTAGAAGCCTTCCCTCCCATAACACACCCTTCTTTGTGTCCCATAATTCCATGTTCTTACCCTTATAATGGACTTTCAGACAGGCTGCAGCTCTTTGTTGGCACCATATGCTTTGTGTGTATATGTGTGTGTGTGGTGCTGAAGATGGAACCTAGGGACTTGTGCATGTTAAGCATGGACTCTACCACTGACACCCCCAGCCAAGGTCTGGTTTTAAAGATTGTCTTCCACAATTCCTGTAAGGACTTCATAAATATTTATTGAACCTGAAGGCCTTCATTCCAAGAGTGGAGCATTTGTTTTGACTGGGATAAACATCCCGATGCCCTTTGGGTGAGGTTGATATATTACTAACTGTTTTGTTGCTACATACTTTTTAAAAAATATATATTTATTTGTTTTAGTTGTACACAATGCCTTTATTCTTACATGGTGCTGAGAATCGAACCTGGGTTGCACATGTGCTAGGCGAGTGCTCTACCTCTGAGCCACAACCCCAGCACACTATATACTTTTTAAAATACTTTTTTAGTTGTAGGTGGACACAATACCTTTATTTTATAAATTTATTTCTATGTGGTGCCTTGGATCGAACCCAGTGCCTCATGCATACTAGGCAAGTGCTCTACCACTGAGCCACAACCCCGACCACTGTTGCTATATTTTTTGCAACTGATTTTCAGGTATATACATTTACTTAAATTTGTCCCCAATGCACCTCACTTAATGGGTCTCATAATTCATCCAGACATGACTCTTTTTTCTGGGAGGGGATGATGACAGAATAATGCTTCCTACAATATGCCCTGATCCCTATCACCTGAGGATGTATTGTCTTACATAGTAAAAATGACTGCAAGCCGGGCGCGGTGGCGCATGCCTGTAATCCCAGCACTTTGGGAGGCTGAGGCAGGAGGATCGTGAGTTCAAAGCCAGCCTCAGCAATGGCGAGGCACTTAGCAACTCAGTGGGACCCTGTGTCTAAATAAAATACAAAAAAGGGCTGGGGATGTGACCCAGTGGTTGAGTGCCCCTGAGTTCAATCCCCATTACCACAAAAAAAAAAAAAAAAAAAAAAAAAAAAAAAAAAAAAAAAAAAAAAAAAAAAGACTGCAGATGTGATTAAATCAAGGCTTTTATGTTGGAAAGATTATTGTGGATTATCTGGAAGGCCCTCTCTAATCCAAAGGTCTTTATAAGGGTAAAATGGAGGCAGGAAGATCAGTTAGAAAGAGATGGGAAGGAAACAGAGGTCTGAGCGGTACAGCAACAAACCAAGGAATGTGGGCAGCCTAGAAACTGGAAAAGTCAAGGAAACCGATTTTCTTCTAGAATCTTGAAAAGAAATGCATTTTGATCTTAGGTTAGAGAGATTTCTGACCTCCAGAAGTGACTAAATTTGTGGTGATTTGTTATAGCAGCAGTGGGAAACTCATAAGGGTTCTCTTTTTCCTTTTTTCTCAACCTCTCACAGGCACCTACTTCCATATATTCAATGTGTAGCTTTCCAACTCATCCCATGAGTTCAATATATGTCCTTGAAAATAAATATATAGGAAGTTGGTTGTGTGCTTTCAAACATACAAGTACATTGTATTGTAATGTACTGTCCTTCATATTTGGAATGTTGCTTTTTTTTTTGTACCAGGGATTAAACTCAGGGGCACTCTACCACTGGGTCACATCTCCAGCCCTTTTCTTTTTCTATTTTATTTAGAGACAGGGTCTCACTGAGTTGTTTAATGCCTTGCCAGGGCTGAGGCTGGCTTCGAACTCATGATCCTCCTGCCTTGGCCTCCCAAGTCACAGGCGTGGGCCACCACACCCGGCTGGAATGTTGCTTTTTTTTTTTTTTGTTTTGTTTTGTTTTTTAAATCCAACTCCCCAACTCAATACACTGCATCATCAGCTTTCAGATATACCGTTTGTCCTTCTCATAAAGCACAGGTGACACCAAATGTCCAATGTGTACTTTCAAGTCCACCCAGTGAAGCAGGGCTGGTATTAGTAACCCCGGAGTCAGAGTTTAACAAACAAGGGCTCAGAGGCCAAGGGTTGGCAGCCAGGTTTTCCGACTCCCTGGCCACGGTTCTTTCCACAGATGACAGTGTCCTAGTGTCCAGCAGAGCATAGCCCTTGGCACCTCTGAGGCCCCGCAAGTGCGCACCCAGTGGCTAAGCCAACGGGCTCGGAATCCAAGGCGCAAAGGGCGGGGGCTCGTAGGCTCTTGAGCTGGGCGGCGACTTTGTCAAGGAAGTTGCGTTTGGTCAGAGATCGGACCTCGGAGCGGCAGGCGGTGGCCGGGCAACGAGGCCAGGTGTCTCCCGCGCTGTGAACGCCTTGGGAGCCGGCGGCGCCCCGCCCCCTCCGCCCGCGCTCGCCGGCTCGGGTTACCTGCGGCCGTGGGCGGGGCGGCCCTTCCCGTCTGTGCCGGCCCTCAGCCTCCAGGGCTGCGGAGCCGGGAAGTGGGAGAGGGAGAGAAGTAGGCGGAGACTGCCTAGGTTCCAGCCCGGCCGCGCTCCGAGGCACCGGGCTGCATGGAGCGGCCGGCGCGGCTGTACGGGCTGTGGGCGCTGCTGCTCTGCGCCGGTGGCAGCAGGAGCGCCGCGCCCACGGGTGAGTGGGGTCCCTGGCCCGGGATGGCGACCGGAGGGCTAGGGGTGGCAGGGATCGCGGCCGAAAGGCCCGCGAGGGCACCGCAAGGCCGATGGGTGCGTTGAGGGCAGGCGCTGGGAGCTGCCCTCGCGTCGCCCCTTGTTCGGCGACCGCAGCTTCCCGCGACGGCTATCTGGGGTCCAGCGCTCGCTCTCGGTTCGATGTGGGAGACCCAGAAGTGTCGGGGTTTTCCTGAGTGCTGTGGCGGTGGCAGCGGCGGCGGCGGCGGCGGAGCAGGGGGACTACGGCTGGCAGTCTCACTTCCCTGGAGCCGTCGGGAAAAGCCCAGAAGTCTTGCGCCCGGGTGCGGTACCGAAACGTGCCTGTGGCTTTCCTTGTGAGCCCAGGAGGGGTTGAAGAAGCCGGAGATGGCAGGGACTGCGATCCAAGTCTGGGCGAGCCCGGAACTTTCCGGGATCTGCCCTGGGCGGCGCAGATCTTTACTATGGGAACGTGGCTTTTCGGGGGTGGAAGTTGACGTGAAGCTCCCAAGATCCCGGTCCCTGTAGAAAAGGACGTGAGAGTCAAAGCCTTCTCTGGCATCTGAGAAATCCGTGGGGGAAACCTGGAGCACTATCTGGGCAGGTCCTTCCCCCTTTAATAAATTTATGTTTTGGGATAATCTTAGATATATGGAAAAGTTGCAAAGATTGTTCAGAAAGTTCCCCTGTCCTTCTCAACCCTTTGCAGAAACTTTTGAATAATCAACACTACAGAGTTGCTATGAAAATTAAAGGTTAATGATTTATTCACGGACTGTTCCTGGTACGAGTGGTATTTCGGACATTTTGGGTGGCAATGGTAGCTCCAAATTTTGTGGATTTTATTATTATATTGACACAAACATCAAGAATTTGCTTATTGCAATTTTACCAATGTACTATGCTTTGAAACTCAAGTTAAAATGTCAGGAAACCTTGATGCCATCTATTCAGTCAACAAAATGTATACAGAGTCTGCTTTGTGCCAGGCAATGTTCTAAGGGGCCAAAGATGACACAGTGAGGAAATAGATCAAAACTTTTGCCCTGCAGAGCTAAGGTTCTATTGGCACAGTCAGAGAAGGGGTAAAAAGTAAAATATATGGTATGTCAGATGACACTAAGTACTCTGGGGGAAAAACAAGACAGGTCACAGGTTTGCCATTGTAAAATTTTCAGACCTTCCTGAAAAAGAAGCATTTGAGTAGAGACCTGAGGGATCCTTGAGGTTTGACAGTGTGTGTGTGTGTGTGTGTGTGTGTGTGTGTATTTTTTTCTTGTGATGCTAGGGGTAGAACCTAGGGCCTCACGCATACCAAGCCAGTGCTCTACCACTGAGGTACATCCTCAGCCTTTAATAATTATTGAACTGTTTGCCTTATTTAGTACTGAGCCAGGCTCTGAAAGTTGACTTAGAACCTTAGAGGATACAGCATAATCTTTTCCTACAAAGTATTTCTAGTTCAACTGGGAACACCTCATTTCCACAAACAGGTGAGGAAATTGCAGGTCAGAGAAGGGAAGGGACTTGTTTAAGGTCACCCATATTATTAGTCTCCTGATATTCACCATGCCAGTGCAGCACCCTCCCTCCTACAGAGTCCCTCCCACACACACCTGAAACAACAGCTGGCCTTCTAGACAATATTGGCAACCCCCAAATTAATTCTGTCACAGTGATTTGTTGGTAACTTGTTTACTTAGAATACAGAAACTTTTTTCTCCCCATTAGAAATATCAGTAGAATTTGCATTGAGGTATCTTGGCAAAACATTAGATCTCTCCAGTCATGAAACTTGAGTTTTGGTAGTTATGACATTTACCAGCTGTGAGACTCCGAGTTAGTCATTTCCCCCTCCCTTGCACCACAGTTTTCTCATCAATGAAATGCTGAGGTTGAACTCCATAAGTTCAAAGAGCTCTTACACCTCTGAGCCTTTGAGTATTTAAACATGATTACATTACCAGCTTAGTTTAGTCTGGTTAGCTCAATAGCCCACATTGTGGCATGTCCTAATAAGAACCAGCATTTATATAATATTTACTTTATGCCCAGCAATTTTCTAATTGCTTTCCTTCTATTTCATTTCATCTTTACAGCCTAAGCCATAGGTGTTGTTACTAGTTCCATTTTGTGTATGAGGAAGCTGAAGCACAGTGAGGTTAAGACCCTTGCCCAAATAAAGTGGAGAAGTGAGGCCTCCAACCCCCGCAGGCTGATTCCAGAGTCCATGCCCTTAACCACTGTCAGACTCAGTGTCCTTCTCAATAGACATGATGGTAGTCCTTAGTTGGCAGAGGAGCTGGTTGCCACACAGGGCAGCAGGGCAGAACCAGTTGGGACCCCTGGGAGTATATGCAAACTATCCATTAAGAAGCAAATGATATATATTGGAGACTGGTTTTATCATGGCTGAACTGTCTAATCCAAACAATAAGTACTATAGGCATTCAGAAGAGAAGAAACTGTGAGTGTCAACAGTTTCATGGAAGAGGTAAGATTTGAGCTAGACCTCCAAGATGGGTGGAATTTGAGTAGGTAGAGAAGTGATTCCCAGTGAGAAGTAGTTGGCAGGATCAGACCCAGAAGTGAAGGTAAGAGTGCTTCTTTGTGGTCAGTAAGGAGCCTAAGTTGGCAGGAGAGGGTATTGGCAAGGTCAGTTTAGGGAGAAGAGCTTTATTTGCTCTTTTTTTTTTTTTTTTTTTTTTTTGGTACCAGGGATTGAACCCAGGGGCACTTAACCACTGAACCACATCCTCAGCCCTTTTTATTTTGAGTCAGGGTCTCGCTAAGTTGCTTAAGGACTCACTAAGTTGCTGAGGCTGGCTTTGAATTTGCAGTCCTCCTGCCTCAGCCTCCTGAACCACTGAGATTACAAGTGCATGCCACTATGCCCTGCTTTATTTGCTCCTAAAGGCCCTGAACTGGACACAGCCTGAGGGAAATGACCCTGGAGGAGAAGCAAGCAGGAAGACTTGACTAGTTAAGGGAGCCACTGGAGTGTAAAGCTCTGTGGCAATTGGGGTTTGCAGGTCTCCATTGGAAAGATGCACTCTGTACACCTCCAGTGCAGAACACGATTTACTGGTGTCTCCCCCACCTGGTGGGGCTCAACAGAAAATGTTATTGTGGTTGGGGTGATTAAGAAAGATGTTCAAGAAAAAATATGGACAGGAGTTGATGACTGAGTATATGTGATGATAGGAGATGGATGACATGATTCTTGTGATTTCCTTAACTTTTCCCAAAATGTGCCAGCTCCTGTGACTGGACAGGGGAAAGCAAAAGCTACAAGCTAAGTAAAATACTTTAAAATTTAAAAAATATCAATTGTGTTAACTCTTATTTCACATAGGATGTGGTGCTAGATGACTGTAGACTCACTTGGGGTTTTCAGTTTAGCTGGAGGAGATACAAGGGTCCCTTCTTCCTTTCCTCTTCCCTTTCTGACATCAGTGATCAACCCCCAAGAAATAATTGAAAGTAGATGCCTAAGGAAGGTACAAGTGATACTTTTTCTGTCTCAAAGGCCATGGATACATAACAATTTCACAGAAAACTGAAGCAACTATTTAGAACCATTATGTCTAGTTAAAAAGAAAGCAGTACAGGGCATGTGGCACATGCCTGTAATCCCAGTGGCTCTGGAGGCTGAGGCAGGAGAATTGTGAGTTCAAGGCCAGCCTCAGCAACTTAGTGGGGCCCTAAACAACTTAGCAAGACCCTGTCTCTAAGTAAAATATAAAAAAAGGCTGACAGCCAGGTGCAGTGGCATATGCCTATAATCCCAGTGGCTCAGGAGGCTGTGGCAGGAGAATCATGAGTTCAAAGCCAGACTCAGCAATGGCAAGGTGAGACCCTGTCTCTAAATAAAATGCAAAATAGGGCTGGGGATGTGGCTCAGTGATTGAGTGCCCCTGAGTTCAATCTCCAGTACCTAAAAAAATGCTGGGGATGTGGCTCCATAGTTAAGTGCCCCTGGATTCAGTCTCTGGTACAAAGAGCAAGCAAGCAAACAAGCAAGTAGGTAGCTGACACATAGTGCTTGCTCTGTGTAAGAATTATTCTCAACACTTCATCTATGTTAACTCATTTAATACTTACAGTAACCCTTTTGCAATAGGTTACTATTATCATTCTCCAATAGATAAGAAAACTGAGGAATGGAGAAGTTAAGAAACTTGCCATTTACTAAGTTGCAGAGCTGGGGTGTGAACTTGAGCAGTCTGGCCTTCTAATTACTACACTATAGTGCAAGAACAGTTAGAGATCTTTACAAGAAGTATCATCATCATTTATTTATGTATATGTCTGAGTGTGTTATACACACATACACATATATACACACAGTTCACATGGATTCATATATGTTTAAATATTTGGTGATTGTATTTTAAGATTTATTTATTTATACTGGGGATTTAACCCAGGGATACTTTACCACTGAGTGACATCCCAAGACCTTTTTTATTTTTATTTAGTTAAAAATTTTTTTTTTTTTTAGCTGCAGAGGGACACAATACCTTTTTTATTTATTTATGTGGTGCTGAGGATTGAACACAGTGCCTCACATGTGCTAGGCAAGTGCTCTACCACTAAGCTACAACCCCAGTCCCCACAGCCTTTTTTATTTTTTATTTTGAGATAGAGTTGTACTAAGTTGCTTAGTGCCTCACTAAGTTGCTGAGGCTGGCCTTGAACTTGTGAACCTTTTGCCTTAGCCTCCCAAGTTGCTGGGATTGCAGGCATGCACCACTGAACCCAGCTCAATATTTTTATTGTGGTAAAATACAAATGGTCCCCTACATAATGATGATCTTGCCTGCAATTTTCAACTTTACAATGGTGTGAAATCAATACCTATTAAAAAGAAATTGTATTTCAAATTTTGAGTTTTGATCTTCTTAATAAATTATATGAGATATTCAATATTTTATTATAAAATAGAGTTTGTGTCAGCTGATTTTGCCTAACTATAGGCTAATGTAATATTTCTGAACACTTTTAAGGTAGGCTAGTCTAAACTATGATATTTCGTAGGTCAGGTGTATTTAAACCCATTTTCTTTCTTTCTTTTTTTTTTTTTAAATAAAAGTCAGGTTTTGCTATTTTGCCCAGACTGATTTTGAACTTTTGGGTTCAAAGTAATGCTCCTGCCTCAGCCTCCCAAGTGACTAGGACTACAGATGCAAGTGCCCAGCTTGTTTTCTGTGTGTGTGTGTGTGTGTGTGTGTGTGTGTGTGTTTAGAGTTGTCATCCTAATGGGTACAAAGTGGTATCTCATTATAGTTTTGAATGGCATTTCCCTAAATGTTAGACATTGTGAGCATTTTCATATGCTTTTGACTATTTGTATATCCTGTTTGGTGAAATGTCTATTCAAGTCCTCTGCCTCTTTTTTTTTTTTTTTTTTTTTTTTTTTTTTTTTTGCAGAGGGCGGGGGGGCGGGGGGAGTACCAGGGGTTAAATTCAAGGGCATTTGACCACTGAGCCACATCCCCAGTCCTGTTTTGTATTTTATTTAGAGACAGGGACTCACTGAGTTGCTTAGTGCTTTACTTTTCCTGAGGCTGGCTTTGAACTTGTGATCCTCCTGCCTCAGGCTCCCGAGCTGCTGGGATTATAGGCATGCACCATCGCACCCAGTCTTTGCCTCATTTTGAGTTGGGTTTTTGTTTGTTGTTGAGTTTTAAGAATTATCTCTACATTCTGGATATAAATCACTTATCAGATATGACTGATAACTGTTTTCTCCCATTCTGTGTGTTGCCTTTATACTATTTTGATATTGCCATTTGATACACAAATTTTTAAATATTTTCACAAATTCCAGCTTGTCAATTATTTTTGTTATCTGTTTCCTTAGTATCCTATCAAAGAAATCAATGCCAAATCCAGTGACTTGAAGCTTTTGTGTCTCACATTTTCTTCTGAGAGTTTTAGATATCACATGTAGGTCTTTGATCCATTGTGAGTTCATTTTTGTATACAGTGTTATAAAAGGTCTACCTTCTTTCTTTCACATGTGGATATCCAGTATTCCCAGCATTATTTATTAAGACTTCCCTTTCCAACGAGTGTGTGTTTGGCACCATTGTCAAACTAGTTTATTTTCATATTCTCTATTTTTTTTTTTTTTTTTTGTGGTACCGGGGATTGAACTCAGGGGCACTCGACCACTGGGTCACATCCTCAGCCCTTTTTTGTATTTTATTTAGAGACAGGGTCTCACTGAGTTGCTAAGTACCTCACCATTGCTGAGGCTGGCTTTGAACTCGAGATCCTCCTGCCTCAGCCTCCCAAAGTGCTGGGATTACAGGCATGCACCACCGCGCCTGGCTTCATATTCTCTATTTTATTCCATTGTTCTGTATGTCTTTTTGAAAGGACCATGCTGATTATTATTATAGCTTCTTAGTAAGTTTTGAAATCAGAAGTTCAAGTTTTCCAGCTTTGTTCTTCCTTTTCAAAATTGTTCTGGTTATTCAGGTTCTCTTGAGGTCCTGTATGAATTCTAGGATGCGTTTTTCTATTTCTGCAGAGAATGTCATTGGACAAGAGCTCTACCACTGAGTCACCTCCACAGCCCATGTCATGGAATTTTGATAAGGATTGCAATGAATCTTGAGGTCACTTTAGATAGAATCAACATCTTAATAATATTAAGTTTTGTAATACATGAACATGAAATGTATTTCCATTTATTTATGTCTTCTTTAATTTCTTTCATAAATGTTTTATAGTTTTTATTATATAAACCTTTGACCTAGTTTGTTAAATTAATTCCTAAGTATTTATTCATTCTGATGCTACTGTAAATGGAATTGTTTTTGTAATTTCCTTTTCCTATGGTTTATTATCAGTTTATAGAAATATGATTGATTTTTGTGAGGTGACTTTGTATCCTAATAAACAGTGGAATTCATTTATTAGTTCTAACAGCTTTTTGATGTTTTTAATCTTTTCCACATATAAGATCATGCCATCTTCAAAGGCATATTTTGCTTTTTTTCCAACTGGATGCCTTATATTTATTTTTTGTGTCTAATTGCTCTGGTTAGAAACTTCACGAATATGTTGAATAAAAGTGGCAAAAGTGGCATCTTTGTCTTCTTCCTGCTCTTAGAAAAAGCTTTCAGTCTTTTACCAGTGATGTGATGTTTTCTGTGTTTTTTTCAATATATGAAAAGCTTTTATTACTGTGAAGTACTTTCCTGTATTCCTAGTTTGTTGGGTATTTTTATAATGAAAGTTTTTTTTTGCAGGGTTGGGTACTGGGGATTGAACCTAGAGGTGCTCAACCACTGAGCCACATCTCCAGCCCTTTTCATTTTTTATTTTGAGACAGGGTCTCACTAAGTTGCTTAGGGCCTTGCTAAATTGCTGAGGCTGGCTTTGAACTTGCAGTCTTCCTGTCTCAGCCTCTTGAGCCACTGACATTACAGGCATGTGCCACCATGCTTGGCTTTTTCTTATTTTTCTATTCCTTCTTTCATTTGTCTCTGCTGTAATCTTCATCATTTCCTTTATCTTCATAAGTCTGGATTCAGTTTGATAAAGTACTGTAACTACAGTCCTTAATTAATTATAATTCAATTTGCCACTTTAGAAAGTTTGGGGACATTATTTTTTAAATGAATTTAATAAATTTTATTTGGATTTTTTTTTTGGTAGTTCTGGAGGTAGAACCCAGACTCTTGTTCATGCTGGGCAAGTGCTCTACCATTGAGCTGCACTCCAGCCATATTTTGAAATAACTTTTGATTTACAAAAGAGTTGGAAAGATTGGACAGAAAGTTCCACCCAGTTTTGGGGGATGACACTGATAGTCCTGGTCTTAGGAATTCTCAGGAATGTTTGAAATTGTGTTTCATGGTTTCTCCTCTTTCCCTCTTCAGATTAGTCAAAGCTCCAGTTCCAGCTGCTTAGTGTCAGACCTCAGGGGAACAACTAGGGCTGCTAAATATCTTTCTCAGTACTTCTTTGGAAAAGCTATCAAAACAACAAAAACAATAACCAGATCATGTTAGAGAACACAATTGAAGACAGACTTCTTAAATCCACTGGGAGAAATGCTGAGATTGAACTATTACAAAGTGAGATATAAATCCCAAGTTCAGGGAACCCCAAATCTCTGCATGAGAACAACTCAGAAATGCTAGTATTTAAGACTATACTCAGCCTGGTGCAGTGGGGCACATCTGTAATCCCAGCGGCTTGGGAGGCTGACGAAGGAGGATTGTGAGTTCAAAGCCAGCCTCAGCAAAAGCAAGGTGCTACTTGCTTTTGTAAGACCTTGTCTTTAAATAAAATCAAAATAGGTCTGGGGATGTGGCTCAGTGGTCGAGTGTCCCTGAGTTCAATCCCCGGTACAAAAAAAAAAAAAAAAAGAATATACACTTCCTTATGTTCACAATATGTCAAGTACAATTGGCCCTCTTTTGTCAAAGGGTCCCATATTTGTGGACCAAACAACCACAAACTGAAAATATTTGAAAAAATTATGTCTCCACTGAACATTTACAGAATCTTTTTTGTCATTATTCCCTAAACAATAGAGTATAACAACTATCTATCAGTTACATTGTATTAGGTATTTTAATTAATCCAGAGATCATTTAAAGCAGAGGAAAGATGTGCATAGGTTATAGGCAAATAGTACTCCATTTTGTGTAAGGGACTTGAGCATCTAAAGATTTTTGGTTTCCACAGGTGGAACCAAATTCCCATGGATACTAATTCCAGATTGCAATCCCAGCTCTGCCATTTACTAACCATGGGCTATGGGACAAGTGACTAAATCTCCCAGTGCCTCAGTCATGTCATCTTTTTCTTTGGGGGGTGGGTACCAGGAATTGAAATCAGGGGCACTTGATCACTGAGGCACATCTCCAGCCCTGTTTTGTATTTTATTTAGAGACAGAGTCTCACTGAGTTGCTTAGCTCCTTGCTTTTGCTGAGGCTGGCTTTGAACTTGCAATTCTCCTGCCTCAGCCTCCTGAGCCACTGGAATTACAGGCGTGCACCATCGTGCCTGGCAGTTATGTCATCTTTAACATGAGGCTAATAGTAGTCCCTATCTCAAAGGTTGTTGTGAGGATTAAATGGATTAACTGTGTGTAGAGTATTTCCAACAGTGCCTGGGTCGGTAAATGCTACTAGATATTGTTAACTCAGCTATTATTATTTTTGGCTTTTAGGAAGTAGGAGAATGGACTAAATGAACCATTAAAAATACTGGATAGTATTGATACATTTCTTTTGTGTGCTTGCTTTGAACAGAAACTCAGCCACCTGTGACGAATTTGAGTGTCTCTGTTGAAAACCTCTGCACAGTAATATGGACATGGAATCCTCCAGAGGGAACCAGTCCAAATTGTAGTCTAAGGTATTTTAGTCATTTTGGTGACAAACAGGACAAGGTAAGTTTTCTGGAACATACTGCATTATTGAGGTAAAGTGAACACTATGTTTTGGGAGCCAAGAATGTGTCAAAATTCTAATCTTACTTCAAGCTGGGAACTTTATTTTGGGTTGTATCCAAATTTCAAGAGGGGTTGAACCAGCTATTGACAATATTGAACATTTAAAAATATTTATGTTATTATTAAAATTTGTTCTTACCTGTAGCTTTGCATCAACTTGCATCTATGTAACACTTTCAATTTTTCAAGGAACTTCCATATTTACCATCTAGTACAGATAGATATGCAAGAACTTTGTGGTCTAAAGTAAGTGGCCATATAGAAAGTGAAAAGCTAAAAAGTCAGTGATAAGTGGGTTTGAGCAGAAAATTTCCTGCTGTCTGAGGAAAAATGAAGAAAACTTTAAACCATTCTAGTCAAATGTAGTCAACTGATTTAAGTAAATCAGTATTAACATGGTTGGATAATTTCAGGGTCTTTATGATAATCTTATTCAACTGTTAAATCTTTATACCTTCTTTCAGTATGCATATGTTTATGATGGGAAAGGGGTATTTGAGATTATATTTGTCCAGGATTTTGAGGAGGCTGTTATTAGTAACAGTAGTGAGTTATGAAATCACTACTCTGAAGCAGCTTTGGTTGTGGGAAGAGTCGAACTAAATGTAGTTGGCACACTACTCTTAACTGACTTAGCTGGTAAGTGACTTAACCTTTCTGAGCCTTAGTATCCTTGTGTGTTAAATGGGACCCCACTCACTTCCCTGGCTTGTTGGCATGTAAGATATAATGTACGTGAAAGCTGAATAGTGATGTTGGAACAGGGAAATTTCCAGAGGGAAATTTGCTTTCCTCTCCTCTCTGCTGAGTTGTTAATTATGGCTTAGGTATTAATTGGGGCTTGTCAGGAGTATTTGTGTTTGATTGATTAATTGGAATGAACTCAGGGGTACTTTCCCCAGCCCTTATTATTTTATTTTAAGTTACATGTAGCCATCTCACCTGGCTAGAAATATTGCTTTCTGGTTTTGTTTGTTTGTTTGTCTTTTTGTTTTTGTACTGGATATTGAATCCAGAGGTACTTTACCAGTGAGCCTTATCCCCAGCTGCCTACCCCCTTTTGAGTCAGGGTCTTGCTTAGAGCTTTAGAGCTTCAGTAAATTGCTTAGAGCTTCACTAAGTTGCTGAGGCTGGTGATCTTGATCCCTGCCTCAGTCTTCTGTGTCATTGGGATTAGAGGTGTGTGCCACGTGCCTGGCAGTATTTGCATTTTAAAAGAGGTCCTCTAATAGGCTAGAAGCCTGGGGATAATTCTAGCAGTGAAACTCAAGTTTCCATTGGCATCTTCTTATTCCTAAGGAAGAGCCTTAGCATTTGAAATCTTAGTGCTTGTTTTTGGTAGTTCAGCCTTGAGAAGTTCAGGAAAAGAACCTTAATTGCCTTTGTGCGTGAACCCATGGTCACATAAGTATCTAAGTGGCACTCTGAGGAGAGTCAGGTCCCTTTTCATCAACTTGTCAAGGATCAGTCAGATAAATATGCTGATATTCTAGCCTAGAAATTAAGTGTATTTAGAGAAATTTAGACTTGAAGGTCTAAACCTTAAGAGATAGTGCAATTAAACAGAATTGAGTTTGAAAATTTGTCTCTTTCTCTTTCAAGCTGTGTGACCTTGGGTAAGTCACTTAACCTCCCTGAGTCTTAATTTCCTTGTTTTTAAAATATTGGGTGTGGCCGAGGATTTCATGTGCATTAAGGAAAAGAGGCTGGGTGCGGTGGCGCATGCCTGTAATCCCAGCACTTGGGAGGCTGAGGCAGGAGGATTACAAGTTCCAAGCCAGCCTCAGCAATGGCAAGGCACTTAGCAACTCTGTGAGACTCTGTCTCTAATAAATTAAAAAAAAAGGGGGCTGGGGATGTGTCCCAGTGGTCGAGTGCCCCTGAGTTCAATCCCTGGTACCAAAAAAAACAAAGGAAAAGAGGTTTGTCATGTACCAGACACAGCTTGTGCTCAAGTAATTGTTAGCTATTATTATTACTATTGTTAGGTTGAACCGTGCAAAAAACTATTATAGCACAAAAATGGTTGAATGTTGTCAGTATTATATAATTCAGCCTAATATTATCATTTGGTTTATTTTCCTTCTATTTCACTCCTGAAGAGAACAGATGGACATCATAAAGGGTGACTCTACCTGAGGCCTTGTTTATTTTAGCCATTTGAAGGGTTAATATTTATCAATCCTTCAGTTGTGATAAATGCAGATTATTCCTTCCAATCAGTGATGTGGGATTTCCTGTCTACCTGTTGGAGTTTACTGTGCTAAAGCTCAAAATGAGTGACAGGAGTAATTTTCCTCTCTCCTTTTTGTCCTTTGGATACAGCATTAATATTGTAGGTAACAGGTATATATACCTTTTGAAACATTGAAGCAGTGCATTAGGATGGTTTGTACATGTTAGGGGGTTTATGCAGTGTCGTGGTTCCAAGTTGCTAAGTGAGATAAACTCTGGAAGTCATTTTCAATATTCAGATGGTAGGCTCATCAATTGATGTCTATTAGTTCCCTAATCTGAAAAGTTGAAGAAGGATCTGGCATCAGTTTTTTAGTTATCTTTCATCACCAAGAGATAGGCAAGTCCCACTGGGTGAGTAAATCAAAAGTCCCTTCTGTCCAGGCACCTAGAGAGGCAGAAGCTGAGAAATTCCTTCTGAGAAAGGAATTTTGGAATTGGGAAGGTGCAATCTAGCCAAGTGAACATTAGTCCAGAAAAATAAGTTCAGGACTCTGGTCTTAAGTTTTTGATAAATTTTCAAAGGATGCAGGATTCCCTGAGGGGTGGAGAATAATAGAGCAGCTACCAGTGGAATGATTCACCAAAGATGAAAGTCACATGGGAGCCCTCACACATATCTCATTAAGATCTGATGGGAGGAATCTGGTCCTTCGAGTAATAGGGAGAGTTATGCCTGACTTGGCAATTATTAATAATCAGAGTTCCTATTTTTTTTGGCAGTACTAGGGATTGAACACAGGGGTGCTTTACCACTGAGCTATACCTCCAGCCCTTTTTATTTTTATTTTGAGATAGGGTCTTGCTGAGTTGTCCAGACTGGCCTTGAACTTGTCATCTTCCTGCCTCAGCCTCCTGAATGGCTGAGATTACAGGTGTGCACAGCCACAGTTCCTACATTATTCATACCAATTTAACATTATTTACCTTGAACTCTCAAATGCTTTAGAAACATTATTTTTTTAATATTTTAAAATTTGTTTTAGTTGTACACAATGCCTTTTTAATTTGTTTTAGTTGTACACAATACCTTTATTTTTGGTGCTGAGTATAGAACCCGGGTCGCACACGTGCTACGCAGGTACTCTACCGCTGAGCCACAACCCCAGCCCCATACATTATTATTTTTTAATATTTTATTTTTTAGTTATAGTTGGATGCAATACTTTTATTTTTATTTATTTATTTTTATTTTTATGTGATGCTGAGGATCAAACCCAGGGCCTCGCATGTGCTAGGTGAGTGCTCTACTGCTGAGCCACAACCCCAGCCCTGACATTATTATTTTTTTAAAAAATGTTTCCTCCTAGTGTCCCTTTTCTAAATTATCTTATTATTCATATGCCTAAAGGATAAGATTCAGATATAGGTGCTAAAGCATTTTTTAAAAAATTAAATTACATTATAATAAAAATGTGTGTGTAATAAAACTCCTCAGTCCTCTAACTGAAACAATATCTATATAATAAGAGAACTGTAATTTTTTTTTAATGATGATTGTAATTTATGGTGTTTTTAAATTTCTGGGAAAAATTTTTTTTGTGATGTGGGAGCTAGAACCCAGGGCTTCATACCTGCTAGGCAAGCACTCTACCACCCCAGTTCTAATTTATGGCTTCATACCTGCTAGGCAAGCACTCTACACCCCAGTTCTAATTTATGGTATCTGATGGTACATTTTCCCCTGGTGTCCTCAAAGGGCAAATACAGATTCCAAAAAAGAATCATTAAGCATCCTTGAGTCAGTGTGACTCATTTAGAGATAGAAAGGACTGTGTTCAGTAAAATTGTGAGGTTAGTGAAATTTTCATGCAAAGCTTTCCTGCTACCTTACAATGATGCTGGGAGTTGGTCTTCAGTTTCACAGGCCCAGAAACCTCACTTCCTCAGCACACATTCATCTCTCAAGGGGCAATTCTTTACTTTGCTTTGAAAACTAAAATGATGAAGCATTCTAAAAAGACTTCTGTCAGCATAACTGGTGTGTTCCATCCCAGTAGGCAGAGCCTGTATGGGAAGCCAAATGATAAGTAGGTTTCTTGGCAAGCAATCAGGAATTTGTTGTGAAAATGTACTTTGCTAAGAATAGCTTGAGGGCCCACTGAGGGTAAGCAGAACTTTGCTGGATACTCAATGTCTATGTAGCAAAGTCACTCTCTCTTTTCTCCCAGCTAGAATTTTGTTCAAAGATATTTCTTTTTCCAGGTAGACCAACTTCCCTGTTCATAGTGCTGTCTTGACTGAGCCTAAGAACTATTCTGTCTCTGTAAAGTGATTTTTCTCATGTCTTTGCTATGGTTTATTTATTGTTGATTTACCAGCTACTAAGACATCTTTATGTCCAGGTTTTGGAGGTATCTCACAGTTGCTCTCTTGCTTAGCTAGCATCAAGCATGTGAAATGTCAGAATAGCTATTTGGGGTGGTAGATTGAGCTAGTTGTAACCAATTTTCCCCTTCATGGTCATCAGTGCATTATAAAAGGAAATACTATCTGAAACTTGAGTCAGAAACTTGCAAAACAGGAAGCGCTTGCCTTGGAGCTCTGATTAAAAGCAGCTCCATTCTTAATTATTCCAACTCTGTCACCTTTGGAAATGTTAATTTTCCAGAGAGCCATTTAATATCATTATTCTGAATCATAATAACTGGACGTGTGATTTATGTCTTTCAGATGTCTATAAGGGGGCTGGGGTTGTGGCTCAGCAGTAGAGCACTCGCCTAGCACCACGTACAAATAAAGTCATTGTGTACAACTAAAACAAATTAAAAAAAAGATGTCTATAAGTTGACTTTTGTGGTTCCACAAATCTCATCTACTTTTTAGAGTAAGACTGTATATACTCAGTCATATGGTGACTCTTGAAATTTATACAAATGTGGAGGATGGTCGGAATAATCCAACAGTACAGAAAAGTGTTTAATGAAAAGTGTTTATTTGGCTTTCAGTTCCCAGAGATAATTGTAATTACCAGGTTCTTAAAGCAATCCTTTTTTATCTTGATCATGATGGTAAAGTACATCTGGAAGTTGAATTTTGATAATCATATTGTGTTTTCTTTAAAGTGGTTTTTGACAGCTGATGTGTTAGAATAGTAGGTTTGTGAATAAACTTCATGATGTTGATGTTTTTAAAATGTGGGAAATTGTCTTTAATCCACACCAGGCTTTGTCAGCGGTAGCACAACTTACATTTGGTGCACGATTGTTTGTTGTGGGAGGGATGGCTGTCCTGTGTCTTGCAGGATATTTAGCATCATTCTTAACCTCTATCCTCTAGATGCTAGTAGTTCCTCACCTTCCAAG
The DNA here is from genome assembly GCA_025594165.1 of Tamias sibiricus. Classification (NCBI taxonomy): domain Eukaryota; kingdom Metazoa; phylum Chordata; class Mammalia; order Rodentia; family Sciuridae; genus Tamias; species Tamias sibiricus. The sequence goes on from CM046667.1 coordinate 109,371,116, forward strand.
TTATGAATATCCCTAGATGCTACTGACTGTCCCCAGGGATGGCAAGAGAAAAAACTACTCTCAATTGAGGATCACTGAGCCACACCATTTCACAACTTACCATTTCAAAAACATTTGGGCATGCTAATGTTTAATTTTTTAAGCACATTTTTGTGTGTTTGCTTCATCAATGCTTTCTTTTTTAACTTTCTAACCTCAGATAATTGCTCCAGAAACTCATCGTTCAAAGGAAGTACCCCTAAATGAGAGGATTTGTCTGCAAGTGGGGTCCCAGTGTAGCACCAATGAAAGTGAGAAGCCCAGCATTTTGGTGGAAAAGTGCATCTCACCCCCTGAAGGTAACAACTGAAAAAGCACTCTCTTCGGTGTTTAGAGATTAAATCCAAATGCTCTATGTGCTGGTGTTGATTGGTCATTAATTCATTCAGTTTTCAAACTTTTGCTGAGTCTGATAAGGGCTAGGCAGTGTAGTAGGCGCTGACAACACAATGATAAATCCGAGGTTGTCTCTGCCTTCAGTGTGCTCACAGACAGCTTGAATAACAATGCCTACTAGTTCTAGTGTTTTATAAATTGAAAATGGACACACACACACACACACACACACACACACACCCTTCCCTAAATTGACCCTCATTAGCTCATCTTGTGAAGTGGGTGTAGCATGTTTTTTTTTAATATTTATTTGTTTTAGTTATACCACACAATGCAATGTGTTTATGTTTATGTGATACTGAGGATCGAATCCAGGCCGTGCACATGCTAGGCGAGTGCTCCACCACTGAGCCATAACCCCAGCCCAGGTGTAGCATGTTTTATTACCCTGATCTTTTGTTTTATGAGGAAGAAGACAACTGAGTAACTTGCTCTAGGTCTTCAGATTCCAGGTCCAGTGCATTTGTTAAAACCAAAATACTATCTTATTCATGATATATGGAAAATAGTTAGGTATACAGAATGTATTTGGGGAAGAATGTTAAAAAGGAAAAATAAGCCTGTTGGCTTAGCTTCAGTACATACTAGCCCTAGGAAAAACTGTTAAGTAATGAGGTTGATCATTGTCCCCCACTCTCACATTACCCAATGTCCTTCCAGCTCTTATGGTGCTTACTGATAAGAGCAGGGCTACGAGATACTGGCTGTCTTAGGTTTAAATCCCAACTGTCACTAATCACAGTAAAAGTATGATCTGAGGCAGATTCCTTAGCCCCTCTACACCTCAGTTTTCTCATCTATAAGATGGGGATGATGGTGGTAACTACCTCTTTTTTTAATATCTTTTTTAGTTGTAGATGGACACAGTACCTTTATTTATTTTATTTTTTATTTTTTTAAAAATATTTATTTATTTGCTTTAGTTGTATATAATGCGTTTATTTGTACGTGGTGCTGAGGATCGAACCCGGGCCGCACACATGCTAGGTGAGCGCTCTACCGCTGAGCCACAACACCAGCCCCTATTTATTTTATTTTTTATATGGTGCTGAGGATCAAACCCAGTGCCTCACACATGCTGGCAAGCACTCTACCACTGAGCCCCAGGCCCAGCCCCAGTATATACCTCTTAAGATTATTGAAGGGATTATCTAAGTCTCTATACATAAGGTACTTAGAATGATCCCTGGCAAGAACAAATGCTATACACATGTTCTTTCTTTTCTTTTTTTATACCTGGGATTGAACCCAGGGGCACTTAACCATGAGCCACATCTCCAGCCCCTTTTATTTTTATTTTGAGGTAGTCTCTTGTTAAGTTGCTTGCTAAGGCTGGCCTTGAATTTGTAATCCTCCTACCTTAGCCTCCCAAACCTCTGGGATTACAGACATGCACCACCATGCCTGGCCATATGTTATTTCTTAATATTATGTTGTCCTTTTGTTGGGTAGGGCAGGGCCCTATCTTCCACCTCCAAACCTTGGCACTGCATATCCTACCTGCTTTGTAGTGATCAAAATCTATGAAATGCTATTTATAAAATTATAAAATTCAGAACTCCCAAGAGATTGGGAGCATGGCTTAAGATAACTTACCTGCTCTGTTCTCATTTTTTAGGAGTTTAAGAATCTGAGAAAAAGTTATATTATGACATAAAATGGTTGATGATGGCTTGGTGCAGTACTCCTTCAAGGATTATTAAGGGATACAAGTTTATTTATTTATTTATTTATTTTGGGGTACTGGGAATTGAACCCAGGGGTGCTTAACCACTGAGACACATCCCCAGCCCTTTTTTTTTTGTATTTTATTTAGTCTTGCTAAGTTGCTGAGGCTGGCCTTGAACTTGTGATCCTCCTGCCTTAGCATCCTGCATTGCTGGGATTATAGGCATGCACCACCATACTCAGCTACAGGTTTATACTTTAAAAGGAAGCATTTAATTTACAGATATGCCACCTTAACTAAAATAACTTAATAGAGATTTTAGTCCAGAAAGATTTTTGGGCTCCTAAAGGCATAATGCAAAATAAGTAACTGTTAAAGTTTGTTTACCTACTTAGAACTATTTCAGGAGGAATATTGTTTACTTTTTAAAATAGTATTGATTGGGGGCTGGGGTTGTGGATCAGAGGTAGAGCGCTTGCCTAGCACGTGCGCGGCCTGGGTTTGATCCTCAGCACCACGTAAAAATAAACACATTGTGTACAACTTAAGCAAATAAATAAATATTTTAAAAAATAGTATTGATCAAAAGGCAGGAAGGTATGCTATACCTCAGTAAAGTGTTTTTCAATATAAGGTTGGGGCTAGGAATATAACTCAGTGGTAGAGCATGTGGTTAGCACGTTTAAGACCCTGAGTTCCATCTTGAGCACATAAATAAATAAATATTGTTTGTACTTTTATATTCATTTCTGAATAGTCTTTGCCTATGATTGAAATATTATTTGGCCTTTAAACCTCTCTCTCCAATTAAAGGTAAAAGAGTTAATGTCCCCAGACATAACAAAATTGTTTTCTTTGTGTGAGGAGGTGAGAAAGAATGTTGCAAACAAGTTAGATTTGGGTTTTTGCCATTTAGGGACTTCTAGGTAAAATGGGATGAGAGATTAGGGATTAACTTTCTGGTAAAACAGCCTGAAACATCCTCTACCATCTTCTATGCCACAGAACCATTGGCAAGAAGGGTACTAAATTCTACCTGGTTATTCTAGGCGATCCTGAGTCTGCTGTAACAGAGCTCCAATGCGTTTGGCACAACCTGAGCTACATGAAGTGTTCATGGCTTCCTGGAAGGAATACAAGTCCTGACACTAACTATACTCTTTACTACTGGTGAGTATGTATGTATAGTAGAGTTACTGGAGGACTGATTGTAACTGTGTAGGGGTCCTTTTGATTCAACTTAGTTAAAAAAAAAAGGAACAGCCTATTATTCTCAACAAAGGCAAGAAGGAGGGAACTTTGCTTCAGTGGAAAACGCATCTGCTTTGGGTGTCTAATTTTAAAAAATTCCTAATATATCCACATAGCTGTGTATTTATCACCCTAATCAATTTTAAAATACTTTCATTATTTCAAAGAAACCTGATCCCATGAGTACTCGACTCCCTTTCTTCTCACCCCTCCTAGCCCCTGGGAACTACTCACCTATTTTCTATATCTATAGATTTGTCTATTCTGGACATTTAATACAAATGGAATCATATAACTTTTGAGACTGGCTTCAATCACTAGGCACAGTGTTTTCAAGGTTCATCTGTGTTGTAGGATGTATCAGAATATTGTCACATTTTATTGCTAAATAATATGCCGTTGTAGGGATATGCTGTGTTTTCTTTATCTGTTCATCAGTTGATGGACATTGGGTTTTTTTCTGCTATTGGCTGTTGTGAATAATGTTGCTATAAACATTCATACACAATTATTTATGTGAACATATGTTTTCACTTCTTTAGGAGTACCTATGAGTAGAATTGCTGAACTATATGCTAACTATGTTTAACTGTTTAATGAAGGCTGTATTTTTCTTGACATTGTTAAAAATGTCAACAAGTCAAAAAAGACCTTTCTATTTAAACTATAGATCCATAGGGTGTTGCAAAATATATATGTAAGGAGATCCCCATGTACTTTTCACCCGATTTTTCCCATTGGTAACCTCTTGGGTAACTGTAATACAATATCAAAACTGGAAAATTGGCATTGGTATAATCCACAGCTTTATTCACAGTTTATCAGTTTTACATGTGCTTGTGTGTGTTCACATGCAATTTTATCATATTGGAAATATAGAAAGATTCCATTGCTACAAAGATACCTTGAGTTGCCCTTTTATAGCCATACTTTCCTTCTGCACCCCCTCTTCTCTGCATTCCTCTCTCCCAAGTGTTTAACCACTGGCATCTACTAACCTATTCTCCATCTCTATAATTTTGTCAGTTCAACGATGTTACTGGAATGGGATCCTATAGTGTATACTACTTAAAACTGGCCTTTTTTATTAATACACAAACACCCTTAAAGCATATGCAAGTTGTTTTTATATATATATATATATATATATATATATATATATATATATCAAGAGTCTTGATATATATATATATATATATATCAAGAGTCTTGATATATATATCAAGAGTTTGTGCAACAATGTTACTAGAATGGAATCTTACAGTGTATACCACTTAAAACTGGCCTTTTTTTTTTTTTGCAGTGCTGGGGATTCAACCCAGTGCCTTGTACATGTACTCTACCAACTGAGCTATATCCCCAGCACAAGACTGGCCTTTTTTTTGTTAAACACAAAATGCTCTTAAACTTCATGCAAGTTGTTACATATATCAATTGTTCCTTTTCATTGCTGAGTGGTATTCAATAATATGGATGTACCCTGATTTTTAATTGTTTTAATACTAAGGATTGAACCCAGGGGTACTTTACCACTGAGCTAAATCACAAGCTCATTTTTGTTTTTATTTTGGGACATTTTCACTAAGTTACTGTGATTCTTGCTAAGTTGCTGAGGCTGACCTCAAAGTTGTGATCCTATTACTTCAGCCTTCTGAGTTGCTAGGATTATAGTTGTGTACCACCATGCCTGACTGGATATACCTGTTTGTTTAACCATTCATTCATTGAAAGGCATTTCAGTTGTTTCCAGTTTGTTGCTATTACAAATAAAACTTCTATAAATATTTATGTATAGATATTTTTAAATATTTTTAGTTGTTGATGAACCTTTATTTAACTTATTTATTTATATGTGATGCTGAGAATCTAATGCAGTGCTTCACACATGCTAGGCAAGTGCTCTACCACAGAGCTACAACTCCAGCTCTATGTATAGATTTTTATGTGAGCATAACTTTTTATTTCTCTTGAATAAATACACAGGAGTATAAATTACTGAGTCATATGGTAATTGCTTGTTAAGTTTTATTTAAAAACTGCCAAAGTATTACTTACCTAAGGCAGTTGGACCATTTTACATTGCTGCCAGCAATCCAATTCAATTCAATAAACCTTTATTTAGCACACATTGTGGGTAAAGTATTGAATGGACAGCAGACAAGAAATTTGTCCCTTGGCTTCTAAGACCTAAAATAGACAGGGGAGATAGTGTCCAACACCATTACCTTTGTCACTATAAGGTAGTATATGCCGCAGGCTGTTGCTGAGGCACACAAGGATTCTTGTAGGAAGCTAGGGTGGAATGGGAACTGGTGGCAGGGGGAAGCTGGGAGGCTTCAAATAGGGGATAGATTGGACAAATAGGAGAATTTCTTAGAGGTAGCTCTCTGGGGAAGAATGTTCTGAGGGATGGAGAATTTTTTTAAAGTAGATTTACTTACTCTTTCTAAAGGCCCTGAAAATATAATGGATGCATTGACTCTTTTTTTAATCCACATATAATATTTATACATATTTATGGGATAGAATATTACAATTTGATACATGTATACAATGTATAATGAGAAAATCAGGGTGATTAACATTTTCATCTCCTCAAATATTATTGTTTTTGTTTTAGACCTACAAACTCTTCTCTACTTATTTTGAAATGTACAATTAATTGTGGACTACTATTGCCCTATTATGCTCTAGAATATTAGAACTGCTTCCCTGTTCCCCAACTGTGTATTGGTACTCCATTATCCCTTTTATCCTTCAGAAATGGGGATATTGAGTTAGTCTGATAGCAGATAGAGAAGGGAGAATCCAGCCTTGACACTCTATCTTGTACATGGACTTGTTCGCATCACTATTATTTGTTAAAGTGGCTCTGAGAGAATGGGGTGTAGAGGCTTCGTCTAGGAGTTCTGAAGCTACCAAATAAGCACTTTCATCCTGGAGTGTTGAGCTGGGGGTGGAGTTCAGTGACACCGCACTTGCATGAAGCCCTGAGTTTGATCCCCAGCACCACACACAAAAAAAAGGAAAAATAAAGAAAGAAAGGAAGGAAGGAAGAAAGAAAGAAAGAGAAAGAAACAAAAATCCTGGTGTGTCCATTTTGCTTGATGACTTGACAAAAAGTGTTTTTGGTATATTAAAATACTCATGGCTATAGAATGCAAAAAAGACAATTTTTGGTTTAAATTTATTTTTAACTGATACATAAAAATCATGCATACTTAGTATTATTCATGTGACATTTCAGTACATGTACACAGTGTGTAATGTTTAAATCATGTTAAACTTTTATACCTCCTTAAATTGCATGACTTTTAGAATGAAAACCTCTAAAGTCAAATTCACCTACATGTCATGTAGAAGGGTCCTCCTGGCAGCCGGGCGCGGTGGCGCACACCTGTAATCCCAGCACTTTGGGAGGCTGAGGCAGGAGGATCTCGAGTTCAAAGCCAGCCTCAGCAATGGCGAGGCACTTAGCAACCCTGTGAGACCCTGTCTCTAATAAAATACAAAAAAGGGCTGGGGATGTGGCCCAGGGGTCGAGTGCCCCTAAGTTCAATCCCTGGTACCATGCACACAAAAAAGGGTCCTCCTGGCAAAATTGAGACACATTGCAGGTGAAACCAGATGGCATTGAGATTGTATGGTTCTTTCTATAGGTTTAACCCAGGGGTGCTTTGCCACTGAGCCTCATCCCAGCCCTTTTATTTTTCATTCTGAGACAAGGTCTCACCAAGTTGCTGAGGCTGGCTTTAAACTTGTGATCCTCTTGCCTTAGCCTCCGAAGCTGCTGGGATTATAGGCATGTGCTACTGTGTCTGGCTTGTTTCTCCTTTCCTTAAAACGTTTTGTGGCTCCTTTGTGTCTTTGGGATAAAATATAAACTCTTGAACATGACAGACAAAGACCTTTATGACCTGGCCTTCATCAACCTCCCTAGCCCTGGTCTCATCTCCTTCCCTCCAGCCCTGCCCTCTTGCAGCCTATCATTCAGCTCACACTGAACTTCTTTCATTTCCTCAGACTGACTCTTCAAGCACTCAGAAGAGTAGAATTCAAACAGAATATTCACATAGAATAGTGGAAACATTCTGTTCTTTTGTCACCCAGATTTTGCCCTTTTACCTAATGCCTTTCATTTATCTTCATCACAGCTCAGACACCATTTCCTCTCCAGAAAGCTTTCCTTGACCTCTCAAGTCTAGATACATGCCCTTTCCTCATGTCCCATGGTACCTTGCACTTTTACATGCCATAGTGCTCAGCACATTGTGTTGTTATTTCCTGTTTACTTGGTGGTAGCCTGCCCCAGGCTACAATCTCCTCTGAAAGCAGGGACTGCGTCTTGTTTCCCCCAGTGCCTGACCATGATAGGTATTCTATAAATCACTTGTGAATATTTGGTAGGATCCAAAGCTAAAGAACATTCAGTGCTGTCATGAGAACTTAGGAAGTGTAAGTGGCTCAGAAGTATTATAGTATGGGAATCAAAAGAGAGAAGGATGAAGTAGATATGGCTCTCTGAAGACTTGCTAGTAAAGAGGCCAAAGAACTAAGCCTAAGAAGCACTGGCCTGTGAATATTCTCTCTGATACCTGGATGCTAACACACAAAAAGGATGGGGAAGAAATGATAGAAGTTCATTGGATTAGACAAAGGGGGATAATGGGAAGGGAAAGGAATGGGAATAGGAAAGACAGTAGAATGAATTGGACATAACTTTCCTATGTTCATATATGAATACATGACCAGTGAAACTCCACATCATGTACAACCACAAGGATGGGATCCTAATTAGAATAAGTTATATTCCATGTATATATAATGTGTCAAAATACACTCTACTGTCATGTATATCTAAAAAGAGCAAATAAAATATAGAAGCACTGGGCTGGCTCTGTTGATGTTGCAATGAAGTCTAGGGAGAGCTGTTATTACAGACTTTTTTAAAAATTGTATGTTGTTTATTTATTTTAGTTGTTAATGGACCTTTATTTTTTTATTTATATGTGGTACTGAGAATTGAACCCAGTGCCTCACACATGCCAGGCAAGCGCTCTACCACTGAGCCACAACCCCAGCCCTACTACACACTTTTAACAATGTCCTAGGAGTTGGTAGCATCCTGTGTTTATTATGCTATTTAACCCCTCTTTCTCTCCCTGGAGGAATTATGGATAAAACCACAGAGAAACCTTTAAAGAGTCTGTGTCTATAAGGGGAAGGAAAGAAGTCTTAAAATCATATCTCATTATGTGGCAGACTGTGTGGAAAAATAACATAGCTAGTAGAATTGGGTGGTACTGCAGGGAGATGACTTAATCCTTGGGGTTCTGATAAGACAAAAATTGGGAAATGTCTTGAGAATGTACTAGCGCAAAGTAAGTCTCAGTGCGATTTTTTTTTTTTTATACCAGGGATTGAACTCAGGGGCATTCGACCACTGGGTCAATCCCCAGCCCTTTTTAGTGTTTTTATTAGAGACAGGGTCTCACTGAGTTGCTAAGTGCCTCGCCATTGCTGAGGCTGGCTTTGAACTCGCGATCCTCCTGCCTCAGCCTCCCAAGTGCTGGTGCTACTGCACCTGGCTTCTCAGTACGAATTATGATGAGTGTCTTCTTTGAATGAATGAATTAGAAAAAACTGGAATGACCAATTTGAAAAAGCATTCTCCTTCCTCTGTGCTTATGTGGCTCTTGCCAAAGCCAATAGTAGATGGTGCTTGGGCTGGCTTTCAGCCCTCAGTTGATGCCTTTTTGCAGGGCACAATCTATACAATGATAGAAGATGGCTCAAGAGAGTGGTAATTCATTGGCACCCAAGTGAAATAGGTATCAAAGATCCTGCTTTCTGTCACACACATTCCCAGAGCTCGTCAACAATAGGATTTTTTCCCATAGTATACATTTGTGCTATTCAACACAGAAGCTGTTAGCTACTTGTGGCTATTTACATTTAAATTTAAATCAATTAAAATTAAGTTAAAACTTCAGTTACCCAATCTCACTAGGTAGTTTCACTGTAGTTCTTACATTGGGCAGCACAGATATATAACATTTCCATGATCTTGAAAGTTCTTTAGAACATTGTTGGTAAAGGTTCTATATCCTCTGCCCTCACTACCCCATAACTTATTCTTTCTAGAGCCAAACTGTTTAGATTCAAATCCTGGCTCTCTTCCTTACCAGCAAGATGATTTGGGGCAAGCCCCTTCTTTCTGAGCCTGAGTTTTATAACTGATAAAATGGGGTAGTGATAATAGCACCTACTTCTTAAGGTTGTTGAGGGATGTTATTGTATGAAAAGTATTTGGAGCCATGACTAACTGCTGGCAAGTATAGAATAAACACTGAGTACCTGATAGCTGTCATTATTGGTGTGTGCTATTCATCCCCAGTCCCTTGCAGATAGAGTCATTGCACAGTGCTGGCCTCCTCCCCTGCCTTGGAGATTTGGCACCAATCCTATACCTCTTCTTTCCCTTGTCTTCCCTAGATTGGTTCTTTCCCAAACAAAATAACAAAAGCAAGGGAGTCAAGATAGTGCTCATTAGCAAGCACCCAGAAATGGTTTAGGTTCTTGTGTAAATCACATCTCATATACTGCCAAAGACTATTTTCCCTAATCTCCAATCAGAAAATGGGGAGTCATTTTTAAAATTTAAAATAGATCTTTGAAACTCTAGGGTAATGACTTATTTCCTTACAGAGATAACCTGGCATTCAAAGGACCTAAATAGCTACACACTAACCAGGGCAATGAATTTTAGGGAATTTTTTACCACATTAATCATCTTCAAAGTTGGAAAATAATCTCTAATTTGTCCATTATCCCTCATGTCTGCAATGTGATTCTGCAGAGGAATTCTGTGTGTTTATTTCCATAGAAAGCACTTGCTATTTTAGTTTATCATCTAGTCTTTCACGAAAAGTCCAAAAGTGTTGTCTATTAAAACCAGTATTTTCTCTTTTATTATTATTTTTCTAAGTTACAACAAAATTGTTTTAAAATTTCACATCTGGGGTCCTGTATATATATGAAATACTTAGAGTACAAAAATGAAAAAGGGATCTAAAAGATTGTTTATCAGAGGAGTTCCTTTCATTATTAAAAATAATGTTGTACGTAGTTTTCTCTAGTTATGTAAGAAAAATATCTTTAGTTTCTGTTTCTGGTTGTTGTGGATGGAAAACATTCTACGATGGTCTAATCCAAGAACTAGTCATGACAATAACTTAATTTTTAAAACATTGTTTTCTTTCATATACTACAGGGACCTACAACTTGGAGGAAAAGGCTTGTACTATCTCTTGAAGGATAAGAACATTCTCTATGTTGAAGCATTGCTTTACACAGTCTTTGTGGGAGTAAAATATGTTAGATCTGAATTTTCAAAAAAGGATTTGAAGCCTTATAAGTCTGAGAGAAGGTTTGAGGAATCAGCATTTTATTTATTTATTTTTATTCTAATTAGTTATACATGACAGTAGAATGCATTTTGACATATTGTGTACAAATGGAGCACAACTTCTCATTCCTCTGGCTGTATATGGTGCAGTCACTCTAATAATGTATTCATAATGTATATAAGGTAATAATGTCTGTCTTATTCTACCATCACTCCCATCCTCACAGCGCCATCCATACTCTCCCTCACAAACCATAGTTCCTTCATTCTTCTCTACCCCACCACCCCACTATGGATCAGTATCTGCTTATCAGAGAAAACATTTGGCTTTTGTTTTTTTGGTTTTTTTTTTTTTTTTTTGGATTGGCTTATTTCACTTAGCATGATATTCTGTATTTCTATCCATTTACCTGCAAATGCCATAATTTTATTCTCTTTTAATGCTGAGTAATATTCCATTGTGTGTATGTACCACATTTTCTTTATCCATTCAACTGTCGAAGGGCACCTAGGTTGGTTCCATAGTTTAGCTATTGTGAATTGTGCTGCTATAAACATTGATGTGGCTACATCACTGTAGTGTGCTATTTTTAAGTCCTTTGGGTATAGACCAAGGAGTGGGATAGCTGGGTCAAATAGTGGTTCCATCCCATGTTTTCTGAGGAATCTCCATACTGCTTTCCATAGTGGTTGCATCAATTTGCAGTTCCACCAGCAGTGTATTAGTGTAGCTTTTCCCCCACATCCTTGTCAAAACTTGTTATTGCTTGTATTCTTGATAACTACCATTCTAACTGGAGTGAGATGAAATCTTAAGAGTAGTTTTGATTTGCATTTCTCTAATTGCTAGAGACGGTGAACATTTTTTCATATGTTTGTTGATCAATTGTATTTCTTCTTCTGTGAAGTGTCTATTCAGTTCCTTAGCCCATTGGGTTATTTGTGTGTATGTGTTTTTTTTTTTTTTTCAGTTCTTTTTAGTTCTTTTAATATCCTGGAGATTAGTGCTGTATCTGCGGTGCATGTGATAAAGATTTTTTCCCATTCTGTAGGCTCTCTCATCATGTTATTCATTGTTTCCTTTGCTGAGAAGAAGCTTTTTAGTTTGAATCCATCCTATTTATTGAAGGAATCAGCATTTAAATTACTACATGGGCTGGGGATATAGCTCACTGGTAGAGAGCTTGCCTAGCATACTGGAGGCCCAGGGTTCCATCCCTAGGACCAAAACTAATTAACTAACTAAAAAACTACAGATGATTTGAGGTAGCAGAACAAGGGGTTTAGGACTGTTTACTCTTTTTTTTATTTTAACTTTTTATACATGTTTACAGAGTGCATTTCATTTCATATTACATATAAAGAGCACAATTTCTCAATTTGCTGGTTTTATATAAAGTATTTTTACAACAATTGTATCTTCATACATGTATTTAGGGTAGTCATGAATAACTCAGTCTGCCATTATTCTTATCCCCTTGCCCCCCCCCCCCCCCTTTGTTCTATTTAAAGTTTCTTCATTCCTCTCATCCCCACTCCCTTGCCTTTATAAGTTAGTATCTTCATATCAAAGAGATCATTCGACTTTTGTTTTTTGGGGATTGGCTAACTTCACTTAGCATTATTTTCTCCAACTCCATCCATTTACTTGCAAATGCCATGTTTTTATTATTTTTTAGTGCTGAGTAGTGTTCCATTGTGTATATACCAAAGTTTCCCTATCCATTCATCCACTGATGGGCATCGGGGTTGGTTCCACATAGGACACTTTACTCTTAATTCATTTTTTAAAAATTGTCTTCCTTTTTTTTTCCAGAATGTTGGCACAGCTCCTATTGTGGCTAATGATAGAAAGCCTGAGTCTGTGTCTTCTGCTCATTACTAAAAAAATAGTTCCTACACTAAAACATGTGATGAGTGCTTTTTGTCTACCTGTACTATGCTAGGTGCTAATGATCATTGAGGCAGGTATGCACAGAGGTGAAGTGGGAAATAAGATACCAGCGGCACTATTTATTGAAGGCACTTGAAGCCTCATTGTGAAGTAGGGCACTTAAAAAGCCATTGTGTTATGGAATGTTGTTCTGGCAGCAATGGAAGGACACTAATAATGAAGTTCAGCGAGGTCAATCTGGAGAAGTCATGAAGCCTGAGGCAGTGAGATCATGAATCAGGGTGTAGGCAATGAGAGTATCACAGAAGACAAGAATCCAAGATGCTTTGCATGCAAAATTTGGTGATAGAATATAGGAAAATGAGAAAAAAAGGGTGATTTCAAAGTATATAAGGAGCCTAGAGAAAATGAGCTTGGAGTGATGGAAATGGGAAGATAGGAAAAGGCAGTTTGGGTCTGGGGTTGTGGCTCAGCAGCAGAGTGCTTGCCTGCCATGTGTGAGGCACTAGGTTCGATTCTCAGCACTGCATAAAAATAAATAAATAAAAAAAGGTCCATCGACAACCAGAAAAATATTAAAAAAAAAAAAAGAAAAAGAAAACACAGTTTGGTGGGGAAGAGAGTACATGCTATGTTGAACGCTGACTGTGAGGCAGGAGTAGAACACTCAGATGGGGCAGTTAGAATCTGGGACTACCTCTGTGGTGAGAGGTCAGAAATAGGAATCTCCACAACAGAAATTCTGGTGGAAGGATGGGAGTGACAAACTGAAGTTGAGTGGATGAAGGAGTCAGAAATAGAAAAGTATGTATGAACAAACCAAGAAAATAAGGAAGGAGCAGACAGAGGAGACCTGAGGGGAACCACGGGTTTCAGCATATCAGCATTTTCAAGAAGCATATAACTACTTCTCCTCCTGGCTTCAGAATATCTTCATTCATACAGAAGAGGACTCCTATAGCTTCCATAGCTATTGACTATACTAATGTCTATCAAAGAACAGCCTTTTCTCTTCGGGCATGAAATGAGCCATATTATAAAATAGAGTTTAAAAAACACTATCTTGCCTTATTGCAAATATTGCTTTTCATGGACATCTCCTTCAATCTTTAAAAATTCTGCCCTTGTTTCTTCAATACTTTGTTCAGAATAATGCAGAAGGTTATCTCTTATCTTGTAGGCACAGCAGCCTGGGGGAAATTCTTCAATGTGAAAACATCTATAGAGAAGGTCAACACATTGGTTGTTCCTTTGATCTGACTAAAGTGAAGGATTCCAGTTCTGAACAACACAATGTCCAAATAATGGTCAAAGATAATGCAGGAAAAATTAGGCCATCCTTCAATATAGTGCCTTTAACTTCCCGTGGTAAGTTTTAGAAATCCTCTATGACTATGGGTAAAAGTATGTTATATCTTTTGAATAATCAATACAAATAATAAAAATTATAATTTTAGTCTTAAGACCTTCTTGAAACAAGAGACTACATTTATGTAGACCTTTCTTTGATAGATTCTTTTTGATGAAGCAAGCTTGGAAATTCTATTTATTAAGAACTCGTGCCACATACATTATTCTTGTTTACTTAGGAATACACCGAAACTTAGAGCAATTGGTTGTAGAACCAATATTGGAACACAGGTTGTCTGACTCTAGGATCTTTTCTCTTTTCACTTATGAAACTTGAGAAGATGGTACTCATATGATCATATAGTTTCAGAACAATCTCTCTTGGTTAGAAAAAGCTTAGATTGAGGGTGGTAATATTAGGATTAATATTCAAAAATTTTTTTTGATGCTGGGAATTAAACCCAGGACTTAATGCATACTAGGCAAATGTTCTACCACTGAACTACACCCCCAGTCCAGGGCAGGTCTTGAACTTGCAAAAAGATTTAATACTTTGTGTGGCACAGGCACTGATCAATCAGAACAACCAGGATAGCTGTGCCTGGGTGTACCAGCTGAGTGTTTGCCTATTAGAAAAACTTGAACACAAAATATCTGGTTGAGGTCCTAACTCCTGTACCTTGGACAGGCATACACACCCTTTATAAGTATTTTCTTATCTATGAAATGGTGTATATAGTCCCTTTTGACTGCAAAGAATTGTCATAAGTTTCTGGTGATATAAGGTATATAAAAGGTATTTTGTGACTCTCTACAACAAAATAGCATCGACATACTGGTTAATTTATTTCTAATACCCTAACAGGGAGCTCCAAGTTTGGCTAAATGGTATATAGATGGTTCATAGGTAAGGAGCCATCATTTGACAAAGGCTCCCAAGCCTGTGAGCAGAGCACTACTTCCCACCCCTTCAGATAGTCATGAGAGTAAATTCTAGCAGGGAACCAAAGGCAACCTAGTCTGTAAGCTATGGGAGGGAGGCTGGGGTAGTTTGCCAAATGGAGTAGGTTGAAGTAAAGCCCTCCTCTTTCTTCCCCCTCATTTGGTGAATTATCCTAAATGGACTTTTTAAAGCTTATTTTGCTGTTGTTCTTCCTGGAATTAATGGTGACCAAAAGAAAATCCTTTTCAGCCAGAAGATGACATCTACAAGTTGTTTTCTGTTAATTATCCATTATCTTCTGTGACTTTGTATTAATGAATACCTGACTTCAGCAAAAGTAAATTGACCTGATAAATGCTTTATTTTTTAAAATTTTTGGTACCAGGGATTGAACTTAGGGACAATTAACCATTGAGCCACATCATTAGCCTATTAAAAATATCTTTTTGTAGTTGTAGATGGACAGAATGCATTTATTTTATTTGTTTATCTTTATGTGGTGCTGAGGATTGAACCCAGTACCTCATGCATGCTAGGCAAGCACTCCGCCGCTGAGCCCCAACCCCAGCCCTCAACCTATTTTTATATTTTACTTAGAGACAGGGTCTTACTGAGTTGCTTAGGGTATTGCTAAGTTGCTGAGGCTGGCTTTGAACTCGTGATCCTCCTGTCTTAGCCTCCTGAGCTGCTGGGATCATAGGTGTGCTCCATGGTGCCCAGCCCTGGCTAGTGCTTTTTTTAAAAAAAACTTTATTTTTTATTGTAATCAGATAACATTAAATTTACTATCAGAATCATTTAAAGTGTTTAGTTCAGTAGTGTTAAGTATATTCACATTGTTGTATAACAGCTCTCTAGAACTTTTTCATCCTGCAAAACTGAAACTATGCCTATGAAACATTGATTCCCTTCCCCCAAGCCCTTAGCAACTACTTTTCTTCTGTTTCTGTGAATTTGAGTACTTTAAATACCTCATATGAGTACAATTATATAGTATATATATTTTGTGTTTAATTTATTTCACTTAGCATAATGTTCTCAACATTCATCCATATTTTGGCTTGTTATGGATACTAGGCTAATATTTTAACTGTGGTCTTTGATTGGCATGAGTGAGTGTCAGCTAGGGAAGACCCTTGTACCTGGAAATTTGTTGCCTATGAGGTGGGAGCATATTTGGATCCAAGCATTTTTCTTTATTCTCTGTGTTGTAGGCATATATTTGTCCTGATTATAACCTGACCATTTTCAAATCAGATGCAGGTCAGAGTTTGTGACATCTACCAAACACCCCCAAAGATTTTCCTTAATTCTATTTTACTGGACAGTTTTAAATAAACTTTATCCATTAATTGTGGCTAATCAGAAATTGTGAAACTACATATTTGATCATGTGAAGTCATTAAAAGCATCATCCCTATTTTGATTTAACTTTGTGAACCTTAATTATCCAGATATGTCCATAAATAATGTATATAATCAAATTAACTTTGGAAGCTAATTTCTTTTCTTCTCACTTTCAGTGAAACCTGATCCTCCACATATTAAAAATCTCTTTTTCCAAAATGGTATCTTATATGTGCAATGGGAGAATCCACAGAATTTTTTTAGCCCGTGCTTATCTTATGAAGTAGAAGTCAATAAAAGCCAAACGGAGAAACATGATATTTTCTACGTAAGTTTTTTTTTTTAGATGGTTCTTTTTCTTTGGGTACTTTTATTTCATTTGAATGTCTTAACATTGAAATATCAATGAAATGTAGGTCTTACATTTGTCACCAGATGATGATGAGGAGGAGGAGGATAGTGAAACTTCATGTCTGAAATAGAGCATTATGGAAAGTTGGAGGGTTTATGGTAGTATTGGCTGACAGGTTCAAGCCGTTCATTCATTTGTTTGTTTGACAAATTTGTATTAAGTGTTTACTATGGGCCAGGCACTTTTATGTACTAGGGATAGGGCAGCAAACCTGATAAGCAGTTTTTTTTTCCTTCATGAATATTTTAGAAAATAAGTATGTAAATGAGCAGGCTAATTTCAGACCATGAGTGCTATGAAGAAAATAATAAAGTGGGGGTGATGTAGTGTAGTGACTGGTTATACCTGAGGGTATATTAGATAGGGAAATTATCCCAAGTAAGACCTTGGAAATGAAACCAGAATGCTGAGCAGGAACTAGCCATATGAAGATCTAGAGTTAGAGGGGGTAGCAAATACAAATCAGAAGCAAGAATGAGCTTGACATGTGTGAGAAAACAAAAAGGAGACTGGTGTGTCTAAAATATAGTAGGAAAATATGTCAGAGCAGTAGGTAGAAATTAAGTGGCCTGCATATTTGGAGGCTCTGATAAGGCCATTCCATTTTCTTAGAGTTTGTGCAAGGAAAGTAGTCAGATTTGAGTAGTCAATATTTGTCAGATTATTATATATAGTTGTGTTGTTGAGAATCAAATGCAATACATACTAATTCAAGATCTCTGTGGGACCTTGACCAGAAAGAATGTAGTGTAACCTCAGGGCATTAGCCCCATTATTATTTTTATATAGAGGTCACAAAGTAGGTCCTCATACATTTGTGTTTGGACCACAAACAAAGTGGGGGCTGGTTTGTTTGTTTGTTTTCTTTTCTTTTTTCTTTTTTTTTTGGTTCCAGGGATTGATCTCAGGGGCACTTGACCACTGGACCACATCCCCATCCCTTTTTTGTATTTATTAGAGACAGGGTTTCACTGAGTTGCTAAGTGCCTCAACATTGCTGAGGCTGGCCTTGAACTCATGATCCTCCTGCCTCAGCCTCCCAAGTGCTGGGATTACAGGTGTGAGCCACTGCGCCCGGCTTGGTTTGTTTCTTTGTTTATTAAATTGCAACTTTTGGCCCAGATTTAAAATCATGCTACCCTATGAATGTATTTCCATAAGGTGGCACCTCAAAACCACAGGGACTATACCACTCATTTGTTTGCTACCTGCCTGGGCCCTTTAGGGCCCTTTATGAATTTGGGTTTTAAAAATTAGATGCAAAATGTTTCATACTGGTTTTTAAAGGAGCCCAGCATCTTGCACGTGGGTAAATCCCTTGGTGCAGTTGTTTTAGCTCATTATGGATCTTTCAAAATGCTTGCTAAAATAAGCCAGTGTTGACAGGCTGTAATTCCACAGGGAGTGACCAGGTCCATAGCAGAATAGAATTCTGGGCATTTGCAAATGAAATCTGCCTTCTGAAATATAATCATTATTACTACCAGAACCCACAGTGTCCTCATGAAATACCACAAAAAGCAAAAGCAAAGGGCTTGCACGTGAGGAGGAGTGTGATACACATATTTATAGCAAAGTGATTTATCAGAAGGCTGAAATATACTTGATTACTCCAACCTTTTACTGTGTAGATTCCTGAGACACATGCTACTTGTATTAACTCATTTTGTCCCCAATTATGTCCTGATATTTAAAACCTGATCACATGTATTCCTTTTCACTGAAAATATAAACTACTGTAGGAAGGAGGCAGATGGTGTCTGCTTTGTGCTGTTCTTGCTTCTAATAGTAGCTAACATGTACTGAATGATCACTGTGTACTAGGTATAGTAGTAAGTACTGTATCTGAAGCATCTAGTTTAGAGCTCACAATAACTCTGAGGATCTAGGTCCCATTATTTGGTCTTTATTTTATAAGTGAGAAAACTTAATTATTCCTAAGATAATTTTTCTAGTAAGTGGTAGAATCAAGATTTAAGCAAAGATGTAACTCCCAAGCTTGTATTTTTAATCACTGGAAACCACACCAATACTTCTTGTGATAGTAATAGATATCACTTATTAGGTGTTTAGAATGTGCCACAAAGATACTCTTCTGTGTGCTTTTTTTTCTTTTGGCAGTACTGGGGATTGAATGCAGGGCTTCATGCATGCTAGGCAAGGGCTGTACCACTGAGCCACATCCCCAGCCCTCTATGTGCTTTTTATATAGTAGTTTATAACAATCCATTAAATAGGTACTATTGTAATCTATGTAGTTTTGAGAAACTAAGGCTCAGAGAGGCTTAGTAACTTGCTACAGTCCACACAGCTAATAAGTCAGTAATTACTCAAACGTTGGTTGGTCTCCATGAATTAAATTTTGACCAAGAATACTTAGTGTACCACCATGTGCACAATCATCATTTAATGAAATCTTATTGAGTTAAATTACTTTTTTTTTTTACTAACTTCCAAACTAAAGAAAAAACGTACACCGTGGAAGTTATCTACCTAAGTCAGAATTATAGTCTTTTTAGAATTAACTCTGTTTATATGCTTGAGCTTGATAGTTTCTCTCCTAGCAGATGTTCACCAGCTGCTTCCTCTCTAGAATGCCATCAGTTCTTTGTGTGCTCACTGATTTTTTTAAAATATTTATTTATTTGCTTTTAGTTGTACACAATGCGTTTATTTTTACGTGGTGCTTAAGATCGAACCCGGGCTGCGCATGTGCTAGGCGAGTGCTCTACCACTGAGCCACAACCCCAGCCCATGTGCTCACTGATTTTGAGCTCTTCTGGTTAGATTTTTTTTTTTTTTCTTTTTATAAAACTCTGAGGGAGGGGCTGGGGTTATGGCTCAGTGGTAAAGCGCTCGCCTAGCACGTGCGCGGCCTGGGTTCGATCCTCAGCACCACGTAAAAATAAATGCATTGTGTACAACTAAAGCAAATAAATAAATATTTTTTAAAAAACTCTAAGGGATTATTGTTATTATTATTATTATTATTATTTTGCCTGGTATTACAATAAGAAGGGAAATGAGCTTGAACATGAACTGGTACCATCACAAGAATATTCTCTAGTTAGAGGTAGCTCATGATACAATCATGAAATAAGGAACAACTTTTTTTTAAAACCACCCCCTCCCTGCATCCCTGCAAACCATCTACTTGGTACTTTGTGCCCTTGATTTTCTCCTCTGAGAGGCAGCTGATAAACTATGCAAGGGAGTTTACATTTGAACAAGAGCTAAAGACTCCAATGCCCAGAATGA
Source organism: Tamias sibiricus (assembly GCA_025594165.1). Taxonomy (NCBI): domain Eukaryota; kingdom Metazoa; phylum Chordata; class Mammalia; order Rodentia; family Sciuridae; genus Tamias; species Tamias sibiricus. The sequence goes on from CM046667.1 coordinate 109,391,083, forward strand.
TTTGCTGTGGGCTGGGGTTGTGGGCTCAGGGTGTGGCTCAGCGGTAGAGCGCTCTACTAGCACGTGTGCGGCCCCGGGTTCGATCCTCAGCACCACGTAAAAATAAACGCATTGTGTACAACTAAAAGCAAATAAATAAATATTTTTTAAAAAATAATTTATGTATTTGTGAGATGGTTAGGGGAAGAGGGACATCAGTTTACAACCTGATCCCTCACTTGTGATTCCCCAGCAGACCTGTGGTTCTAAATGGCCAGTAATGAGACACAGTAGCCCCTGAGCTTTTCCTTTACTCCCTTGTGTGAAATTTTGAAAAGATTGTCCTTCATCATTCCACTGGACATTCAGCTCTTCATACATGTAGGCATAAAGCACTTAGTGAATAACATTGAATGCCCAAATTAATGATTATATGTTTTGATCTTTGTTCCATGTTTAAAAATCTCTTTGATAGAAGTTGGCTAAAATAAGCAACAGATTTTCATGCATTGAGTTTTCAGTCCACTTTTGAAAAACTTACATTCTCTTTATATCAGCTATTTTATAACTATTCTCTTTATATTAGCTAGTAAGTGACTTACGTTATGTGGAAGAGAATTGTGCATCAAACATTTTTTTCTTCTACCTAGTAATTTTTTTTGTATCTTATATTCTCAACAAGGGAGGCTAGTGTCTCTCAGAGTCTTTTATTTGGCTGGGGGTATAGCTCTGTGGTAGAACACTTGCCTAGCACGTGCAAGGCCCTGACTTCCATCCCCAGCATCCCACAAACACACACGAAAAAAACAACTTTTTATTGATGTATAATACACTATAGAAAAATTACAAAACTATAACATGTGGGTCAATGATTTTTCATAAATGATTTTCACAAAATGATTTTTCACCCATGTAACCAGCCCCCCAGAACCTCCTCATGACCTCTCTCGGTTGCTACTCTCCCAAAGAGCAACTACTATCCTCACTTCTAATTCCATAGATTTGATTTGTTGCTACTTTAAATACTTTCTATAAATGGAATCATACCAAATGTACTTTTTTGTGTGTCTGCCTTCTTTCACTCAGCATTCATTATGTTCATGAGCTTCTCCAGCATTGTTTCCCATAATTGTGGATGAGTCATTCCCATTCTGCACATTCCACTTTTTATTTATCTGTTCTCTCATTGATTTGGATAGTTTTCCCATGAACATTTGCCTATTTGTCTCTTGTACATATGTGCATGCATTTCTGTTGTGTATAGGCATATATGGGTCCTAAGGTTACATATGATTGTCTGTAGTAGATAATAATAGTTTTCTCAAATCATTGTGCCTGTTAACACTATTGAGGAGAAATTGAGAATCCTAGATGCTTAGGCCTTAACTTCTACTTGGTATAATGTAGTAGGTGCATGTTTTGTTATCTGTGGATTCAGTTTGCATTTCCCTGATCACCAATTAAATTGAGCAGTTTTTCATGTTTATTGGTAGTTTGCATATCCTCTTGTGCAGTGCTTTTTCAAGTCTTTTGCCGATTTTTCTATTGAGTTGCATTTTTTTCTTACTGATTTGTTGAGAAAAAAACCTTATGCAAGTCCTTTGTCAGAAATTGCAAGTATGTTTTCCCCTTCTATGCATTGCCTGTTTATATCCCAAATAGGGTATCATTTGATGAATGGAAGTTTTTAATTTTAATATAGATCACTTTATAAAAATTTTCTACTTATGATTAATGTGGGTGTTTTTGGTGATGTTTAAGAAATCTTTCCCTTTTTCAGGGTTATGAAAATATTCTATTGCTTATTATATTTATATGTTCATTTATTTTACTTTGCATATTAGATCTGCAATTTATTTGTTGTTCAGTTTTTTGCAGTGTGTATGGGCATTAAACCAAGGGTACTTTACCAATGAGCTATATCCCCAGCCCTTTTTTTCATTTTTTTATTGGTGTTTTATAGTTGTACATATTGATTTTATTTTTTATTTTAAGAAAGGGTCTTGCTAAGTTGCTTAAGTCCTCTCTAAGTTGCTGAGGCTGGCCTTGAACTTGGATCCTCCTATCTCAGTCTTATGAGTTACTGGAATTACGGGCACATGCCACAGTGCCTGGTAATCTGCAAAATATTTGTAATTAATCTTGCAAATAGTGTGAGGTAGGGATCAAGATTCTTTTTTTCCTACATGGATATGTAATTAATTGGCCCAGCACTACATATTTAAAAGGCCAAACTTTTTTCAGCATACCAGATCCTCTTTTAATGGGAGATAAGGGAAGCTTGTAAGAAATGACTAAAAGATATAAAATGTGTTATTAAATATTGAAAATTCATTTTTTTTAATTTTCAAGGTTGAAGAGGCCAAATGTCAGAATTTAGAATTCCAGAAAAACATGGAGGTCAGTAGATTCAACTTGAGTTATTTGGGCTTAGACTCCCATGTTATTGGGGGTGGGGCAGGCCTAGCACAGTAGAAATTTGAACTGATTTGGGAAAAACAAACTACTTTGTTCTGTGGGTTATTGCCGGTTTTTTATTCAGGACACAAATCAGATAATTTGAGTTGCAATCCAAGTCTTAATCATATACAGAATTTGGCAGATAATTATATTATGATTCAATACCAGAGGCAGAATAAACTGGTAATATTCTTTGTGTATTTTTATTTTATATCTAAGGATACAATTTGTTTCATGGTTCCTGGTGTTCTTCCTGATACTTTTTACACAGTCAGAATAAGAGTCAAAACAAATAAGTTATGCTATGAAGATGATAAACTCTGGAGTAATTGGAGTCAAGCGATGAGTATAGGTAAGAGAACAGAATTTAATTATAACTTAAAACATTGATGTTTGGGAACTAAGGTGAAGCAGGAAAAATATTGTTGAAAGGGACTGTCATGCTTTCATTTTTTTGGGGGGGAGTACTAGGGATTGAATTCAGAGATACTTAATTACCGAGCCCTATCCCCAGCCCTTTTCATTTTTATTTTGAGACAGGGTCTTGCTAAATTGCTGAGGCTGGCTTTGAACTTACAATCCTCCTGCCTCAGCCTCCTGAGCCACTGGGATTACAGGCATGTGCCACCACACCTGGTTGTCATGTTTTCTTGATGTCAGCCAAAGTGTACTTATAAATGAAAGTACACTTCTTTATCTTCTCTGTAATTACTCTCAAATCACCCAGGGTTAATTGACAATAAAAACCTCTTTGTAAAACCAAAACCCAAATGGTGTTATCCTTATCTCTGTCCCATTTCCACTTTTTATTAATAACCTGAACCAAGACATAGAAGGCATGGATGATCAAATCTTCAGGATGTACCATGTTAGAGCACTGTCCTATATACTGGTTGACAGAATTAGGAGGGGCAACATGACCTAATGGAATTTAATAGAAATAAACCTATATCTAAACTTGAAAAAAATCATTTATTAGTGGAGATTCTGAGAAAGCCAGGCTCAAATATAGGTTTGAAAAGACCTGGGCTTTATGTTTATATGTTGTAGAGTGACATACAGGTTTTATTTGACTGTAAGCTCAGGGACTCACCAGTGGAACCTTAAATACTCCTAACAGGCATGTGTGGTCTTGGGCAGCAGTACTAATGCAGCCCCCAGAACATGGGAATGCTGCAGGGTGGGACATGGTGGTCCACCACATCAGGAGTGTGCAGTATCCTATTCGAAGTGATACATTATAGGAGATCCTTTGGCAGACTGGACACTCTGTCTTTGAAAGGGTAATCAGGATGTTGAAGGACCTTGAAACTCAGTGAGGAACAATTGATGAAGTAGCCTTGAGAAATCATAATTGCTGAATTCTAATATTTGAGGTATCATCAGATAGAAGAAGGAATAGGCTTTCCTTTTTGCAGCTTTATGGGGCAATATAGAACCAGTTTAAGAAGTTTGAAACAGCTGAGTCAGAGAGATGGGTTGTTGTTGTGGTGGAAGTCAGTTCCCTATTTATTGAGATACTGAACAAGCTGTGTGCCAGGCATAATTGTATTATCTATTGTTATATAACAAACTACCCCCAAAGTTTAGTCGCTCAAAACAACACACATTTACCATCTTATAGTTTCTGTAGTTCAGAAATCTAGGCATGGGTTATCTGGAGGCCTCATGAAGTGGCAGTCAGACTGCAATAAGGACTACAGTCTTACTTATGTGATTGTTGGAAAGCCTTAGTTACTAGCTGGTTGCTAGATGGAAACTGTAGCATGTTGAATCATGTACCACCGCCCCCCCCCCAAAAAAAATTAAGATATGTTCAATTCTCAGCCCTTGTACCTATGAACATGACCTTATTTGGAAATTAGGTTTTGGAAGATGTAATCAAGTTAAGAGGAGATCATACTGGATTAGAGCGGGCCCTAAATCTAATGACTAGGATCCTTATAAGAAGAGGAGAGGGGGGCTGGGGTTGTGGCTCAGTGGCAGAGCGCTCGCCTCACACGTACGCGGCCCGGGTTCGATCCTCAGCACCATGTAAACATGAATGTAATTGCATTGTGTACAACTAAAGTAAATAAATAAATATTTTTAAAAAAAAGAAGAAGAGGAGAGGGGGCTTGGTGGTAGAGCGCTTGCCTAGCATGTGTGAGGCATTGGGTTTAATCCTTAGCACTATATAAAAATAAACAAATAAAATAAAGGCATTTTGTATCTACAACTACAAAAAATTAAAAAAGAATAAGAGAGGGCATTTAGAGATACAGATAGACACACAGACACACAGGGACAAAGGTCATTGAAGAAGGAGGCAGCAAGTGGAGTGGGAACACCAAGGAAGTCCAGGAGCCACATGGAAGAGTCAAGGAGTGATTCTACTCCAGAGCCTTCAGAGGGAGAATGCCCTTGCCAATACCTTGATTTTGAACTTCTAGCCTCTAAAACTATGTGAGAATTAATTTCTGTTGTTTTAAGCCCCCTAATTTGTAGTAATTTGTTGCAACAACTTTAATAAACTGATTCAGAAGCTTCCCTTAGTTCCTTGCTATTTGGACCACCCCACAGGATTACCTCCTGACATGGAAGGAAGCTGGCTTCCCCAAATGAGTGAGCCAATCAAGAAGGGACATATGAGAGAACACCTAGTGTGGAAACCATGGTCTTTTATCACCTAATCTTGGTAGTGACATCCTATTACCACTATTTTTCTTCTGTTTAGAAGCAAGTCAAGTTGTGTAGCCCATGCTCAAGGGCAGGGGATTATACAAGTGTATAATTAGCAAGAGGCAGTAATCTTGTAGAGCCCAGTCCTCTTAAATGCTGCCTAAAGTGATGCTGCTAGGCCCTGAAGATACTTTCTAGATGTCTATGCCCTTGTGGGAAAGATGAGCATATAAATAGGCAAATGGCATTCCATGTGTTAGGTATAGCAAGACAGGCTTTGGAATTGTAGTGTTAGATATGAGACCTGGTGCCATCATTTACTAAACCCTTCTGATGAGTTATTAAGCTTCTCTGAGCATTATTCTTCTTGTCTGTATAAATGAGAGATAATATTATATAGTGGAAATAGGAGATTAAGCATGTCAAAGCACCTCATGTGGTACCAGATGTATAGTAGGTTGCTCAATTAAGAATAGTTGTGGCTGAATTAAGAATAGTTGTGGCTCAGTGGCAGAGCGCTTGCTTGCCTAGCATTTGCAAGGCACTGGGTTCGATTCTCATCACCACATAAAAATAAATAAATAAAATAAAGGCATTGTGTCCAACTACAATGAAAAAAATTTAAGAAAAGAATAGTAGTAGTAGTTATTAGGACTGTTTTAAGTTTTCTAGTACTGTAAGTAAGCAGTAAGAAGAGAAAGTCACTGTTAATGAAATGACATGTTCAATAGATATGACATCTTTGTTAATAGTATCTGGACCTAGTAAAGATATCCTGATTGCAGATGATCTTTAGGGTGTTTACTTGTCCAGGAAGTTTCAGGCACCAGAACCAGACATTTTTGTAACTTTTTTTTGTTTTTGGTACTAGGGAGTGAACTCAGGGGTGCTTAACCACTGAGCCACATCCCTAGCCGTTTTTATATTTTATTTAGAGACAGGGTCTCATCAAGTTCCTTAGGGCCTCAGCTAAGTTGCTCAAGCTGGCTTTGAACTTGCAATCCTCCTGCCTCAGCCTCCTGAGCCGCTGGGATTACAGGCGTGCACCACCATGCCTGCCTTTTATAACTATTAAGGTAACAGAAGACAAGATAATTGAACAGTTTGGGACAATAGGTTGGGGTAGGGGACAGAAATATCTGTGGTCTCACAAGCTAACAGAATCGTTGTCTCATCTCTTATTAAAAGGGTTTTCATTCTCATATCTTTGTTTGCTTTCTATTCTCTAGGTAAGAAGACCAATTCCACATTCTACATAACTATGTTACTCCTCATTCCAGTAATTGTTGCAGGCGCCATCATAATACTTCTGCTGTACCTGAAAAGGTGAGATACCTGCCCAGGCAGGCTTTCTTTTTTAAACTTTATTTTATTTATTTTTATGTGGTGCTGAGGATTGAAACCAGTGCTTCACATGTGCTAGGCCAGAGCTCTACCCACTGAGCTATAGCCCCAGGCCCACCAGGCGGGTTTTAATTTCTGCTATTCCAGTTGCTATGGTTACTACTATTTGTGCTCATTTTTTTCTTTTTTTTTTATTCTAAGTTGTTATATATGACTGTAGAATGCATTACAATTCATATTACACTTACAGAGCACATTTTTACATATCTCTGGTTGTATATAAAGTATATTCACACCATTCATGTCTTTATACATGCACTTAGGGTAATGATGTCCATCTCAATCTACCATCTTTTTTTTTAACCCTCTTGCCCCCTCCCTTCCCCTCCCTCCCCATTGGCCTTTCTAGTGTTGCTCTAATCCTCCTATGCTTCCTGTCCCAACCCCCCTGTGAATCAGCCTCCTTATATCAGAGAAAACATTCAGCATTTGGATTTTTGGGATTGGCTAACTTCACTTAGCATTATATTCTCCAACTTCATCCATTTAACTGCAAATGCCATTATTTTATTCTTTTTTATTGCTGAGTAATCTTCCATTGTGTATATATACCACATTTTCTTTATCCATTCATCTACTGAAGGGCATCTGGGTTGGTTCCACAGTTTAGCTATTGTGAATTGTGCTGCTATAAACATTGATATGGCTGTGTCCCTGTAGTATACTGTTTTTAAGTTCTATGGGTATAGACCGAGGAGTGGGAGAGCTGGGTCATAAGGTGGTTCCATTCCCAGTGTTCGAAGGAATCTCCATACTGCTTTCCAGATTGGCTGCACCAATTTGCAGTCCCTCCAGCAATGTATGAGTGTGCCTTTTTCCCCACATCCTCTCCAACATTTATTATTGTTTGTGTTCTTAATAGCTGCCATGAAATGAAATCTTAGAGTAGTTCTGATTTGCATTTCTCTAATTGCCAGGGATGTTGAGCATTTTTTTTTCATGTATTTGTTGATTGATTGTATATCTTCTTCTGAGAAGTGTCTGTTCAGTTCCTTGGGCCATTCATTGATTGGGTTATTTGTTTTTTTTGGTGTTAAGATTTTTGAGTTCTTTATATATTCTAGAGATCAGTGCTCTATCTGATGTGAGTGTGGTAAAGATTTGTTACCAATTAGTAGACTCTCTATTCACCTCACTGATTGTTCCTTTTGCTAAGAAGATGCTTTTTAGTTTGAATCTATCCCATTTATTGATTCTTGATATTTCTTGCACTATAGGAGTCTTATTAAGGAACTTGGGGCCTAATTCGACATGTTGGAAATTAGGGCCTACTTTTTCTTCTAATAAGCACAGCGTCTCTGGTCTAATTCCTAGGTCCTTGATCCACTTTGGATTGAGTTTTGTGCATGGTGAGAGATAGGGGTTTAATTTCATTTTGTTGTATATGGATTTCCAGTTTTCCCAGCACCATTTGTTGAAGAGGCTATCTTTTCTCCAATGTACATTTTTGGCGCCTTTATCTAATATAAGATAACTGTAATTATGTGGGCTAATCTCTGTGTCCTCTATTCTTAACAATTGGTCTACAAGTCTATTTTGGTGCCAATACCATGCTGTTTTTGTTACTATTGCTCCGTAGTATAGTTTAAGGTCTGGTATAGTGATGCCACCTGCTTCACTCTTCTTGCTCAGGATTGCTTTAGCTATTCTGGGTCTCTTATTTTTCCAGATGAATTTCATGGCTGCTTTTTCTATTTCTATGAGGAATGTCATTTGGATTCTGATTGAAATTGCATTAAATCTGTATAGTGCTTATGGTAGTATGGTCATTTTGACAATATTAATTCTGCCTATCCAAGAACAAGGTAGTCTTTCCATCTTCTAAAGTCTTTAATTTCTTTCTTTTTTTAATTTTATTTTTATAATTTTTAATATGTACAACTCATAGTGCATATATTTAGTATCTTTTTACATACAACTGTTTGTATACAAAGTATATTCGTACAATTCAGGTCTTCAGTCATGCATTAAGGAAAATTATATCCTTCTCATTCAACCACCTTTCTCATTCTCATTCTCCCCCTCCCTCCCCTCTTGCTCCCTCCCTTACCCTCCCTTCCCTTGACCATTCTAGTGTTCCTCTAATCCTCCTATGTACCCCCATCCAACTATACTTGGAAATAGCCTCCTTATATCAGAGAAAACATTTGGTACTTGGATTTTTGAGACTGACTAACTTCACTTAGCATTATGTCTTCCAACTTCATCCATTTACTTGCAAATGCCATTAATTTATTTTCTTTTATTGCTGAGTAAAATTCCATTGTGCGTATATACCACATTTTCTTAATCCACTCATTTACTGAGGGACATCTAGGTTGGTTCCACAACCTAGCTATTGTGAATTGCACAGCTACAAACATTGAGATAGCTGTGTCACTGTAATATGCTGTTTTTAAGTCCTTTGGGAATAGACCCAGGAGTGGGATGGCTGGGTCATAGGGTGGTTCCATTCCCAGTTTTCCAAGAAATCTCCATACTGCTTTCCATAGCGGTTGCACCATTTTGCAGTCCCACCAGCAATGTATGAGTGTGCCTTTTTCCCCACATCCTCTCCAACATTTATTGTTGCTTGTGTTCTTGATAGCTCCCATTCTGAATGGAGTGAAGTGAAATCTTAGAGTAGTTTTGATTTGCATTTCTCTAATTGCCAGCGATGTTGAACATTTTTTCATGTATTTGTTGATTAATCGTGTATCTTCTTCTGAGAGGTGTCTTCTCAATTCCTTAGCCCATTTATTGATTGGGTTATTACACATATTTAATACATGCACATCAGATAGAGCACTAATCTCTAGAATATATAAAGAACTCAAAAAACTTTACATTAATTTCTTTCTTTAGTGTTCTGTAGTTTTCGTTATAGAGGTCTTTCATGTCTTTTGTTAAGTTGATTCCCAAGTATTTTATTTTATTTTTTTTTATGCTATTGTAAATGGGGTAGTTTTCCTCATTTCCTTTTCAGAGGATTTGTCCCTGATATATAGAAATGCCTTTGATTTATGGGTGTTGATTTTGTATCCTGCTACTCTGCTGAATTTATTTATGAGTTTTAGAAGTTTTCTGGTGGAAATTTTTGGGTCTTCTAGGTATAGAATCCTATGGTTAGCAAATAGTGATAATTTGAGTTCTATTTTACCTATCTGTATCCCTTTAATTTCTTTCATTTTTCTTATTGCTCTGGCCACTGTTTCAAGAACTTCTGTGTTAAATAGAAGTGGTGAAAGAGGGCATCCCTGTCTTGTTCCAGTTTTTTAGAGGGGAATGCTTTTAATTTTTCTCCATTTAGAATGATGTTGGCCTGGGGTTTGGCATAAATAGCTTTTACGATGTTGAGATATGTTCCTGTTATCTCTAGTTTTTCTAGTGTTTTGAAGATGAAGGGGTGCTGTGTTTTGTTAAATACTTTTTCTGCATCTATTGAGATAATAATATGGTTCTTATCTTTGAGTCTATTGATGTGATGAATTACGTTTATTGATTTCCCTATGTTGAACCAACTTGCATCCCTGGAATGAACTCTACTTAATCGTGGTGTACTGTCTTTTTGATATGTTTTTGTATTTTATTTGCCAGAATTTTATTGAGAATTTTCGCATCTATGTTCATTAGAGATATTGGTCTGAAGTTCTCTTTGTTTAATGTGTCTTTGCCTGGTTTTAGAATCATGGTGATATTGGCCTCATAGAATGAGTTTGGAAGTGCTCCCTCTTTTTCTATTTCCTGAAATAAATTGAAGAGTATTGGTATTAGTTCTTCTTTGAAGTTCTTGTAGAACTAGGCTGTGTATCCATCTGGTCCTGAGCTTTTCTTGGTTGGTAGGCTTCTGATGGCATCTTCTAATTCATCGCTTGATATTGGTCTGTTTAAATTGTGTATATCATCCTGATTCAATTTAGGCAAATCATACAACTCTAGAAATTTGTCAATGCCTTTGATATTTAGTATTTTATTGGAGGACAAGTTTTCAAAATAATTTCTAATTATCGTCCATATTTCTGTAATGTCTGTTGTGATATTTCCTTTTTCATCATGTATGTTAGTAATTTGAGTTTTCACTCTCCTTCTCTTTATTAGCCTGGCTAAGGGTCTGTCAATTTTATTTATTTTTTCAAAGAACCAACTTTTTGTTTTGTCAATTTTTTTAATTGTTTCTTTTGTTTCAATTTCATTGATTTCAGCTCTGATTTTAATTATTTCCTGTCTTCTACAGCTTTTGGTGTTGGATTGTTCTTCTTCTTCTTTTTTTTTTAATATTTATCCACTTGCTTTAGTTGTACACGATGCGTTTATTTGTACATTGTGCTGAGGATTGAACCCGGGCCGCGAACGTGCTAGGCGAGCGCTCTACCACTGAGCCACAAACCCAGCCCCGGATTGTTCTTCTTTTTCTAGGGCTTTGAGATGTAATGTTAAGTCATTTATTTGTTGACTTTTTCTTCTTTTGAGGAACGAACTCCATGCAATGAACTTTCCTATTAGAACTGTCTTCATAGTGTCCCAGAGATTTCAATATGTTGTGTCTGTGTTCTCATTCACCTCTAAGAATTTTTTAATCTCCCTCTTGATGTCTTCTGCAACCCATTGTTCATTCAGTAGCATATTATTTTCTCTCCAGGTGTTGGAGTAGCTTTTATTTCTTATTTTATCATTGATTTCTAATTTTATTCCATTATGGTCTGATTGAATGCAGGGTAGTATCTCTACTTTTTTATATTTGCTAAGAGTTGTTTTGTGGCCCAATATATGGTCGATTTTAGAGAAGGATCCATGTGCTGCTGAGAAGAAAGTGTATTCGCCGGGCGCGGTGGCGCACACCTGTAATCCCAGCACTTTGGGAGGCTGAGGCAGGAGGATCGCAAGTTCAAAGCCAGCCTCAGCAATGGCGAGGCACTTAGTAACTCAGTGAGACCCTGCTTCTAATAAAATACAAAAAAGGGCTGGGGATGTGGCCCAGTGGTCAAGTGCCCCTGAGTTCAATTCCCGGTACCAAAAAAAAAAAAAAAAAAAGAAAGTGTATTCGCTCATTGAAGGATGAAATATTCTCTATAAGTCAGTTAAGTTTAAGTTATTTATTGCATTTTTGAGTTCTATAGTTTCTTTGTTCAACTTTTGTTTAGAAGATCTATCCAGTGGTGAAAGAGGTGTGTTAAAGTCACCCAAATTATTGTGCTGTGGTCTGTTGAACTCTTGAACTTGAGAAGAGTTTGTTTGATGAACGTGGATGCTCCATTGTTTGGGGCATATATATTTGTAATCGTTACATCAATTTGGTGTATGGTTCACTTGAACAGTATGTAGTGTCCTTCTTAATCCCTTTTGATTAACTTTAGCTTGAAGTGTACTTTATTTGATACGAGGATGGAAACCCCTGTTTGCTTCTGCAGTCCATGTGAGTGATATAATTTCTCTCAACCTTTTACCTTCAGCCTGTGGATGTCTTTTCCTATGAGATGAGTCTCTTGGAGGCAGCATATTGTTGGTACCAGGGTTAGAACTCAGGGGCACTTGATCACTGGGCCACATCCCCAGCCCTTTTTTATATGTTGTTAGAGACAGGGTCTCACTGAGTTGCTAAGTGCCTCGCCATTGCTGAGGCTGGCTTTGAACTCATGATCCTCTTGCCTCATCCTCCAAAGTGCTGGGATTACAGGTGTGCGCCACTGCACCCGGCTTAGTCTATATCTTTTGATTGGTGAGTTTAGGCCATTAACATTCAGGGTTATTATTGAAACATGATTTGTATTCCCAGCCATTTTTATTTTTGGTTTTTAACTTCTTGACATGGTTTCTCCTCTGATTAGTTTTTCCTTTAGTGTAATACCTCCCTCTGCTGATTTTCATCATTGTTTTTCATTTCCTCTTTGTGGAATATTTTGCCGAGGATGTTTTGCAGTGCTGGCTTTCTAGTTGTAAATTCTTTTAACTTTTGTTTATCATGGAAGGTTTTTATTTTGTCCTTAAATCTAAATTCTTGGTTTGTATCCCTTTTCTTTCAGAGCTTGGTATATGTTGTTCCATGATCTCCTGGCTTTGAGTGTCTGGGTTGAAAAATCTGCCATGATACGAATTGGTCTCCTCCTATATGTGATCTGATTCCTCTCTCTTGTGGTCTTTAAGGTTCTATCCTTATTCTGTATGCTAGGCATTTTCATTATAATGTGTCTTGGTGTAGATCTGTTGTAATTTTGTACATTTGGTGTCCTGTAAGCCTCTTGTATTTGGTTTTCCAATTCCTTCTTCATGCTTGGGAAATTTTCTGATATTATCACATTGAAGAGATTGTGCATTCCTTTGGTTTGTAACTCTATGCCTTCCTCTATCCCAATTACTCTTAGATTTGTCATTTGCTGGTGTCCTATAATTCTTGGATGTTCTGTTCATGGTTTCTTACTATCTTCACTGTGTGGTCAACTTTATTTTTGAGATTATATACTTTGTCTTCATTATCTGATTTTTTTCTTCCAATTGATCTTGTCTGTTGGTGATGCTTTCTATTTTTTTAAATTTGGTTTATTGTTTCCTTCATTTCAAGGATTTCTTTTTTTAAATTTTTTTCTTTCTTTTTTAATTTATAATAGTAGTATGTATTACAATTCATAATGTACATATATAGCATCTTTTTACATACAACTGTTTGTATACAAAGTATATAAGTACCATTCAGATCTTCAATCATGCATTTAGGATAATGATATCCATCTCATTCAAGGATTTCTGACTGTTTTTTTTTTTTCAGAGTCTCTATCTCTTTTTTGAAGTAATCTTTTGCTACCTGTATTTGCTCTCTTATGTCTTTGTTATAGTGATCAATTTTTGTCTTTATTTGCTCATTTAGGTCATTCTTTAATTCACAGATCATTTTAATTGAACCTTCTGAACTCCTTCTCTGACATTCCATCAACTTTGCTGAGCATGGGTTCTGTTATTGTAGTATCCTGGCTTGTTTGGGGCACTTTCCTCCCTTGTTTTTCATGTTGTCTCTTTGTCTTCCTTTCTTGCAGTGTAGATCTGACATATTACAGTTCCTACCCTATATTCTTGTAGTTTCCATGCAGTTTGTCTATACCTCACCTTAATGTTGGGCTTTCAGAACCTGCAGGTGTACCTTAATGTATGCTACTGCAACTAAAAGTGGTGTCAGCAATAGTGGAGGTAACTCGAGATAACAGTGAAGCTGCCCCAAGATGGATGCAACATCTTCCAGGGATGGGGCTGAAATGGTGTGCCTTACAATGTCTTTGGGGTACCTGCTCTGAGATGCGGCTGCTTTTAGGCCCTGTCTGTTGTCAAAAGGTAGGGGTTACTGTGTGGGGAAGGCTATGGCTATGTCTGCAGTTTCTCAAGATAGAAGTAGGTTAGGCTTGTGTTCCTGGGTGGGTGTGGGGTAGTGGACTCTGGACCTACCCTGGGCCTGGGTCCCACACAGTTTGGTGTGGGCAGAACTGGTTGAATCTGAGCTCCTGCGGTGGTCTGCTGGTTGGAAGAGGTGGTCCTATGGCAGAGCCTGAGCTCGGTGGGTGTTTGCCGGTGGCAGAATGGACTCAGGCCCACTCTGAGCAGAGGTGGGTGGGCTTTCTATGCTGGTGTTTTATGTTTGCCCACATATTAGAAGAATTTGGCCTATAGATGTTTTTTGGTGGGTATGACATGGCAAAAAAGTATGATTGTGCCCGTTTTCTGATAAGGAAAGCATTGTTTTGGTTTCTTTGGGTCTGCTCAAGCACTGATACTTTTGTACATGTTTAGCATCACTGAGTGGATCTTCTATTAATTCATTCTTCAAATGCCTAATGTATCAACAGTTAGTCATTAGCTCTTAGAATGGAGTTTTAGAAGTAGGAGCTGGGTATAAAGCTCAGTAGTAGAGCACTAGCCTAGCATGTGCAAGGCCCTGGATTCAATGTCCAATGCTGAGAAAAGAAAGGAAAGAAGGGAGGGAGGGAGGGAGGGAGGAAGGAAGGAAGGAAGGAAGGCTGGCTGGCTAGCTAGGGGTGTTGCTCAGTGGTAGAGCACGTGCTTAGCAAGTGTGAGACCCTGGATTCATTCCCGGCACCAAAAAAGAAGTGAACACCATTGCTATGGAAATGACTTGAATAGTTTTAATATGAAGCAGACTGCTGCTAATGCTGTAGGAATGAGAACTTCACCAGGTTGTCACTCATACCTGGCACTCACTTCTTCAGAATATTTCATTTTCTTGGGCTGCAGATATAGATCAGTGGTAGAGCGCTTGTATAGCTTACAGAAGGCCATGGTTCAATCCCCCGTGCTGAAAAAAAATACACAAGAATGTCTTATTTTCTCTATCTGACTATATGGACTATTATTTGCTCTTGCAGTAAATACCTAAGTTTGGAATAAGGCTGTTAAGCTGGGTCTAGAACCAATTTTCTTTTTGCAATACTGGGGATTGAAGCTAGGGGTGCTCTACCACTGAGCAACATCCCCATCCCAGCCTTTTTTTATTTTTTTAATATTACTTTTTAGGTTTAAGGTGGACACAATATTGTTATTTTATTTTTATGTCGTGCTGAGGATCGAACCCAGTACCTTAGGTGAGGACTCTACCACTGAGCCACAGCCATAGCCCCTGAGCCTTTTTGGGGGTGGGGAGAGGTACCGGGAATTGAACTCAGGGACACTCGACCACTGAGCCACCTCCCCAGCCATATTTTGTATTTTATTTAGAGACAGGGTCTCATTGAGTTGCTCAGCACCTTGCTTTTGCTGAGGCTGGCTTTGAACTCATAATTCTCTTGATTCAGCCACCCAGGCCGCTGAGATTGTAAGCCTGCCCCACCATGCTTGGCCCACCCCAGTCCTTTTTATTGTTTATTTTGAGACACGGTTTTGCTAAATTGCTGAGGCTGGCCTTGAACTTGCAATCCTTCTGCCTCAGCCTTCTGAGTTGCTGGGATTATAGCCATGCACCACTGCACCCAGCTCAGAACCAATATTTAAACATTCTTTCAGTATGCATATTATTATATACTGAATGCCTACTTATTTGCCAGGTATTATACTAAATGTCGGGATTATAGCAGGGAACAGCACAAAGTCTGTCTTTATGTTCTAGTTGGGGAAACACATACACTGTTAGCAGGACTTTGTTTTCAAAATTGTAAAAATCAAGCTCCCATCCGATCACTTCAAAGTACAATACCTTATTATTTAAACAATAGAACATAAGTAAATTGCTTATTCTGTCAGTCCATTTGCTTCACCCAAACTTGATGCTCTTAGGACATTGATTTCCCATAAAATTTTAAAAGAATTTTTTCACAATTATTTCTTCAAAAAATGAATTGTGTCCTATGACTTTTACCCACATTTTCTTTTAATATGGCTGTATTTTAAGAGGAATGCTCCTATACACTGGAAGATTTGATCTAAAATATTTCTGTTTTCTTAAAGGCTAAAGATCATTATATTCCCTCCAATTCCTGATCCTGGAAAGATTTTTAAAGAAATGTTTGGAGACCAGAATGATGATACCCTGGTAAGCACTGACTCCATGGGGGTTTGAAAATTTTTTTGAGACTAGCTATTAGACTTTTTAATAATTGTGGTAAAACAGGCATAACATAAAAGTTACCATTTCAACAATTTTAACCATATAGTTCAGAGTCATTACGTACATTTACAATGTTATGCAAATATCATCACTGTTTATACCCAAAACTTGTTCATCTCACCAAACAGAAACTGTGTTCATTAAACAATAAGTTCCCATTTCCCCATCTCCCTGCCTCTAGTAACCACTAGTATACTTTCTGTCTCTGGGAATTTGCCTCTTCTAGGTATCTCATATATGTATCTCATATATGAATCATACAATATTTGCCTTTTGGTGTCTGACTCATTTCACTTAGCATCATGTTTTCAAGGTTTTTCATGTGTCAGAATTTCATTTTGAAATCGGTCATTTTAAATTATAGTTTATCTAAAAGATTAAAGAAGAACAGATTGCATATATTGGGTCAAAGGTCAAGCATACCAGCTAAGAAGGCCTCAGAATAATTTGTCCATCTCTGTTCACTGGGCTTCATGTTCTTTCTGAGATAGGGGATATATTTAATTGACACATGTACAGGGAGGAGCCTCCATTATGAAGCTAGCCTAATAGGCTGCCTGAATCTTGGGTTTTAAAATTTGATGCAAGGAAATATAAAGATGGGGTAAGCATTGGAAATACACTTTATTCATGCTATTGCATGGAAAGCTGAACTGCAAACACAGGGAAATAAAAGAGACCCACCCCACTGTTATTGTTGATTTCTAGCAGACTCTTATTCTGGAATTTGTGGCTAGAAACCTAAGACATCATGGGAACAAAAGAGGTTGAGGTTTCTGTGATAAATACATTCACTCTAATGAAATAATAGAGACACTAAATGAAATAAATATCATCGCTGTATATATCTTAAATTAGTAATAAGAGGCATAGTGCAATTAATTTGTAGAAGTAGCACATCATACTAGATAATAGCCTGGGCTCTGGAGTCAGATTGTCTGGATTCAAATCTTTGCTATGTCATTTACTGTCTTTTTGACCTTAGGTAACTTCCTTAGCCTCTCTATGACTTGGTCTTCCCATTTGTCAAGTTGGAAGTAACAATAGCACCTGCTTTATAGTGCTGTTATGTGGATTCAATTAACTTAATACAAATAGTTATTTCAATAGCAACTGGTTAGCATGCCTGGTATATTGTAAGTGCTTAATAAGTGTTAGTGATAAGTTTTAGTATTGGTAATAATTTCCATTTATCTTTAATGCCCCCAAAATTCACAAGGGCAATTTAAATGACATTTGACTAGGGAAGGAAGGCAGAGAAACTGGCAAGCCATCAGATGAAGATCCCTCTGGATCACTTTTTCACCAAGTCAACTTCACAAATGGTAGGTAACTGCCAGACCCTGGAGGATAGGGTGCCAATAAGCAGTCAGGTCCAGAAATCTGGTACCTGATTAGGAGATTGATTGTACACCATAAGTGGGGTGACTATGGCAACCAGTTGTTCTTCAGCTTTAGTTAAGTTACGGTCAACTGGAGTACTTGTAAGAAATATAGATTCCTGGGCCCTGCCTCCAGAAATTGTGATTTGGCAGGCCAAGGGTGAGTCTCAGGAATGTGCATATTATACAGGAGCCCACAGATGGTTCTCCTCCTGGTAAGATGGTCTGTGAACCACACTTCAAAAATCACAGTTATAGGGCTAGGGTTGTAACTCAGTGGTAGAGTGCTTGCCTAGCATGTGTGAGGCATTGGGTTTGATTTTCAGCACCATATATAAATAAATAAAATAGGGCTGGGGATATGGTTCAGTAGGTAGAGTGCTTACCTCACATGCAGAAGGCTCTGGATTCAATCCCCAGCACCACAAAAAATAAATAAATAAACAAATAAAAAATAAACAAATAAAGGCCCATTGGCCACTAAAATTTTTTTTTGAAAAAGCACAGTTATAGGGGCTGGGGTTGTGGCTCAACGGTGGAGCACTCGCCTTATGGTCTCCTAATATAATGTATCCAGGACATTCCAACCAAAGCATTGATGAGACGTATATTTTCAGCATAATATCTAGTTTTTAACAAGTAGTGGAGAAGTGCAATTTTCATGCATTACTGGTGGGCCTATAAAAGAATGTATTCAGGTTGAATATCTTTTATCTCAAATGCTTGGGACCAGAAGTATTGCCAGATTTCAGATTTTGGAATATTTTCATAGACTTCACTGGTCAAGCACCCCCAATCCAAAACTCTGAGATCCGAAATGCTCCAAAATTTAAAAGTTTTTAAGTATCATGTTATCACTCAAAACTTTTCAGATTTCAGAGCATTTTAGATTTTGAATTTTTGAATTAGGGATGCTTACCCTATGTATCCACATATATCTTTTCTGGAGAACAACTTGGCAAACTGTAACAAAAATCTTTGGTCCTATAATTATACTTTTAGGAATAGATATTTTTGTGGTGCTGGGGATTGAACCTGGGACCTCATGCATGCCATGCAAATGCTCTACTAAGTGAACAACCTCCCCATCCCTAGAAATAGATTTTCATAAAATATTTTCTCTTTTTTTTAGTTGTTGATAGACCTTTATTTTATTTATTTATATGTGGTGCTGAGAATTGAACCCAGTGCCTCACACATTCCAGGCAAGTGCGCTACCACTGAGCCACAGCCCCAACGCCACTAGGAATAGATTTTAAGGGGAAAAAAATCAATCAGTGGAGTAAGGATGATCGATGTATCATTTGTTTTTTTTTTTTTTTTCCTCTTTATCTTTTTTTTTCTGTATTGGGGATTGAACCCAAGGCCTCACACATGCTGCACAAGTACTTTACCACTGAACTACACCCCAACCCTTTTTAGTTTATATTGAGCAAGGTCTTGCTAATTGCTCAGGCTAGTCTCAAACTTGTGATCGTTCTTCCAGAGGCAGAAGTTGGGGTAGGTGTGTGCCATCAAGCCTGGGGCATCGGTTTTCATCTAACGTGAAAAATTAGAAACCAATGAGACATCAAAAATCTAGAATTAGTTTTAAAATTTAGGTTTTCAATGCATTTAATGTCTTCACAAAATACGAGAGTAAGAAAGATTAGAAACCTGAGTATATTACAATCCTAATTTTTATTAGACAAATATTAATATAAACATAGAACAAACAATGAGTGGAAGGAAATGGGTCAGAATGAATGGTCATCCCTAGGCAGAGGGATTGTGGGTAACTAATAATATTCTGTCTACCTTTATGAAATTTGCAAATTGCCTATAATGAACATGTATTAGTTTTATAATAAAAGAACCCCTGTACAAGTCATTAGTTAAGAGAAAGAATATTGTAGTCATCCAGTCTGAGAGATAATAGGGACTTGAACTTAGATGGTAGCAGAGGAGATTGATGTGAGAGACATTATTAAAGCAAACTCATTGTGACTTGGTGACTCTGTGTGGATGATAAAAGGTGCGGAGAGTAAAAAATAATTTCAAGTTTTCAAGTCTGGACAATAGAGTGAGCAATGGTAACATTGACAGCAAAATCAGATCAATTATCTTTCTCAGAGATGGGAAAATTGCTTTTTTTCAATTTTCTGTCTAGAGGATAATATGTTGTTTTTGTCCCGATGAGTCAGATAATTCTGTAATTTAGTGAGGCAGATATACCAACAAGATGGACCACTAAAAGCATGAGATGTTTTTGTTCATGGTGGTTGCAGACCATTAAACAAAATCAGTTCTTTAAAACTAAAAGTATAATAAAAATTCCAGACATGGAAAAGGGTAAAGAACAGATTTTTCTGTCTGCTTTTAACCAAATGAATAATCTGCTTTCTTCACATGGAAGCAATTCTCTCAAACTGATCTGCACATACAGCACAAGGACTAACCTTTTATTTCTATAATCATCAAATTACAGAATGAACAAGACCCTAGAGGTCATCTAATAGAATAGATATTTACCTGTTTTGTTATTTCCCTTTAATTGCAAGTTTTCAAAACTCTAGATTCTCATTCAACTTCCTCACTTTAGGACTTTTGGGGTCATAGAGAAGTTTCTCAAGAACTATTACATAGAGATGTAATTGTAGAACTTGGATTATAACCAGGTAGCCTAAAGTTACCAACTCCTAATCCAAAGAAATAATCCATGTCCTTTAAAAACATTCTTTACTTCTATACCACACCATCAATAATGCTTTTTTTTTTGTACCAGAAATTTAATCCAGAGGTGCTTAACCATTGAGCCACATCCCCAGCCCTTTTTATTTTTATTTTGAGTCAGAGTCTCACTAAGTTACTTAAAGCCTCACTTAGTTACTGAGGCTGGCTTTGAACTTGTGATCCTCCTGCTTCAGCCTCCAGAGGTGCTAGAATTACAGGCGTGTGTCACTGAGCATGGCTCAATAGTACTTCTTTAAAGAAATTTATTTGGAGGTGGCTACAAATTAAATCATCACTACAGTTTTTCTTAAGATTTCTAG
Source organism: Tamias sibiricus (assembly GCA_025594165.1). NCBI lineage: Eukaryota > Metazoa > Chordata > Mammalia > Rodentia > Sciuridae > Tamias > Tamias sibiricus. The sequence continues at coordinate 109,411,578 of CM046667.1, forward strand.
TGTTTTGATGCTGTTTTTGTTCATCACTGTAGTAACGTTTTGGCCAACAGCATTTTTTTCTTCTTGCTTTGCTATTTGCCTTTTGCTTATGACTAATTGGGCTGTTAGCCATATTTGGGGTGGGGGAGGGGGACTGCAGAGGGAATTGCTTCTCCTCTGTATCTTTATTTCTTTCATCCATAAAAAAATATCTGTTCTTCCCTGACTTCTTGGAAACCAATTAAAATTTCAATATTGTGCCAATTTTACATTCCTTATCTGAAAGCAGCTTTTTAACTCCCAAATATTTTTTTTACTTCCATATTTATTCTTAAAAACTAAGAATGCTTCTCCTCTTAGCCAAAATAACATCACTGCAATTTTAAAATTATTAATTCCTTAATACTCAGTTCATATTCAGATTTTTTTCAACACTCCCAATTGTCTGGGAACAAATATCTTCCATTTGTCACACTATTAAGAATGACCACTGTATTTAAGGTGATAACAGCATGCTCCTTCCTGCTATCTGTACTTCTTTCCTTTTCTTGCTACCTGAAGTATTCAGTGTGGTTTTATGCTAACTAGCATCCTGTCAACTCTCCAGCAAATGCTTTTTAAGCCAGTGACTATTCTCGCCTGAATCAGTAATTTCTTTAGGGGCTGTGAAATTATGATTTCTCATTCTATCATTTCAGCTACATTTATAAGCTGGCACTTTCCTGTAAAGCACTGCTTTCAATTATCAGCTGACTATTTGTTTGATCAGAAATTCAGTATCTGCTAAAAAGGCAGGATACAAGTTTAATTTTTTCCCTTATTTACAAATTTTTAAAGTGAGGAGTTAATAACCACTTCAAGTGGTACCAAATGAGACCCATCCACCATATTGAACTTGTCTTCTTTTAAGCAGTAGTACTCTTAACAACATGTGCGGATCTACAATTTTTATTGTACAACCTTCTATTTTGACTGTTGATCTGAAGAGGACTGGGACATGAAACAGGTTGATTCTTATACAAGAATACGAGTGATTTTATGTGGTATTTAGGTATGTAAAACCCACTTTACTTCTATACACAATTCACTGTGAAAAATACCTTAACCAAATATTGAAAATAATGTTAAATTCAAACATGATATCCCATTATACTACTGAATTTATTTTTTTATAATATACAAACCCATATAACATGTTATTTTTTTAGGCTTAGATGACTAACAACTAAACACCAGTTGTATTATTCTCATAAACATTAATTTTTTTTCACATATGATATTTTACCTATTTGGCCATTTTTTTTTTTTTTTTGTGGTTACCAGGGATTGAACTCAGGGGCATTTGACCACTGGGCAACATTCCCAGCCCTTTTTTGTATTTTATTTAGAGACAGGGTCCCACTGAGTTGCTAAGTGCCTCGCCATTGCTGAGGCTGGCTTTGAACTCGCGATCCTCCTGCCTCAGCCTCCCAAAGTGCTGGGATTACAGGCGTGCGCCACCGCGCCCAGCTTTGGCCATTATTTTATTGTTGAAGACCTTATTTTTTTTAAATAAATAAATGGGCGTGGTGGTGCATATCTATAACCCTAACAACTTGGGAGGCTGAGGCAGGAGAATTGCAAGTTCAAAGCCAGCCTCAGCAACTTAGCAAGGCCCTAAGTAACTTAGTGAGACCCTGTCTCAAATAAAATATAAAAAGTGCCGGGATGTGGCTCAGTGGTTAAGCACCTCTGGGTTCAATCCTCATTACCAAACGGATACATAAATAAATGGCAGTATAAGGATTGAATTATAGACTGATAATTTCATAGATGGCTTTATTTTTTTCTACAAGTGATTTTAAAATTAGACTGGCATATAATTTATAAAATTGAATGCTAGGTTATACTTTTATATTTATTCCTTTTCCCTCACATAGACATATTCCATGTAGTGCCCAGGAAAAGACCACAGTATTGATAAAGGATAAAAATGAAGGTAATCTAAGTTCTAGGAATGAAGAAATGCAGTTGAAAAGATTAATGTATTCTTAGAGGCCACTCTGTTCAGTGCTCACCTTATTGAAACAAATCACTTTTTTTTTTTTTTTGCCCAGCACAGTTAAGCATTGGGTCTAATGACCAGAAACCAATGAAATTGTTATTTTCAGGGAATAATTTTAATTAAAATATTTTCTTTTAAAACAATTACTTATTGTGGGGCACGGTGGCACACGCCTGTAATCCCAGCATTTGGGAGGCTGAGGCAGGAGGATCGTGAATTCAAAGCCAGCCTCAGCAATGTCAAGGCACTTAGCAACTCAGTGAGACCCTGTCTCTAATAAAATACAAAAAAGGGCTGGGGATGTGGCCCAGTGGTCAAGTGCCCCTGAGTTCAATTCCTGGTGCCAAAAAAAAAAAAAAAAGAAGTACTTATTTATTGTAGAAAATGAGAACTGCAGATAATCAAAAGAAAAATAAAGGCCAGACATGGTGGTTCACACCTGTAATCCCAGCAGCTCGGGAGGCTGAGGCAGGGCTGGGGATGTGGCTCAGTGGTCGAGTGTCTCTGAGTTCAACCCCTGGTACCAAAAAAAAAAAAAAAAAAATCACTGTTAATCCTATCACCTAGACATGACTAACTTAACTAACTGCATAAAAAGACAGAAATACACCTAGTGATGAATGGAATAATAGCAACAACAGCAATAGTTCATACTCACTGAACCTTTACTACGTGTCATATACTTTCATAAATATGCCCCTCATTAATCCGTCCCCATCCTGAGGTAGATATGTATTATCTTCATTATAGAGCTGAAGAAAATGACATAGCAGAATAATGTATAATTGTTCAAGGTTACACTGCTGGTATCCAACAGAACTGGGATCCAAACTTATATACCTCATATAGAGCCCTCAGCCCTTTAGTGTTACTTCTGTGTATGAATATATATTTGATGCTCACTGCAGGTTTTTGTATTAATATCTCTCCTGTCGTTTTGGGTATTTGAAGCTCTTAACATTTTCTCAGGAAGTTTTCATGAAACCGGCATGTCCTGAATTATTTATATGTTGATAGAGTTTACTGCATTTATAATTGCAAGTCGTTTTGGCAGGATACAGTCACATGTCCTGCCTTTGGTATCTTAAATGTGTCATCCATTTTCTTCTGACCTAATATGTTGTCAAAGACAACTGACAATATCATTTTCCTTTCTGTATGAAAACACTTGGCCTTTTTGCCTAGTTGTTAAGATGTTTTTCCTTCAAAATCCAGTAATTTTGCCAGAAGATGTCTTAGTGTTGTTGATTCTTCTGGGTTGACTTTCTGAGGTACAGGTTGAGGAACTCTAATCTGAAAACAAAATCCAGAATGCTCCAGCATCTGAAGTGTTTTGAGCACTAACATGATGCCACCAGTACAAAAATCTACATCTTGAAACTTTGTTTTATTCACACAAATACTAAAAACACCATATATTTTGTATATGAAGGGAAATTTTTACCATTCAGGCTCTGTTCATAAGGAACATAAATGAATTTTATGTTTAGACTTGGGTACTATCCCCGAGATATCTCATTTTATATATGTAAATATGCAAAAACCTCCCAAATTCAAACACTTCTGATTCCAAGCATTTTTCCCTGATTTAAAATTTTTTAAAAAAAATTTAAAATTTGTTATTTTTAGATGTACATGATAGTAGAATGTATTTTGACATATTATATATATACATGGAGTATAATATGTTTTAATTAGGATCCCGTTCTTGTGGTTGTACATGATATGGAGTTTCCCTGGTCGTGTATTCATATATGAATATAGGACAGTTATGTCCAATTCATTCTACTATCTTTCTTGTTCCAAACATTTCAATAAGGGGTATTCAACCTATTCTGTTCCTTGTTCCCTTTGCCTTTTATATTTGTCACATCCTCTTGAATAATTTTTATATCCTTTTGATTAAAAAAACCCACCTTTAATTTTCTGTTTTTCTTTAGATTTTGTCTAATTATCTGTTGTGCTTATTCATCTCATGTTCTCTGCTTGATTAGTCTTCATTTCTGAAATGAAATGATTATTTTTTTTTACTTATAGTTCTTTCCTGAGTTTTGTCATCTCATTTCTGAGTTTTTGTTTATTTGTTTTGGTACCAGAGATTGAATCCAGGGGCACTTAACCATTGACCATGTTCTCAGTCCTTTTTTTTTTTTTTTTTTTTTTTTTTTTTTTTGGTACCAGGGATTGAACTCAGTGGCACTCGACCACTGGGACACATCCCCAGCCCTTTTTTGTATTTTATTTAGAGACAGGGTCTTACTGAGTTGCTAAGTGCCTCGCCATTGCTGAGGCTGGCTTTGAATTCGCGATCCTCCTGCCTCAGCCTCCCAAAGTACTGGGATTACAGTGTGCGCCACCGCACCTGGCTCTCAGTCCTTTTTTGTTTATATATTTTATTTTGAGACAGAGCCTCACTAGTTTGCTGGCTTTGAACATGCAGTCCTCCTACCTTAGCCTCCAGAGCCACTGGGATTACAGGCATGCACCACCGCGCCCAGGTTCTGAGTTGTCCTTATTCTGACATTTCATATATGATTCCATGTAATTTACATTGTTTTTCATATCATGTAATTTATTCTTAACAAGTTCAGCTAGTTTTGAAATGTTACATTGTAGTTTTCATTAATTTTTGTAGGCATATCTTTCTGGTATGCTTTAATTATGTAAGGATATTATTCTTATGCTCATTTTTACATGAAATTAGCTTCTATATTTTTGTATGGAGGCTCAGTTTCATTTGGTGTTTTTCTAATTTTATGACTATTGAATTCCATATTTTATTGCTTTTGAGAATTGTTGTGGCAAACAGTTATTTCTGAAATGTGAATTACTTCTGAAATCTCCTTGCCTGCTGTCTGGCTCCTCTACTTTTTTTCTTTCTCTCTTTTTTAAAAATTATTTCTTCTCTTCCTCATTCATTTTCCCTTCCTCCCTCCCTAAGACTGCTCCCTTTTTTGTCTCATCCACAATTATCATGATTTTCATTTCTCTTATCCCAGTCCTGTACAGTTTAGAGTCTGTTTCCACTGTTTTCTTGTCAGAGTGCAGCTTTGCCCTGCAGGGGGGCATTGGATGATTAGTTTTAGGAGTTCATAGTTGGCTCAGGCTGTTCCCAGTCTTGACCATGGATTCCTTCCACTCAACCACTGTTTGGAGGGTCAGACCCCTTCCTTCCATTCTCAGCTCTTGTTCATAAATTAGTTCACTGATGTTTGTATGAATGACTTTAGCGTTCTCAGATCTCTCAGATGCTATGTTGATTCCCTCTGTGTACTCTTCCATAGTTGATACCATTTGGTCTGGTTTGTCCCCACCCTCTCTTATTTGGAGTTGTTTTCATATAGTTTAGCTGTAGATTGTGTCAGTGAATTTTGGTTTTGCTTTCCTATTTGCCCTACTAATCTTTCCTATTTGTGTTTTTGGTTTTGTTTTTTGGTACTGGGGATTGAAACCACTGAGCCACATCCCCAGCCCTTTTTTATTTTTTATTTTGAGACAGTGTCTCGCTAGGTTGCTTAGAGCCTCACTGAGTTGCTAAGGCTGCCTTAAAACTTGCAATCCTCCTGCCTCGGCCTCTTGAGCTGCTGGGATTACAGGCCTGTGCCACCATGCCCAGCTCTGTTGTGTGTGTGTGTGTGTGTGTGTGTGTGTGTGTTTAATGGCAGCGTTTTGAGAGATTCAAAAACTGGACTGCCACCACCACCTTCCCCTAAGAATTTCTCTGCAAACTATAGACCATGGGCCAAAACCTGTTACCTGCTACCTGTTTTTGTATACCTTTTGACCTAACATGGTTTTTAGTAGTGTTTTATCTTTTTGAGTGTATGTGTCATGTTGGGGATCAAACCCAGGGCTTCACACATACTAGGCAAAAGCACTTTAACAGTGAGCTACACTCCTAGCCCACCAGCCCTACTTTAAATTCTTTGGTATTGACAAATTATCATCCCAAGAGGTATACAAGTTAAATATCCAGGAAGGATACCAGTTAGATAAGTTATGGTGCATTTATACAATGAAATAATATACACAGGTTAAAAAAAAGGAGGTTGATCTATTTTACTGATATATAAAAATATATGATATATGCTATTAATGAAACACCTGGGTTTCTAATGTAGAGTAGTATGTCTTCATGTTAAGGAAACGGAAGCATTAGAATACACAAAATTAATTTCTTTCACAAGAAGCATAGATTACAACTAAGATGTACTAATTTATATACCCATGAGTAGTATATCCAAATGATTGTTTGACCATACTATTGCCAACATTGTGTTATCTAATTTAAAATATTATTGTCGATCCAGGCGCAGTGGCGCACGCCTATAATCCCAGCACTTGGGAGACTGAGGCAGGAGGATCACGAGTTCAAAGCCAACCTCAGCAATGGTGAGGCACTTAGCAACTCAGTGAGACCCTGTCTCTAATAAAATACAAAAAAGGGCTGGGGATGTGGCCCAGTGGTCGAGTGCCCCTGAGTTCAATCCCTGGTACAAAACAACAACAACAACAAAAATATATATATATAGTCAAGTTGATAGATGAGAAAAAAAGGCATCTCATCTTAGTGTTACTTAATAGGCTTCATATTTTTGCATAAGCTTGAATTTCAATTCTTTTGTGAAATTCTTGTTCCTTATCCTTTTCCCCCTGTGTGATAGTTCTTTTCCTTGAAAGTTTAAAAAGTTCTTAATATATTAGATAGTAATCCTTTGGCTTGTCATCCATTTTTGCCTCTTTATTTCATGTAGGGTGATTAATGATGTACAAAAGATTGTTTTGTTTTGCTCAGTAATCCCAATGACCCAGGAGGCAGGGGCAGGAGGATTACAAGTTAGCAATTTAGCACGTGCTAGGCAAATGCTCTACCACTGAGCCACAACCCCAGCCCCTGTCCCGCTACATATTTTTGTACAACTTACTTGATTTTGTTTTTTACTCTTAGTTCTTTAATCCATCAGGGATTTATTTGTATAGTCTATGAGGTAGGGTTTAACTTTGTTTTGCAAATGTTTAGCCAATTGTCAGTGCCATTTATTGAATAAGTCATTATTTCAATATTATATAATTTTTGAGATTGTTTTTATGAGAAATGTGCACACTTAAATTTTTTTAAAATATATTTTTTAGTTATTATGGGCCTTTATTTTTATTTACTTATATGTGGTGCTGATTGAACCCAGTGCCTCACACATGCTAGGCAAGCACTCTACCACTGAGACACAACCCCTGCCCCAGACACTTAAAATTTTTAAAACATTAGGTTTGTTGGTATGTAATTTACAAACAATAAAATTTATTCTTTTTAAGTGTTTAATGAGAAGAGTCTTAGCAAACATATATGAAATATTTGCATCATTTCCCGAAAGTTTCCTTGTGCTTCTTTGCAGTTAACCCTCCAGACCCTAGAGTCTTGCAACAGTTGATCTGTTTTCTGACCCTACAGTTCTTCCTTTTCCAGAATGTCATATAAATAGAATCATTTAGTATATAGCTTTTTGAGTCTGGTGTCTTTCACTTAGCATAATACATTTAAGAGATGGCAATATCATTGCATATATCAGTAGTTCATTCTTTTTTATTGCTAAGCAGTAAATGGTTCTACCATTGTTTATTTAGCCATTGACTTGTTCAGGGACATCAGGGTTTTGTCATTTGGGACCATTATGAATAAAGCTGATAGAAACATTCATGTCTTTGTGTGGGCATGTTTTCATTTCTTCTGGATAAATATCAAGGAGTGGGATTTCAGGGTCATGTGGTAAGTATATGTTTAGTTTTTAAAGAAATTTTCAGCCTGTTTTCCATAGTGATTGGATGCTTTTACACTTCAACCAATATGTGAAAGATCCAATTACTCTGCATCCTCATCAGCACTTGGAATTGTCAGTATCTTAACTTCAGCCATTCTATTAAGTTTTCAGGATTAAATAGTTTATTTAGAATAATTTGGATTTTTTTCTTTTTGGTACCAGGGATTGAACTCAGGAGCACTCGGACACTGAGCCACATCCCCAGCCCTATTTTGTATTTTATTTAGAGACAGGGTCTCACTGAGTTGCTTAGCCTCTCACCATTGCTGAGGCTGGCTTTGAATTCACGATCCTCCTGTCTCAGTCTCTTGAGCTGCAAGAATAATTTGGATATTTTAAGTGGTGTTTCCCAACTCATTTCTCTGTACACTCTCTAAGACTGGATGCTCCTAAGTTGCTCCATCCATCTCTAATTGTCCAATCTGAGGCTGCCTAATAATCATAGTTGCTCATTTCTGTTATTTTTTTTTTCTTATTCCCATTTCTTTCCCCAAGCTTAAAAACTATAGCATAACAAAGTAGAAAAAGAGCTTAGATATAATCTAGTGCAGGGTTTGGCAAGCTTTTTATGTAAAGGGGCAGATAGTAAATATTTTTGGCTTTGCAAGCCATTAAGCCATTTTAGTCTTTCTTACAACTCAACTCTGCTAGTACAACATGAAAGAAGTCACAGGCAGTACAGAAAAAATGGACATTTTCCAAATAAAACTTTACTTACAAAAACAGGCAGCTAGCCAGATTGGCCTGGATTATAGTTTGCCCACCCCTGGTTTAGTCTTAACAACTTTATTTTACAGATGTGAGCACTGAGCTCAGGTTTCTTCCTTTCCTCAGATTTACAAATAAAGAGGCAAACACCAGGATATTGGCTTTCACCATAAGACACATGCTTGAATTGGGTTCAAGATGAACTTGCTTTATGCATAATGCCCTGGTCTAGCAAATGATGTTAGATAAAGCCATTAACCACAGCAGCTTTCTAAAGTTTTAACTGAGCTAACACTTTTGGGACAGCCTGTCATATTGCCATTCACTGAGATGTCAACTTTTTAAAAAAATATTCTTTTTAGTTTTATTTGAACACAATACCTTTATTTTATTTTATTTATTTTATTTTTATGTAGTGCTGAAAATCGAACCCAGTGCCTCACATGTGCTAGGCGAACATTCTACCACTGAGCTACAACCCTAGCCAAAGATGTTAACTTTTTTTACCTGTCATATCTCTGGAGCAATGGTCAAATTTAAGTTCTAAGAAAATAAAGGTGATAAAGGTCCAAGTTAAACAGTTAAAGTAAGAAAAAACATGCCACCCTTTTATTCATCCTCAAAAGACTATTTCCAATTTGGAAGGGTCCACATTTCTGTGTCTCTTGAGAAAGCCATTGAATATCATGTAACAATCCCATGCTTTTCTGATCTTTAATGGTAGTTATTGATTGTTTTTTTCACTAATTGTTTAAATAGATGAATATTCTTAGGTTGACAAACAGAAACAAAAACCAGGAAAACATTACACTCATGGTTTCTTGTACACAAACCTAAAAATAGGCATTGGCTGTGACTACTCAGGGAAAGGACATTGTTTAGAAAAGTCATCCTGTATGTTTCTTCCTTCCTTGCAGCACTGGAAGAAGTATGACATCTATGAGAAGCAATCCAAAGAAGAAACTGACTCTGTAGTGCTGATTGAAAACCTGAAGAAAGCTCCTCAGTGATGGGGATAATTTATTTTTACCTTCAATGTGACCTTGTGAGGATTCATCACATTCTGCCTTTGTTATCTGGGGACTTGCTAGATAGAAACTGAAACTACTGGATCCTTTAAAAACAGGCAGCTCATAAGAGCCACAGGTCTTTTCAAGTGTCATGCACTGAAAAACTAAAAATAATGGGCCCTTTGGAGAAAAAAGTAGAGTCGTTGAATTATAAAAGAAGATATCCTTTGCAAAGTCATTAAATGAGGGGACAAAGCAAAAAGTCATAATGGCAGTAGAATTAACCTTATCAAGAGTTGTGACAGCTTCCTAAGGATGTATGTAGCTTGCCTTGTATTTTTTGTGTCAAATAACCCTGAGAAATTTTACTTGCGAGGGAACTCATTTTGGGTATAAGTGCTAATAATGTAGAACTTGGCTCACAGAGAACTGCTAACAAACAAAATTGATACAATCTGGTATCTATTTTTTTAAGATCCCATTGAGTAATATTTGTGACTATTAAAACTCCTAACAGTCTGGAATCATTATCCACTTCAATAGCATTTCCCTCTACTTTGAAAGCCCCAGAGGACTGGGGTTGTGGCTCAGCGGTAGCATGCTCCCTCAGCACCACATAAAAATAAATAAATAAAATAAAGGTATCGTTTACAACTAAAAAATAAATGTTAAAAACAGCCCCAGAAATGGGTGTTGGCCATGATGATGACAACAACAAAAAAGTAGATGCAGCTTCTTTACCAAGATCATTCAGGGTTTTAAGGGCAGTGGAGGCAGAATGACCCATTGCATATTAGTTTGAACCAAGAAGTCTCTTATGATGTATTTTTTTTTCTTTACCTCTGCTGCCCAAATCAAGTATTAACTATGCATCTGGCTTATACCAAGCCCCCAGCTATGAGGGATGCACCCCCAATAAGTTTACAATCTAGTTGGGAATCCTTAGTTCTTGCCACTTTCTTTATCTCCCACCAGTCATTTCTGAGAGTTTTCAACTCCCCAGCTCCCAGGCCAATTTCCCCTTTTGCCTTCTCCCTTGTTCCCTTCCTTGCAGCCTTTTGATGTTCATTAGAAATTTGGATATACATCTGCTCAGAACACCTAGAGGAGCAGGGAACAATTTGCATCTCAGGTACAGTGTGAGTAGTCTGAGAAATAACGAGTAATTCTTATATATTTTGTAAATTTTATGTGAGTTTGCAGTTGTTTGAGGGTTTTCAGCATTTGATGTTTATGCATTTTCTAAACAGAGATATTATTTTTGATTAGAACATAGCTTGTTGGCTTGAGAAAAACGTAGTTGTATCTCTTTCTGTTTCTTTACAAGATGGACCCTGGGATTTCTTTTCCCTGACACAAATAATAAAGTAGAATTTGTGTGCTGTATTGATAGCCAGCCATCCAAGGCTTCAATGTATATACTCACTTTTTTGTGTGTATGTTAGTGTTCCATTTCCCTCATCCCCACAACATATGCATATGTACTTTTCCTAGTTCCTCCAAATTTGAATAAGCTTGGGAAATGATAGATATTCCTCCCTTTCCTCTCAAACACATAGACTCAGATAGATTATTGGTAGGCACTTATGAACTTTATATCACAAGTTCTCCAAACATTTGGCATTTCATGTTAATAAGATAAATCTTCTTCAAATTCCTGCTCTTAGGGCAGGGACATAAAAGACCCCACTCTCCACAGGTTTGGGCAAAAGTGACAACCTGCTTCCATGGTAGTGGAGGAGAACTGTGCCCTGGCATCCCTCAGGAAATTGGGGTACATAGCAGTGGTAGATGTAAAGGTGTTTCCTCCCTATGATTTTGTTTTGGAATTTAGATTGATGCTGGGACACAGGCATGGTAGATGATTCACTCTCTCCTACAGTACACTAGAAAGAATACTTGGTGTTCCCATGTACGAATGAGATGACTTCCTAGCTAGGTCTTTGTAATTCTGGGAAGCAAAACACTTAAATGCCTCACCCAAAGCCATCTTTACTGGTAGCCTATTTTGATGGCAATGGGACTACTGGTGCTGACAGTCGTGCAGCCTGGGAGTGGAGAAAATGTATTTTGCTTCCATCCTTCTCTGCTAACAATAAAATAGTTGAGGCAGGAGGGAGCAGTAAATTATGGGAACACCTTGAGTTTTGCAGTTGCTAAAAAGTAATCGCTAGATCTTAGGAGTTCTTGGAGACATCAGTATGTCACCAGCAGGAAACTAGTAGGTTCATTTACAATTTTGTCTAACCTGTATGATTTTTTTCCCTATATACCTAAGTAAACTCACTGTAAGGATGGTCATTCTTACTCTTTCATTCAGATAAGCTTTTTTTCTGCATCTGGGCACTAAAGGGATACATGAACCATTGTTAATATTTTGGGTAATATCTTCAAATAGTAGTCATTTTTGTTTAACTTCTTATAGGAAAATTTGAGTAAAATAAATATTAATTGTCTTTTTGTATATTAACTAAATGTTTTCCTTTGGTTTTATTTTGGGGAAAGTGTTGTGAGGAGTTGGTGGTAGAAAAAATTGGACTTAAAAGAATAAATAATGTAAAAAAAATTCCAAGGAAGCTATTTTATAATCACTTATCATAAGCTTCCCTGCTGTTGTGCTGTGCCTATGTTTTCTAATATAAGGACATGCATGTACTTAGTTTAATATTAGTACAGTCTTTGCACATAACAACTAAAAGGACTTACATATTTGATCAATTGTAGTTGCAATAATTAATGGAAGTGACAAGTTAGTTCTTTATGTTCAACTTAAATTAGATTGCAGTATGCTTACTATTGTGGTATCCGTGGCATACACAGTATTCTAAGACTCGTGGTGTATGTGACAGGACGCTTCTAGTTAACATAATCAAATTAGCAAGGTCTATTTGAGACTGAGAAAATCAGTTTTCAATAGCTGTCCTCTTAAGAGACAGTGATATAATTATGTATTTTCCATAACTAGAAAAACATGATTTCAAAGTTAGAGAGAATTTTCTCTCTTGTGTTAAATTTTAAGAGTGTGTCTTTAGCCAGAGCATGTTTGTTAACTACCCTGAATCTCTACATTATCCAAATTCTAGGATAAGGGTGGGGGTGTTAATCCTAGTAAGGTTATTTCTGTAACTGTCAAGAATTATATAGGAAGATTCTGGAAATCCATTTCCAGGTAAGTATAATTGTTTGCTTAAATAAGAGGTCTCTAATTCTTAACACATCAACACTGAGTTTTATAATACAAAGCATTTAACTGGGAATACTTGAAGTTGTAAATCTGTATGGGATCCGTGGAAAACTAATTCCTGTAGCTACAAACATGTTCACCTTGTCTTAGGAAGAAGGGCCAGAATAACCTAAGCACATTTGCTTTCCAGAGTAATTTACCATTTTGTCATTACCATGAACTCCTGCTCCTTTAAAAATGCAGCTTTATCGCCGGGCGCAGTGGCGCACACCTGTAATCCCAGCACTTTGGGAGGCTGAGGCAGGAGGATCGCGAGTTCAAAGCCAGCCTCAGCAATGGCGAGGCACTTAACAACTCAGTGAGACCCTGTCTCTAATAAAAACACAAAAAAGGGCTGGGGATGTGGCCCAGTGGTCAAGTGCCCCTGAGTTCAATCCCCAGTACCACACACAAAAAAACAAAATGCAGCTTTATGCTCACACAAATAGCATATTATGCTACTAGGATACTGTAGTTTTTTTTTTTTTTTTTTAAAGGACAAGTGTATTTTTTAAAAATATTTATTTATTTGCTTTAGTTGTATACAATGTGTTTTTTAGTTTTATGTGGTGCTGAGAATGGAACCCGGGCCGTGCACATGCTAGGCGAGTGCTCTACCACTGAGCCACAACCCCAGCCTGGATACTGTAGTTTTATCTATCTATTTATCTCTTTTTCAGTACTAGGGATTGAATCCAGGGATGCTCTACTACTGAACTACATTCCCACCCCTTGTTAAATTTTATTTTGAGACAGAGTCTTGCTAAATTGCTGAGGTTGGCCTCACACTTGCAATCCTCCTGCCCCAGCCTCCTGAGTAGCAGGGATAACAGGCCTGTGCCCACTACCATGACTGGCTATATGTTAGTAGTTTTAGAAGAAAGAATGGAGAACATCCGGGGATATAGCTCAATGGTAGAGCATTTGCCTAGCATGAGCGAGGAGGTCCTGGGTTCAATCCCCAACACTGGGCACGGGGGCGGGGGTGGTGGCAGCGAAGCAAGGGAACAAAAACATTGATTTCAGAAACCTAGTTTCTTTCAAACCCTAATGATTTGGCCAAGCAATGATTTTTTTTAATAAATACTGTAAATCTTGATATGCTTTTACTTTAAGCAAGGGAGGAGTTGTACTGACATTTGGACATGGTAGATATTTTTGAAATCAATCCCCCAGATGATTTCTTTCTGAAGCTTCTTTAGCCTTTAAATGCCTTTCCCAATGATCACATTTTTAGTTTACCATTAGCAACAGGAACATATTTCACTGCAGTTTTCTACATGTATTAGGTAGAGTATTATATGCAAAGAGAAAATCAATAGTTATCCTGGGACTACCACATGCCAAGGTACATGTGTTATTTCAGTTATTCCCTGTAACATGCAATAAATTGCATTATCTTCATTTTACAGACTAAGAAACAGATATAAAATGATTAAGTTATGTTGCAAAAATCACACAGCTAGTGACTGAGACAAAATTGGAAAAACAAGTCAGCTTAACTTTAAAACATGTATAATGTAGTTGGTCATGTATTTACTTGTCCCAATGCAGCAGATACTGAAAAAAGAATTGCCTTATGTGCCAAATGGTTTATCAATTGGAAGACTGAGAATTTAAATCATTTAATTATAAAATGAGCTTTTTACAATGTCTTAAGATTTATTTGTGTCTTCATTCATCTATGTACCAGGCAGGGTGCTGGCTAATAGGGATTTAGAAGTGAGTAAGTTTAGGCTTAGTATCAAGATGTATTATATTAGTCAAGGAGAGGCTATATTGTATAGGAGAAAGAAATATAGATTGAAGCTTAGGAGTTCCAAAGGACTAAAGAGACACTTTTCAGAAGAGGAAATACAAATGGGCAATAAGTATATAAAATAATGTTCAATATCTCTAGCAATCAGGAAAATGAAATTAAACAGCTACAATGAGATTTTATCTCACCGCTGTTAGAATGGCAATTATAAGGAATTCCAACAATAATAAATGCTGGCAAAAGTGTGGGAAAAAGGTACTCATACATTGTTGTTGGATCTGCAAATTAGTACAACCACTCTGGAAAACAGTATGGTAATTCCTTAAAAAACTAGGAATGGAGCCACTATGACCCAGCTATCTCACTTCACAGCATATATCCAAAAGAACTAAAATTAGCATGCTGAAGCAATACAATCACACAGTATCCAAGTTATGAAACCAGCTCAGGAGCCCATCAACAGGTGAATGGATAAAGAAAATGTGGTATATATACATAATGGAGTTTTATTCAGCTATAAATTGTTCTTATGGCATTTGCTGGTAAATGGATGGAACTGGAGAACATCATGCTAAGTGCAATAAGCCTGACCCAGAAAGTCAGGGGTCGAATGTTCTTTGTCATGCAGAAGCTAGATCAAAGTAAAGAAGAAAAAAAAAGCCAGGGCAGGGATCACATGGAAATAGAAGAGAGATCAGTGGAGTAGAGGGAAAGGATTGAAGGGGAGGGAGGAAGGACAGAAAAAATGAAGAATGATGGAATGAATCTGACCAAACTATCCTATGTACGTATATGAATATACCACAGTGAATTTCACCTTTATGTATATCTATAATGCCCTAAATTTAAAAATTATAAATAAATAGAAGGAAGACCAGTAGAGGAAGGGAACAGGCAGAGGAGGGAAGGGAAAGGGGAAGTATTAGAGACTGAATTGGAGAAAAGTATATTTCATGCTTTTGTTAGTATGTCAGTATGAACCCCAATATTATGTATACTATAATGCACTAATAAAAAGTGCTTAAGAAGCCGGGCGCGGTGGCACATGCCTGTAATACCAGCACTTGGGAGGCTGAGGCAGGAGGATCACGAGTTCAAAGCCAGCCTCAGCAATGGCGAGGCACTTAGCAACTCAGTGAGACCCTGTCTCTAATAAAATTCAAAAAAAGAACTGGGGAAGTGTCCTGGTGGTCAAGTGCCCCTGAGTTCAATCCCTGGTACCAGAAAAGAAAAAAAAAGTGCAATTGCTGGCTTAAGGATATAAGGGGCCTTTTGGAAAGTGTGAGAAGGAACTGGATACAATCAATAACTTGAATAAGCCTGGAAGCAGAATCTCCCCCCAGAGCCTCCATATAATAGCAAAGACTAGCTGATGCCATGATTTTGGCCTTATGGGACCCTAAGTAGTGATTTCAGATACTTGGTACTGAACTTCTGACCTACGAAAGTGTTAGCTACTAAGTTTCTGTTGGCTTAAATGATTTTATAATTTTTTTGTACTGGAGATTGAACTTGGGGACACTCAACCACTGAGCCACATCCCCAGCCCTATTTTGTATTTTATTTAGATACAGGGTCTCACTGAGTTGATTAGCACCTCATTATTCCTGAGGCTGGCTTTGAACTTGTGATCCTCCTGTCTCAGCCTACAGAGCCATTGGGATTACAGGCGTGTGCCACCACGCCTAGCAATTTTATAATGTTTTATATGATGTTTTAGCTATTTCTTTTTGCTTTAGAGTATACCTACTTCTAAATATCATTCTAATACTTAATGCTATTTCTTATTTAGGTGTAGGGATGATCCATTTCTAAATTTCTGCTATGTAAGATAAGATGAAGAATTAGCTTTCTTTTTGTGTAAGGGGTGCTGGGGATCAAACCCAATGCCTCATGCTAAGTTTCTTATATGCTGTCCAACACACACGCACACGCGCACACACACACACACACACACTTCCACAAACAAAAAAAATTTGGTTACAATATTCAGTATTTGCACTATATTGTTCACATTTATGTGTGTAGAATATTATATTTCTTTTTATTTTTTCCAAAATTTTTTTTCTGTTGTTCAATTTTTCTAGGTACCTGTCATGAGTTCAGCCATAAACTCTCTGGCAGACACATTAAAAAATCTATGATTTTCATTTATTTTTCTTGGAGCGTGCCCCATTGGAGTTTATTGCTGTCCTGATTCATTCTGGAATGGTTGTACTCTAGGCTTGCCACCCAACTTTCATCCTGAGAATTCCCCTTGCTTCCCTTCTGTGTTAGCTTCTGTTCCTTAGATGCTAAATCATTTTCTTTTGTGGGTTTATGTGGTAGTTTTGCTGCAGCACACCCTTTACTAACTTCCTTAGAAAGGTTGCATTGGAGATGATTTTAATAAAATCCTTCTGTGTCTGAATATATCTTCACTCATGATTAAAATTTTCACTAGGTGAAGCAATCCTCATTGGAAGCAATTTCAGAATGTTGAAGGGATTATTTCAATGTGTTCTGGCTTCTAGTATTGCTTTGGGAAAGTGATTCTCTAATGACTTCCAATTTTCTATATGTATTTTTTTCTCTTCATAGTTTTCCTTTGGTCCCTAGAGTTTTATTTTTAAACATGTATTATTATTATTGTTGTTGTTTTTGTTATTATTTTGGTACTGGGGATTGAACCCAGGGGCACTTAACCACTGAACCACATCCCAGACCTTTTTATATTTTATTTAGAGACAGGATCTCACTAAGTTTCTTAGGGCCTCGCTAAGTTGCTGAGGCTGGCTTTGAACTTGCAATCCTCCTGCCTCAGCCTCCTGAGTCACTGGGATTATAGGTATGTGCCACCACATCTGGCACCTAGTGTTTTTAAATCTAACCATATGCCTTATTAGGGACCTTCTTTCATTTACTAGGCTAGGTTTTTATGAGCCCTTTCAATCTAAAACTCACTCTTCATTTTTGAGACATTATATCCTTTCTCACATTATCTCTTGTATTTTCTCTATTTCTAGAACTCCTATTAGTTGGATATTGGATGGACTAGACTGATTAACTTGCGTGTCTTTTTCTACCATGTTCTATTCATTTTGTCTTTTGGTTCTGCTTTTTTTGGGAGATATCCTTAAATTGATCTGAGCCTCTGTTCTTATCTGTAAAATTTAATAAAAGGCCCTATCTCATAGTGTTGTGAGGTGTTGAAATAAAACATGTAAAACGCTTAGCACAGTGAGCTTCAATAAATGGTAGTTGTGGGGCTAGAGATGTAGCTCAGTGGTAGAGAGCTTGCAGAGTAAGCACAAGGCCCTGGGTTTGATCCCCAGCACCACAAATAACAACAGTAATAATTGTAAAAACAAATGGTAGATGTGATTGCACATACTGTTATGTTGGAACTGGTTCCTTCTTCCTTCACATGAAAATAAATGACAATCTTGGTGAAAACAGTATATCTTCCTCTTACAATATAATATTATGCTATAATATTTGCCTTCATTGTACTGAATTTGTAATGACAACATTTTCAAATTACACTGTTTTTAGAAAAAAAAATCTATGGTATTAATCGCTTTAACAATATTAACTTTGAACTGAACTCATGATCGTCATGTCTCAGGCTTCCGAGCCTCTGGGATTACAGGCATGGGCCATGGTGGCCAACTTCTTTTTCATTTCTTTCTTTCCAATATCCCCTCACTTCTGGGGTAGGTGCAAACTGGAAAAAATAAGGCTGGATCTGCTCTTTGATAATAAATAGGTAGTTTGGAGCTCAGACTATTTTCTCAGGGTAGGAGTGTAATATAATCCTTTTTTCCTCCCACATTTTTATTGGTGCATTAGAGTTATACATAATAGTTGTACATAATATACTTAGAACCATTTTAATTAAGCAAGCCAAAGCCAAGTTCACCAAAGTGTATACCTGTAGTCCCAGCTACTTGGTGGCTAAGGCAGGAAGATTTCTTGAGTTCAGGAGTTTGAGGCTAGCCTGAGCAACATAGCAAGACCCAGTCTAAAAAAGTCATTACTGGGCCTGGGGTTGTGGCTCAGTGGCAGGGCGCTCACCTCGCACGTGCATGGCCCAGGTTCGATCCTCTGCACCACGTAAACATAAATGCATTGCATTGTGTACAACTAAAGTAAATAAATAAATATTTTAAAAAGTCATTACTGCAATACTATTATCACACTTTTAAAAATGAACAACAGTTCCTTAATATTATCAAATGCCTAGTCAGTATTCAGATTTCCCCAATTGTCTCATAAATGTTTTTTCTAGAATTCACTTAAATTAGGATCCAACAAGGTTCATGGAGACTTTTAAAATACTGATATGATATACTTTGTGATATACAAGAGCAAGAATTTGGGGATAAAGGATTGCTTGGAGGCGGGCACAGTGGCAAACACCTGTAATCCCAGTGGCTTGGGAGGCTCAGGCAGAAGGATTGCGAGTTCAAAGCCAGTCTCAGCAATTTAGTGAAGTCCTAAGGAACTCAGTGAGACCCTATCCCTAAATAAAATACAAAAAGGGCTGGAGATGTGGCTCAGTGGTTAAGCACCCTTGGATTCAATCCCTGGTGCCCCCCCCCCAAAAAAAAAAAACACAATTGTTTGGACATTACTATACCATAATATATTGCATACAATGATTAATATGGCCCTGTCACCACAACATGGCTCCTTTTTTCCACTTCTAGATTGCTGTGACTAAACATTTGTTTAGTATCCCAGAAATAAGACATCTGTGAAAGCAAATAAGCACAATAAGACATCTGTGAAAATGAATGTGAAAGAAGTGAAAATTCAAGTGTGGCCTTGAAATGTTAACGTTTTTACACAATCAAGACAGTCTTCATTAAAAAAAAATAAAACTGGGCTGGGGTGTAGCTCAGTGGTACATGGTGAAGCTTCACATGTATGAGGCCTGGGTTCAATGCCCAGGACCAAAACCAAAAACAAGCAAAACAACACTTCAGTGAGCACCCACACACACATATAAATGCCAACTTCTAAAGAGTCTAGGAAATGTTTTGCAAATAGCAGTACAGAGCACATCTGTCTTGTATCATTTCCCCCCACAGGATAAGGATTGATATAAACATGTTGGAAATGTGATATTAAAAGAGAGCACTTCAGCATGGATTAACTAAGACCAAAATGATGCAACCCTTTTTTTTTTTTTGATATTTTAAAATGCACCAAAAAATTGAAAGCAGGGTAGAAAAACAGATTGAGAAAAATTATGTATGGTTAAGTGTGTGCTTCTTAAATCTGCTGAGCTTACACTTGATCATGAAGCTTTCAATAAGTTACTGCCTTGAATGCCACTGGGAAATGGTGCAGACCATTTGACTATCCCCAGCAAGGTATATGGATATGTTGGAGTGAAAAATACTGATGAAATTGAGCCATAGAGTCTGGGAGCAGGATCCTATTGTCAGGGGATGCTCTATTCCACTTTTTTATACATTCATTCAAGAAACCTTTATAAGGGTATAGATTATGTGCAAGATGATGTGGGTGATTAAAAATAATAGGACATGCTTTCCATTGTTGCTTATAGTTTAGGGCACAGATGGCAGATTTGTTTCATCTTGTGGATGGATTCTGCCTGGAGTACTGTTTTTTGTTTTTTAATTTTTGGTACCGGGGATTGAACCCAGGGTCACTCGATCACTGAGCCACATCCCCAGCTCTATTTGTATTTTATTTAGAGACAGGGTCTCACTGAGTTGCTTAGCACATCGCTTTTGCTGAGGCTGGCTTTGAACTCCTGATCCTCCTGCCTCGGCCTCCCAAGCCACTGGGATTACAGGCGTCTGCCACCGCGCCTGGCTGGAGCACTGTTTTGAGAAGAATTTGGAGACTGAATTTGGGCTCAGTGGGAGGACAGCTGAGATCTATTGGTGAGATCTCTCATTGGGTACTGATGGGTGGGTTGAGCTGAAGCATTTGTGCCACCTAATCATCTTGGGCTAAGGGCTCGAGAGAGATATTCACATATATAAATAATTAATAATCTATAAGATAAAATGTTAAAATTTAAAGTTATTTGGAGCTAGGGCTATAGCTCAGTGGCAGAGCACTTGTCTCAGCACCACATAAAAATAAATAAATAAATAAATAAACAAACAAATAAATAAATGTATTGTGTCCAACTACAACTAAAAATATTTTTAAAAAATTAAAGTTATAAAAGGAGGTCCAAGTAAAGTGCTATGGACAGGCAGTAGAAATGGGGATGTGGGAACCAGGGAAATCCCAAAAGATGTTCTTGAAATGAGGAACTAGTTGAGCTGTACCTTGATACATGGGTAGAATCTGAATAGATTAGTGAAAGGAGGGCATTTCTGTCCTTGGGAGAAGTTGGAGAAAAGGCACAGATTGTGAAGTGAAGAGGATGGAGATAAGCAGAAGAGCTAGGAGATTAGATAAGAAATGTTCTTTCTGCATAGAAAAGTGGACAGGAGGGCACAGATTTGAAATAGTATAGAGGTGGACTCACCAGGACTTGATGAATGGGAGAGATGTTAAAAATGAGATAGAGAAGTGCAGGCTTGGGTGAGGAGGGGTGGAAGTGAATGACAAATATGAATTCCATTTTGGACATGTTGACTGTGGAGTGATGGAGGAAGGGTCATGATTTCCAGTGGATGTTGGAGGCACTGAGGGATAGCAATGAGAAGAGAGTAGCTTCAGGAGTCAGGATCGTTGAAGTCTGCCACCAGAGGAAAACCAATGGGATTACTCGCAGAAAACACTTTGCAAGCCCTCTCAGGACAGGATGAGAATACACCAAATCTAAGCTTGCTATGGGGTCAATCATGGGATGGCAAGTTAGATATTACCAAAGCAGAGCACTTCCTGGGCACTTGCAGCTCAAGAGTAACACACTGCCGCCACCTGGGGGCCATATATAGGGATTGTAATGACAGTTTTGTGAAAACCACTTAATGAGAGGGAATAAAACTTTGGAGCCACCAAGAACTCTCCTCTCAAATGGATTTTTTTAAAAATATATTTTTAGTTGTCAGTGGATATTTATTTATTTATATGCAGCACCAAGAACCGAACCCAGTACCTCATGCATGCTAAGCCAACACTCTACCACTGAGCTACAACCCCAGCCCCTCAAATGGCTTTTATAGTACTTTTTTGAACTCTTCAGCCTAGGTTTACTTCTCTGTCCACAATGAAAAAAAAAACCGTGGAGGCACGTGTTCTGTAGAATTCTTACTTTCCAAAAAGGTTTAACTCCAGAAAGCTGACTACTTCAGTTAGCAACATCCTACCACGGAATGGAGTATTTGTGCTGCTAATGCTGTCCTATACTACTGACCAAAGTTTCTGGCCTGGGCCATTACTCCCTGTTGGATCACCAAATCCTTCACTGTCTGGTCACTGCCTGGCTCTGACCTTTGCTACTAAAATACTGAATTTTGGCCTTATTTATGTTTTCTTTTGCCAACACTGTTTTCTGAAGTTGAACTTTTCATTTGTTCATTCATTTATTCAACGAACATTGATAGAATGGCTCTGGTGTGCCAGGTACTGAGGATAAATTAGGAAGCAAAAGCAGTTGGAAGCTGAGCACAGTGGTGCACGCTTGTAATCCTAGTGCCTCAGGAGGCTGAGGCAGGAGGATCATGAGTTCAAAGTCAGCCTCAGCAACTTTGTGAGGCCCTATGTAATTCAGCAACACTCTGTCTCTAAATAAAATATTTAAAAGGGCTGGGGATGTGGCCCAGTGTTTAAGCACCCCTGGGTTCAATCCCCAATACCCCCCCCCCCCCCCCCGCCGAAAATAAAAGCAGATGGAGTCCTTCAACAAGCTCTATTGCAGTCTCACTGGAAAGACAGAAAATTATCATTTTAAATGTGGAAATTGCTATGAAGGAAAGGTGGATGATGCAGTTGGAGCAGGTAGTAAGGGAATCTGACTGGCTTTGAGGGTGGCAAAAACTTTTCTAAGGATGTGATATTTAAGTTGAAATTTGAAGAATTGGCAAGAATTAGTTAAAAAATAAACTGTTCTGAAAAATATGAAATCCACAAGGCTGTGAAAAGAAAGGGCCATCCTGGTTCCTCTGTCTTCTAAGATGATAATGCAGCAGGGAGAATCAACAACTTCACACAGGACAGTCTCTAGGAGATTTATATTTATTTATTTGTTCTTTTTAGATATACATGACAGTAGAGTGTAATTTTTTTCTTATCATACATACATGGAGTATAACTTCCCATTCTTTTGATTGTACATGATGTGGGTTGTACATGATGTGGTCATATATTCATATATGAACATAGGAAAGTTATGTCCCATTAATTCTACTGTCTTTCTTATTCCCATGCCTCCTCCTTTCCCTTCATTCCCTTTTGTCTAATCAGATGAACTTTTATTCTTCCCTCCCTCCCTTGTTGTGTGTTAGCATCCCCATATCAGAGAGAACATTCGGCTTTTGGTTTTTTGGAACTGGCTTATTTCACTTAGCATGATTCTAGGAGAATCTTTAATCTAGATTTGGTACACCTACTCAAGTGAAAAGTCTAGGTTTAAAATAAAAATAATAATTAGAACATCAAGAATCTGAAAATTAGGAAATGTAGAAATAGATGAAACCTCCCCCATTTAAAGACCCTTCAAATTAGACTGCCCTGTTTGGAAAGGAATGGGTATAAATAGATAAAGAAATGCTAATGTCCTTGAGGTCTTGAAATAACTATGTGTTAGTTTCTTTCCTTTTTAAAGAATTGAACCAATTATTAAAAATCTATTCTCATCTGAACAATTTGATCATAATGTCGTAAATCTTTTAATATATCAGACCAGGACCAAATTGAGATATCAAAACCCACCTGAGCTTCAGACTTCTTATCAGTAAAATAGGAATACTAACAATAGGTATATCCTAGAGGGTTTTTTTTTTGAGACTTAATGAGTTAACACTTGCAAAACACTTAAGTCAGTACCCTGGTCCATAATCACATAATGCATGTTAGTTGTCTTATTTCAGGGCCAACCTATTTATGGAATGTGTTAGAGGAAAATGCTTTCAGGCTGATAGAACACTGAGGTTACTATAACTGAGTCATCAAAGAGGCTAGCTACTCCAGCTACACAAGGGTCAAACCTGACACTAGAAATGGTAAGTAAAAAGAAAATGTAAGCCCCGGACATTGCATATAAATCACCTGGTTTTCAGAAGTACACACACACACACTCAGACTTACTTGGTACCTCATGTTCATAGGAGATTTTTTCCCTCATTCATTTCTAACAAGAAGTCATGTAGTCTCTGCCTAAATACCTCCAGCAACAAGGAATTCTGCATTTTAAAAGAAAGGCTATTTTGGGGCTGGGGTTGTGGCTCAGTGGTAGAGCGCTCACCTAGCACGTGCGTGGCCTGGGTTTGATCCTCAGCACCACGTATAAATAAAGGCATTGTGTACAACTAAGACAAACAAATAAATATGTTTAAAAAAAGAAAGGCTATTTCATTCATTTTAGACAGTTCTAATTTTTTAGATCAAGCATCACATTCTGTAGTCAGAAATCCTATTCTGCATATATCTGTCCATTAATCTTCCTTCTACAGTGGAGAACAAAACAGAATGTGTTCTCCTTCATAATTGATGAAATTGGAAAAAGCACTGTGGATTACAATGTTGTGTCACTGTTCAACTTCCTGAATTTCATAAAGGAACTGGAGGTCATCTCCAAGAATGCCCTTATCCTTGGGAAATATGCACTGAATGTTAAGGAGTAAAGTCACATGCTGTATGCAACCTACCTACAAAAAGTTCAGAAAGAAAAAAATTACATTAAGTAGTGAGAGTGATAAAAAGTCAAAATATTTAAAATCAGTGAGATCTGAATAGGTGGTTTATAGGAATTCTTTGTTTTGTTCTTACAACTCTTCTGTAGTATTGAGATTATTTAAAATAAAAAATCGGTGAAAAGAACCTTCTTTCATATGACAGATCTTCAAAGGTTGAGAATAATTTACCACAATTATTCTAGTCTCTCTCATTCACTTGTTTTATCCTCATTCATTCTTTCATTCTTCAACAAATACTGACTGAGCATCTACTTTGTGCATGTTTAGAATTAGGCACTATGGATACACCTGAGAGGAAAGTCAACTCTACCTTCTCTTATAGAACTTGAGGGAACTTGTGGATGATTGAAGGAAATCAAACTACTAAACAAATAGTTCCATTCTTTCTGTGATAGGACCATGAAGGAAGAATTGGGGTGGAGGGAGATGATGTGAAAGAACCTACTAGAAGGTTCTGAACTTGCCAAGTGACCCCAGCATCTAAGGTTGTAGGAATGCAAAGGGCAGTGAGCCAAAGAGATTAGCACTCCTTTATAAAAAAAAAAAATCTATTGGCCACGAGGAAGGATTTGTGAGGCCAAGTGAGCAGCTTTGGACGGCATTTGACAAGTTGCTCTATCTGCTCTCTTAAATGTTATAGTGTTGAAAAGAGATTACCTGGATTTGAATGACAGGTGTTGTATCCCGGTGATGTAACTGGAAAAGAGGATAGAATAGCCTTGGTGTCGTAGTGCAGGTCAAGACCAATCAACAAGCAAAAGTCTAGCCAACTCCTCAAACATTGAGGAACTACCTCAGAAATGAGCGCCCCAGATCTACACTGGCGTATCCTCCATCCGTCACAGTTATGCTAATTGCATAGATATGGTAGTTTACATCTTCCTACACAATTTCAAATTTAAGTAGGATTTGGGCCTAGAGGAGTCCTAAAAACAGAAACTCCAATGGGAATCACGCCAGGTTTTAAAGTAGGACTTACCTTTAGAGCTTAGGTGAGAAAACGTAAGCATTAGACCCACCAATGTGTATTTTTTTAAATAGCCATTAAATGTGAGGTGGATTAAAAGATCAAGCTGAGGGTGTGTCTGTGAAGCCTAGGGTCTGGAACATAATAAGCTTTCGATGAATGGCAGCGGTTCTTGTCCTCATTAATAACAAATGGGTTGGGTGAGGAAAAACGTGCTAGCCTGAGGACTCTGGATATTTGATATACTTGTAGGGCACTGTCAAGGGACAGGGGACAGAGCTGTAAATGGAAGAGTGCAAGAACTTACTTTTGTCTATTTCATTATTTTGTTTATTACAATCCCCTAGTATTCTAAACAGTCGTTACTAGAAATCTAGAATATATCTTTTTTATATATTCATTGATTCATTAAAGGGATGTTTACTGTGTGCCTGCTATATGTCAGACACTGTCCTAGGTGGTAAGGATATACAAGCAAACAAAACAAGTAAACATAACCTCATAGTTCTATATACCATGCAAGTTTTCATAGTGCTTTCATCTCCAAGATTTCATTTGATCCTCAGGACAATCCAATGTGATAGATGCTGTTGATGTTGTCTCCATTTTATAGATGAGGAAACTGACATATCCAGAGATCAATTAATTTGCACATGAGTGGCAAGGCTAGTATTTGAGCCCAGACATCCAGGTTAATTCCAGTTTTGCTTAATTCAAAATGGTCACCAGCCTAATCTACTTCTTGCCAGCCTCCCTTATGCCAGTGGGCCCCCAGGGTTTTCCAGCCTGCCTTCTGCCTCTGGGCTCAACCCTCATCCCTCACTTGCTCTAGATCTCATCTCTGTCAAGGGGTCCAGTCAATCTGTCAGGGGAGTTTTTGAAGTGCCTGGTTCCATGACTTCACAGTAGATAAGTCCCAAAGGGCCACTTAGGCCTTAGTCATCTCAGTCAATCCAGACCAGCAGGGAGAGGGCTGGTCTATATTTTCTGAGATGTCAACTGTGCAGATTTTGGTGTACTTGTCTGAACTCTTCTCTGGTGGTACTCTGGGTAGTGCTCTCCTGTGTTCAGAAACCTGGAACAGAAGAAGAGGAAGTGGTGAAATAACAGTTTTGGATGCCAGGTCTCTCATCAGGAGTTTGGCACTGAGCTCCCTCAGATTCAGTGGCCTGTGATCTCCTATTGGTAATACATTTCCTCTGACCTGGAAATCCTACTACTGTATTCCTGGAGTTTTTCCAGAGTTTAAAAACCTGCTAGATCATTAGAACTTAAGCAACTTCTAGGAACACATATTTACAAGGGTACAGAGCACAAGAGATTTAGGTACATACTTTCTCATTATACAGAGAACTCAGGCTTTTGGACATAATTTCTCTATATTAAGTTCATATAAATATGCTATAGTTTGGATCTTTAATGGACCCCAAAGTCTCAGGTGTTGAAAATTTGGTCCCCAGCCCAGGCCACTAGCTGGTGGAACCTTCAGTAGACAGAGCCTAGTTGGAAGGATCTTAGATTACTGGAGGTATGATTTTGGAGGGACCCTACTCCTTCCCTTTTCTGTCTTCCCAGCTGCCATGAGGTGAACAGCTTGTTCTACCATGGGCTCCCACTATGATGTACAACCTTCCCACAGACCCAAGGTGATGGGTAAATTGATCTT
Source organism: Tamias sibiricus (assembly GCA_025594165.1). Taxonomy (NCBI): domain Eukaryota; kingdom Metazoa; phylum Chordata; class Mammalia; order Rodentia; family Sciuridae; genus Tamias; species Tamias sibiricus. The sequence continues at coordinate 109,438,583 of CM046667.1, forward strand.
GGACTGAAACTTCTGATACCATGAGCTAAAATAAGTATTTCTTCCTTTTAAGTTGATTCTCTCATGTCTTTTGTCACAGTGATGAAAAGCTAACACAAAATAATAAAACCATGTTTGTTTAGAAAATTATCTTAATTTCCCATTGATGAATAGTTATGTTGAACTACAAGAAAACATGGTACAATGGAAAGGACAGTGGCTTTGGAATTAGATGGACCTGTTTTCAAAACATGACTCTACCTCTTACAAGCTGTATGACTTTAGGCTTCTCACTTAACCTCTCTCTCTTTGCATGTTGGTTTCTATTAAGTATGCCAATTCACAAGATCAGTTTGAGGAATAAGGGAGTTGGCACATGTAAAGAAAGCATCTTACATAATGCTTGCCACATTAAAATAGTCAATAGATATTTATTCATTTTAACCTTTTTTGGACTAACTGAAGAGGCAGAACTTGAAGAGTGAATTAACAGAAATGAAAATGTTGAGGTTTGGGGTTGGGGTTTAGCTCAGTGCTATGAGTGCTTAGCATATGCATGGCCCTGGATTCAATCACCAGGGCCAGGAGCAAAGAAAGAAAAAAAGAGAAAGAAATGCAAATTTTTTTCTAAATATTTATTTATTTACTTTAGTTGTACACAATGCAATGCATTTATGTTTTACGTGGTGCTAAGGATCGAACCCGGGCCGCGCACGTGCAAGGCGAGCACACTGCCGCTGAGCCACAACCCCAGCCCCGAGAAATGCAAATGTTTTTAAAAATGCAATTTTAATACTTTTGTTTATCTAAGATAAATGGAAAATAGGACAACAATAGTCCTGCAATAGGGACTCAGAATTAATTGAACAAATGTACAGAGCTTTAAGAAGAAATAATAGCAGATGCCAGATAGAGAGCACTTGTATCATAAAATATTCTCAATCAGTTATAAGGATAATCTTATTTAATCCTCACAATAACATTTCAGCTGGGTATGATTATAATCTCCATTTACATATGTGGAAACTGAGGCACAGAAGGATCATAAAACTGAAAAGTAAGTGGTCAATGCAAAATTTAAACCTGGTGGGTTTGGCTACAAAACCTGCATACTTTACCACCATTACCCTATCCTTAATGCTTTGTTCAGGAACCAAAGAAGTACTTCTTTTTTGAAAGTCACATCTTCCTTCCTCTCTAATCAAATCCCTTTCCACCTCAATTCCCTCTTTTAATCTAAGAGACACTTAATTTAGCAACCCTTTCCTTTAAATATCTGGAATAAGGGACTGGGGATATGGCTTAGTGGTAGAATGCTTGCCTGGCATGTGTGAGGCCCTGGGTTCAACCCCCAGCCCCAGAAAAGTAAAAATAAATTTACTTTATAAATTTTATCAAAATTTATATACATATATTTGCATATATTGGTATATATTTAATATACATATATACAAATATGTAACATATGCAAATATATATTATATATAAATATATGTATAAAATTTTGATAAAGTCCAATTTATCTGATCATATATATACATGCATATATATATACATACATATATTAATTTGTATATATATACATATACATAGATATTAATTTGCATTTCCCCAATGGCTAATGATCTATATATACATATATATAGTTTATATATATGTATATGCATGGACACATATATATGTATGTATAAATTCTTTGGATTGAAACCAGATCCTCAAACATACTAAGCAAGAGTTCTGGTTTGGATATGACATGTTCCCCCAAAGACTCATATTTTGAAGTCTTTGTCTTCAATGCAAAGAGTGTTCAGAGGTGGGGCTCTTGGAAAGTGATTGGATCATGAGGGCTCTGGCCTCATCAGTGGATTAATAGTTTGATGGCATTATTGGGAGATTATAAGAACTGTAGGAGGTGGGGCTTAGTTGGAGGAAGTAGGTAACTGAGGGCATGCTCTCGAAGGGAAAACTTGTCCCTAGTCCCTTCCTTCCTCCCTCTACCCCCTGCCCCTACTTCCAAGCTACCATGAAGTGAGCAGCTCTTCTCCACCAACCTTTCTCTGCTATAATGTTCTGCTTCACCCACAGCAATGGAGTCAGACGATCATGGACTGAAACCTCTGAAACTGTGAGCCCAAATCAATATTTGCTCCTTTGTGATGTTTTGCTCAGGTATTTTGTTCCAGTGATGAAAAGCTGACTAACATGCCAAATCTATCACTGGGTTATACTCTCAACCCTACTCCCAACTATCCTGACTTAAAAAAAAAAATTTTTTTTGTAGTTGTAGATGGACAGCATGCCTTTATTTTATTTGGTTATTTTTATGTAGTACTGAGAATCGAACCCAGGGCCTCACATGTGCTAGGCAAGCGCTCTACCACTGAGCCCCAGCCCCAGCCCCTATCCTGATTTTTATGGTAATAAATCTTGCTTTGTTTTAGTTTTATCATCTCTATGTGCATGTCTAAACAATATAGACTTTACCTGTGTGTAAGCTTTATATAAATGTCTTCCTTTTTAAAAACAAGCTTTATTTTGATACAGTGCATATTTATAAATTCATCCTTGTAAATTTTATAATTCAATGTTTTTAAAATATATTCAGAGTTATATCATTACAATCAATTTTAGAATGTTTTCTTCACCACAATTAGCAGTGGTGCTCTTTTCCTTTTCTTTCCTCCTTCATTCCCTGGCAAACACTAATCTATTTTCTGTATTTATGGATTTGCCTCTTCTGAACACTCCATGTAAACAAAATCATACAATATGTGGCCTTTTGTGCCTGACCTCTTTCATGCTTTCAAGGCTTATTTATGTTGTAGCATCAATCAGTACTCATTTCCTTCTGTCCATTCATCAACTGATGGATATTTAGTTTTTTTTTTCTATTTTGGGGCTATTATTAATAATAAGCTGATATTAATAATATGCTGCTATGAATTTCAGTATACAAGTTTTGTACAGGTATTTGTTTTCATTTCTTTTGGGTGTCCATCTAGGAGGGCAATTGCTGAATCATATTGTAATTCTATATTTAACCTTTTGAGGATATTTCAGAATGTTTTCCAAAGTAGCTGTACCATTTTAGATTCCCAGCAGAAATATTTGAGGATTCTAATTTTTCCATATCCTTGCAAACACTTGTTATTTTATTTATTAGGGCCATCCTAGTAGGTATAAAATGGAATTTCATTGTGGTTTTAATTTGCATTTCCCCAATGGCTAATGATGTGGATCACCCTTTCATGTGTTTATTGGCCATTCATATATTATCCCTGGAAACATGTCTATTCAGATCCTTTGCCATTTTTTAAAATTGGGTTTTCTTTTTGTTATCAAGTTGTAAAAACACTTTATGTATTCTAGATAAAAGTCTCTTATCAGATATCTGATTTGCACACATTTTGTCTCATTTGCGGACTCCCCCCCATGGTACTGGGTATTGAACCCAGGGGTGTGTACCATTTTAGATAAGGTCTCTTCGTGTAACTCAGGCTGACCTTGAATTTGACATCCTCCTGCCTCAGCCTCTCCAATAGCTGGGATTACAGGTGGGTGTCACCAAACCAGGCTCTATGAATTGCCTTTTGCTTTTCCTGACAGTGTCATCTGATGCAGAAAAGCTATAAATTTTGATGAAATCCAATTTATCTATATTTTATTTTATTACTTATGCTTTAGTGTCATATCTAAGAATGCTTTGTGTAATTCAAAGATACAAAGATTTACATTTGCTATTTCTTTTAAGAAGTTTATAACTTTAGCTCTTATATTTGAGTCTATGATCCATTTTGAGTTAATTTTTGTACATGGTGTGAGGGAGCAATCAAAATCAATTATTTTGCATGTGGATATTCAGTTGTCCCTGTACCATTTGTTGAGAATAGATTGTTTTTTTTTTTCCCTATTGAATGGTTTTGTTACTCTTTTCAAAAAGCAATTGACCGGGGCTGGGGTTGTGGTTCAGTGGTAGAGCGCTTGCCTGGCAGGTGTGAGGCATTGGTTTTGATCCTCAGCACCACATAAAAATAGATAAATAAAATAAACGTATTAAAGGTATCATGACCATTTGCAAAATAAATAAATAAATAAACAAACAAACAACAACTGACCATAAATGTATGTGTTTATTTGTAGACTCTCAATTCTCTTCCATCAATATGTATATCTATCCCTATGCTAGAGCCACACAGTGGTTTTTTTTGTTTTTTGTTTTTTGTTTTTTTTGTGGTGCTGGGACTGAACCCAGGGCCTTGTGCATGCAAGGACTCTACCAACTGAGCTATATCCCTAGCCCCATTCACACAGTCTTGATTACCATAGCTTTGGAGTAAGACTTCATGTTGGGAAGTGTGAATTCTATAACTTTGTTCTTCCTTTTGAAGATCGTTTTGGTTATTCTATGTCCCCTGCATTTCCATATGAATTTTAGGATCATGTTGTCAATTTCTACAAAGAACCCCACTAAGATTATGGTAGAAATTACACTAAATCTATACATCCATCTGTAGATTTTTAAAATAATATAAGTCTTTAACCCATAACCCATGAACATGAAATGTCTTTCCATTTATTTAAATCTTCAGTTCCTTTCTACACTGTTTTGTGATTTTCAGTTTATGAGCTTTGTATTTCTCATTAAATTTGTTCATAAATGTTTTGGGGTTTGGTGCTATTGTAAAAGAAATTGTCCTAATTTCATGTTTTGATCATATATAGCTAGTGTATAGAAATACAACTGACTTTTGTATATTGATCTTGTATCTTACATTCTTGCTAATTCATTTACCAGTTACAGTAGATTTTTTAATGACATTTCTAATATTTTCTATATAAAAAAATCATACCACCTACTGATGGAGATGTTTTTACCTCTTCCTTTCCAATGGATACCATTGATTTCTTTTTCTTCCCTAATTGTCTTGGCTAGAGCCTCCAGTATGATGTTGAAGAGAAGTGGCAAGAGAGGGCATTCTTGACTTATTATTTGCTTGCTTTCTAGTTCATTAAATTTTTGTATTTCACTAATTTTTATTCTTATATCATTTTAAAAAATTGTTGGGCTTGCTAGCACATGCCTGTAATCTCAAGGGCTCAGGAGGCTGAGGCGGGAGACTCACAAGTTTAAAGCCAGCCTCAGCAACTTAGTGAGGCCCTAGGTAACTTAGTGAGACCATCTCAAAATAAACAATAAAAAGGCTGGGGATGCTGCTCAGTGATTAAGTGCCTCTGGGTTCAAGTCCTGGTATCAAAAAAAATTTTTTTTGCTTTATTTTTTCTTACATCTTGGTATGGAAGCTTAACTCTTTAACTTTTGGCCTTTCATTATTGCTAATAGACATTCTTTCTAAGCACTGCTTTAGCTGTATCCCACAAGTTCTGATATGAGCATTTTCATAATTGTTCAGCTAAAAATAATTTTTGTTATGAGACAGGTCTTGCTAAGTTGCTTAGGGCTTGGCTTAATTGCTGAGGCTGGCTTTGAGCTAAGATTCTCCTCCTCAGCCTCCAGAGCCACTGAGATTATAGGTGTGGACCACTGCATGGGGCTTTACTCTCTTTTAGATGTGTCAAATTAACATAAGCATTCCCATCCAGGCTTCGACTGAGCGAAACTCCCAGTGTGAAGTGCCCTTTTATATTCAGTTCCTTTGGTGGGATAACAATGCCTATCTCACTAGGGTTGCTGAGATCCTTAAGTGAGGTAAGGTATGGAAAACTGGCATAGAAGAGGAAAGCAGGCAAAGGTAGTTAATGTTTCAACTGGAAGCTTTAACTCTTAACCTTCAGGATTTTAAGGTTTAATTTTTACAATTGGAAAATAAAATGTGGCCTCCTTAGAGCCTTCAGTGCTGGAATTCTTGAAATTAGATACTCCTTCATCCCCAATCCTTTTCCTACAACATGAGGCCAGAGATAATATACATTTTGTCCAACTTGAGCCAATTTAGCAAATATGCCTTTTAGCCCTACATTAATAGACCTTGATTTTGTTCTGATGACTCAACCCAGCACTGGGTTTACACAATTGAACTTTTTGTCAGAGTTTTGAGATTTAGTCTTTGTCTCCTCCCACCCAGCCGCCCCAGCACTGAGGATTGAACCCAGGAACATTCTACCACTGAGTTACATCCCAAATTCTTTTTATTTTTTGAGATGGAGTCTCACTAAGTTGCTGAGGCTGGCCTTGAACGCAACAGCCTCCTGCTTCAGCCCGAGTCACTGGGATTAAGTCTTTGTCTTTTTCTTTCTTTTTGAGGACCACTGCAGATTATGGGATTTGGTGATGAAGTCAATTTAAATGTTTAGAGGCCAGGATCAGATATCCTAGTACTGGGGAGCAGAATCAAAAGTCTGAAGAAAGCCCTTAAATCCTTGTCAGCCTCCCCACTGACTGTGCAAGGTGAGCAACTTGCCTTCTCTGTACTTTGACCAACCTCCACCAGGGAGCAGATTATTCTCTGGGGCCAGTGATGCCAAATCCAGCAAAAGAGAAGTCCCCTCCAGAGCTCAAGGAAGAGCAACCTAGCAACCTGTCCTCAAGCCAAGAAATGGAAGCACTCTATCAGTGGCAGAGAGCTGTCATCAGGGGGTTTAGTCAAACTGAGGTTCATTTCATGAACTTCTTCAAGTATCAGTGAGGGTGGGAAGATATTAATGAAGAAAAGTTGAAGGGGAGTGGTTTTTAATCATTACTGGCCCACAGACCCATTTAAAAATCTACAAAGCTGTGATTTTTAGAAAAATATACAGTTGGTATTAGTGTTCTGTGGCTGAGTGCTATGGTCTGAATGTTTGTGTACCCCTCCCCCATTCATATGTTGAAATTCCAATCCCCAAGGTGATGGTATTACTGAGGTGCCATAAGAAATCAAACACTAGTGGGAAAGTGGGTGGGCAAGGCAAACTTTACTTCTGCTAGAAGGGTGTGCTATGGAACTTGGCTAGTAAGTGTACCTGGGCAGGCAGTCCACCTGCTCATATCCCTAATGCAGTGCTGCCCTTCACCACCCTGATTGGAGGAGCTTGGCCTTACAATCCATACAATTGGCTAATTTTAAAATTGGAGCAGGCAAAGGGAAGAGTTATAATTAAAATGGATCCAAGTGGAGCCAATTAAGGCTAAATACTATGTTCTGAAAATGGACCACCAGCCTTTTATTTTTCACATTAGGTAGTGAGACCTTTGATTTGGTCACAAGGGAAGAGTGCTCATGATTAGGATTAATACACTAACAAAAGAGAAGCTAGACAGCTAGCTTGTCCCTTCCACCACATGAGAACACAGTGAGATGGTGCCATCTATAAACCAGGAAACAGTTCTTCAACAGACACAGAATCTGCCAGCAGCACCTTGATCTTGTAATTTCTAGCCTCCAGGGTCTATGATAAATCAATTTCTGCTTTTTAAAAACCACCCAGTCTGTGGCGTTTTGTTAGAACAGCCTGAACAAACTAAGATGTTGCCATAACAAATTTCCACAAAATGTGTGGCTTAAAACAAAAGAAATGCATCTTCTCATAGCCCTGGAAGCCAGATGTTTAACATTAGTTTAACTGGGCTGATTTCAAGGTGTTGGCAGGGCTGCCACTTCATTTCTCGCCTCTTCCAGTTTCTGGCGGCTACTCAACATTCCTCTGCTTGTGGCCACATCATTCTGCTGCTCTCTGCCCTGTCTTCCCATCTCCTTGTCTGCAGGAGCCCTGTTTGGGGATTGACTTGAATTGCGGTTGACTATGAGCCGTGGAGATTTGGGCATTGTCGCCTTCCGTAGTCTCACGGGATTTGTCCCGGGTTCTCAAGTGACTTGGCCGAAATTGCTGATCAGGTCAGTGCCATTTTGGTGGTATGTGTGGTGCGTGTTAGTCATTGTTAGAGCCAGAGAGAAAAGTTATCAGAATAAAAAGCTGTTTGTTTCCAGTTCGCCTCTGAACTTCTTCCCGCCGCTCCAAAAGCTCATGCCCATCTCACAGTGCAAAATACATTTAGACCATTTCCAAGAGTTCCCATATTCTTAACATTTCCAGCATTACCAAAAAGCCCAAGTATAAAATATCATCTGAGACTCAAGGCAAATTCTAAACATGAGCAACTCACTGTTGTTGCCGCCTGAAGCGCTTGGAGCAACGGAGCCGCAGGAAGAAGTTCAGAGGCGAACTGGAAACAAACAGCTTTTTATTCTGATAACTTTTCTCTCTGGCTCTAACAACGACTAACACGCACCACACATACCACCAAAATGGCACTGACCCGATCAGCAATTTCGGCCAAGTCACTCAAGAACCCGGGACAAATCCCGCAAGACTACGGAAGGCGACAATGCCCAAATCTCCACGGCTCATAGTCAACCGCAATTCAAGTCAATCCCCAAACAGGGCTCCTGCACTTGTCCTCTTTCATGTGCATCAACTTTCCCTCTGCCTCTCTCTTATAAGGACACTTACAATTGGATTTAGGGCCCACCTGGCTAATCTCCCCAAATCGACATCCTTAAATCACACCTGTAGGGTGGCTGGGGTTGTGGCTCAGCGGTAGAGCACTTGCCTAGCACGTGCACAACCCAGGTTCAATCCTCAGCACCAAGTAAAAATAAACGCATTGTGTACAACTAAAAGCAAGTAAATAAAAATATTTTAAAAAATCACGCCTGTAAAAGCCTTTTTTTTCCTTCATGAGGTAATATTTATAGATTCTACGGATTAGGGCTTGATTTATTGGGGTGGCCATTATTCAACCTTCTTCAGAGTCCCAGATCTTTGCATACAATTTCAGGAAGATCATGGGCCCCAGGCAGGAACACCTGCCCTGGAGTTGCAGTTCACCGCCAATATGCTATGCACAGTTAACACTGGAGTCAGGCCCATTTACCTATTCACAAACCTCTCTACACCACAAAATCAACTAACATCATTGGTTAAAAATACAAAATTATCGGGGCTGGGGTTGTGGCTCAGCCGCAGAGGACTCATCTCACATGTGCGCAGCCCGGTTCGATCCTCAGCACCACATAAATGTAAATGCATTGCATTGTGTACAACTAAAGTAAAAATAAATAAATATTTTTTTAAAAAATAAAAAATTATACCGCAGACCCCTACTCCTAGTAAACCAGAATCCCCTAGAGCTGGGGCCCAGAAATCTGCAGTCCCAACAACCTCCTCAAAATGATTCTGACGCAGTCCACTTTGAACCTATACTTGAGTATTGGTTAAGGAGCTATGGTGCTCCAAATCTCCTATTAAGTGAACATACTGCCACCTCCTTCACAATAAAAGAGGAAACGTCTGAAGGAAACTGTTTTCCACAAAAGAAGCACTAATGCTTCCTCCCATTCCCCTAACATAAAGGTGATGAGCCTCTATTGTTTTGATTTTGGTCCCACTTCATGTTTATACTACACCTCCCCTCAAGACATGGAATTTAACCAGGTGAGAAAAAGGAAGAGTGGAGGGAGAAAGAAGCCCAATCACGGATAAAACGCAAAACGGCTCTCTGGGCCTGGCGGAGCTGCACGTGACGCCCCACAGACCTGCCCTTGGGGCACAGGTTCGCCTGGCTGACTCCGCGCCGGCGTCCGCCCCCGCGCTCCACTGATTGGCTGCGCCGGCTCGCTCCTCACGCTCTTTTGTCTCAGCCCGCAGAGGATAAAAGCCGCCGCAGCTGCCTTGGAAACCGCGCTGCCGCGGTTCGGCTACCCCTCGTTGGGTGGCCCTACGAGGCAGTTCTATCGGGCGTCTCTGGGCCGCTTACCTGTGGAAGAGGCGCTCGTCTTTTTCCTTTACAGGGCTGGGGAGACTAGAAGGCGGAATCCATAGCTGTGGAGCCGGAACACGTTATTAGCAGCGGGTCGCAGGTAAAATGCTAGGGGGCACGATTTCCTCGTGCGAAGAGGGGAGGGGAAATTCTCCCCAGTACTGGGCGGCTCCCAGTTTGGAGAATCTCTAACTTCGAGGCTGAGGAAAAAGCACCCAAGGCCCGGCTGCGCGGAGGAAGGAGGTGGGGCTCAACCTTGATGCTTTCGACTGGGTAGGATTTGCCGCGAGAGGGGAGAGGGGGGCAGGGGGTCGTGGGCCGTGCGCAGGATGAGGGATAAAGAATAATATTTGCTCCGAACCCTCTTAGCGTATCCTCATTTCTTCCTGGCGAGGAATACGTGGGTGGGTGTGTCCAACTCCTGTTTTCTTTCTCCATGGCAGCTCATCAAAGACGAAAACCTGAACTTGAATTCTGAACTTGAATTCTGATAGAGCTGGTAGGTCAGTGGTCTCCCCGGGGGATCATGGGGGGGTGCATTTTGGCTTGTGTTCAGAAGGCGGGAGAAGCGGCGTTGTGGGGGGAGGGGCGGGGAGTAGCGGGATGAGATTGAGGCTGAGGCTGCTTCTGACCCTTACCTTCCCTGCTTTCCTCTGCTGTGGCGCAGTCTTGACGCTCCTCAGCACAGGGTTCTACAAACCGCTGTGGACAGAGGTCAACCATACCCCGGAGGCGAGCTTTCTCATAGAGGGCACCGGTTGCAGAGTTTGAACCTGAAATAAAGGTGAGCATTATTTTCTGAGCCCCTGTAAGAATCAAAGATAAAAATGAAAGGGGGGAGGATTTTGAGAAGGGCATGTGGTTGAGGCCAGATCATGAAATTAATTAGATCTTATTTTACTTCCACAAATCCATAAGCACTGTGCTCTATTGAGAGCCCAGCATCAGCTGCATTATGCTGTTAAACCTGGAATTCGAAGCAAGTTGCAGTTCTTCTCGAAGGACTTGGCGGGAGGGGGTCGATGTGGATGCAAAAAGCACCCTGGTAGCGAGGGGACACCAGCTAGCTCTGAGAGTCTGTAATTGCCAGTCTCCTGAAGGATGTTTTTGGAATAGTGGATAGATATAAACTGTAATGCATGTACTAAGGTAGGGAGAGTCTATAGCTGCAGACTGCTGTCTTTTAATCCCCCCTTTTCCTTTTTTACAGCCCCTACTGAACCCAGAGGAAGGAAGAGCACTCGAACACCTGCAAATTAGGCTTTTATTTCTAAAAAGCTTGAGCGTAGTGTATTCAGACACCCTATCATTGTTAGGCATGGCTAGTATCATTGCACGTGTGGGTAACAGCCGTCGGCAGAATGCGCCCTTGCCACCTTGGGCCCATTCCATGCTGAGGTCCCTGGGCAGGAGTCTTGGGCCTTTGATGTCCAGCATGGCAGAGAGAAATATGAAGTTTTTCTCAGGGAGGGCGGTGCCAGCACAGGGGGAAGAAACCTTTGAAAACTGGCTGACCCAAGTCAATGGGGTCCTGCCAGACTGGAATATGTCTGAGGAGGAAAAGCTGAAGCGCTTGATGAAAACCCTTAGGGGCCCTGCTCGGGAGGTCATGCGTTTGCTCCAAGCTGCCAACCCCAACCTAAGTGTGGCAGATTTTTTGCGAGCAATGAAACTGGTGTTTGGGGAATCTGAGAGCAGTGTGACTACGCGTGGTAATTTTTTTAACACCTTGCAGGCCCAAGGGGAGAAAGCCTCCCTTTATGTGATCCGTTTGGAGGTGCAGCTCCAGAATGCTATTCAGGCAGGCATCTTAGCTGAGAAGGATGCCAACCAGACTCGCCTGCATCAGCTCCTCATAGGAGCTGAGCTGAATAGAAATCTACGCTTTAGGCTTCAGGGTCTTCTCAGGATGTATGCAAATGAGCAGGAGCAGCTTCCCAATTTCCTGGAGTTAATCAGGATGATAAGGGAGGAAGAGGATTGGGATGACACTTTTATTAAACGGAAGCGGCCCAAGAGATCTGAGTCAGTGGTGGAGGGGGCCGACAGCTCCGGAGCATTTCAGGGCTGCTCCCTGCCTGTAGCAATTGGCAGTGACGACTGCAGTGTGATAGAAATAGATGATACCCTTGATGACTCAGATGAGGATGTGATCCTAGTGGAGTCTGAGGACCCTCCACTCTCATCCTCAGGTGCCCCTCCCTTCAGGGGCAGGGCCAGATCTCAGGACCAAGTTGTGGTCATTGATTCCCCCAACAATTTTGGAATCGAGTCTCCTTCCACCAGCAGTGGTTCTGGACATAAGATTAGTGGTCCTAGGGATATGCGCAGAGCCAGGAAGCGAAAACACACAACACGCTGTTCCTTTTGTGGGGAGGAAGGACACTCAAAAGAAACCTGTGATAATGAGAGCAACAAGACCCAGGTTTTTGAGAATCTGATCATCACCCTGCAGGAGTTGACACATACAGAGGAGGAGGGGTCAAGAGAGGCCTGTGGTGAATCCAGTGATTCCTCTGAGCCACAGTAAGGTGCTAGCCCCCATCCTTAAATGAACGTTTTCCCATATTCAGAGTTCAGTGATGGGAAAACCAGGAGAGGGGGAATTCTAATTGCATGAATTAATCTACAAAGTGTCTTTGTTTTGTCACCGAGGAGAAGGAGTCTCATATACCAGTACCATGGAAGGGGGTGGCCTGACCTTTAAACTTGCTCCCTTTTCCCACTGCCTAAGAGTCTATTTTCTGTGTGTGCCCATTTCTTTGATAGCTTTATGCTCTTTGTGAAAGTTGTATAATTCATTGCTAAATCTTTAAATGATAAAAGTTCAAAAAGTAAAGTATAAATTACTCCCAAATTCTCCACCCTTATTTAACCATTGTCAGCCCTTGGTGTGAATGTCTTTCTAGATATTTTCCTGTACCTATGAACCCAGAGAGATATGTATAGATAAAAGTGACCAAATATAAGTGCTGTTCTATATGCTGTATTTTTTCACCAAACAATATATGTTGTGAGCTTCTATGTCAATAAATATATCAGCATCTACTTTAATATTTCCGTGGTGTTTTAAGAAGTAAAGGTAAAAAAATAAAAACAGTGAAAAATTATAAAGGGGGTCATATTCTGAGGTTGTGTGTTTATCATCATTTTGCAGAGGAGGAAAAGGGAAGAAGAAATGGGCTAAAATATTGCCCAAAGGTAAAGGGTCTCTTGATCACAACTGAACTGTCTCCTACCTCATTGAGCCAAATTCTAGCCTGTACTAATTGACAACATCACAATGTTTTCTTCTCTAATGTATACTGAGGAGTCTAGTGCTGAGGTTACAGCCCAACATGGAGACTTCAGGGGCTCCATCCCTGTTCATTTTGGAGAGGGGCAGTATTCCTTCCTGGGTGGATTCCTTAGGTTGCTGCTGCTGCTGCTGCTGCTGCTTCCAGACAACATTCTGGTCAGAACAAGGACTCTTATATGAGCTGAACATCCTGTGCCCTGATTAAGGAAAGGAAAGAGCAGCTACTCTTGGGAGCTCAGCACCATGCAGGCTCAGCTCTGACAGCACCCAAACCTCATTATGTAAGTTCATGCTACATGCTGTAGAGCACAGGTAGCCCAAGGACTCCAAAACTAACCCCATTCCAACTCAAGCTCACCACCACTTCCACCCCTTTGTAGCAAGGGATGAGCAGTGATCAAGTTGCCAGGGCACACAGTAGAACATGGCAATCAGAAAGTCACTTACCATTTTAGCAGAGTGAAGGACATACATGGGGGAGATTAAAAAGAGGGAACTCTCCCATCTGGCCTCAAATTGAAGGGTGATAAGAGGACACGTGTGATCTCAGACCTGAGAGTCCTTATGTTCCCATTTTTGCAAGCTGGACAGGGCTGGAAGTGGGGGTGAAGATAATTGTATGTAAGGCAGGGGTAGGGAGCAAACTGCAGGTGCACATCTGAGGCCCCAAGGGGATTTTTCATGGAGGAGACAGGCTCCACAGAGCTGGGATACAGTGTGCAGCCATGGGGGCTTCTGTGTCAGGGGAGAAGGATAGAGCTGTATGGGTCAGGGAGGAGGTGTGAGGGCATTCTAACCAGGGGGACTTACATGGAGATTGACAGGGACAAGAAGACTGGCAGCAATCAAGAGACTGTGGGGTTTTTGTACAGAACCTTGGTTTGTGTTATACTAGGTATGGCACAGGTTGGGGGGCCCAAGAAAGGTTATTAGGGTTATAACTATGCTAACAGCTGAGCAGAGAAAATGGGGCACAGGCTGAGGCCCTGAGGGAGGAATGGGAGACAAGGGCTACTGGAAGTGAAGCCTTCCCTGGGCTGTCACACCCAGAACCTGCCTTCAACTTGGGAATGTTTCTTTACAGAAACACCCCCTCAGCTCTTCCTTGGCTTCTTGCTCCTTCTCTATGCATGCTCCCACAATCTGATCTTACAATCATCCCCATTCCCACCCCATCCCCTGGAGCCACACTCACCTTTTGGTGACAGGTGTGGCAATTCAGCTTTCTGTACTCTGTGCCATCTCTCCCTTCCTCCCCCAGCATTCAATGTTTATTTTAAGCCTTGGTCTCCTTAACCCTGTGGCCATAAAGAAACTGGGAGGCTCCTGTGCCCCTGACTCTTTAGCCAAGAACTGGGTCAGGCACAACGACTCAAGAGGACCACTCCTTGCATTCATCCAGGACACCTTTGAGTCCCTGGTGGCCTCCTCTGCCTTTTTTGAGCCAATGGTGGCACATCTCACAACCCCAGGAAGAAGGCAGCTCTATTCAGGCCCCCAGAGCCCCCAGGAGCCACCAACATTTTCCCCCCAGCTTGCATAGGTTCTAACCCTAATTCCTCCCTACCCCTCCTCAAATCTACCCTTGGTGGGTATCTACCCGCTACATTTAGCCCAGGTTAGAAAATTATTCTATTTCAAATTCACCTTTTCTTGATTCTACTATATAAATGCTTATTGCATATTTTACCCCAAAACATAGATTATGCTGCTATCATTTCTTTCTGGTACCAGGTAGAGTAGAAAAGAGAATGGAAAAATAAATGAACCGTGTTCATACCACCACCCTCCTTTTCATTGGGGTTAGCTGGGGTGATCACTGTTGACTACTACTTGGAAAACCTGTTCTGTGATGGATCCTCTACCCACCTCCTCTTTTCTGTTGTGTACATTTGAAATTATCAAAAATTTTATTTCATTAACCTGATGTGAACTGACATTTCTTTTTTACTTCATTTTGTGTGATAGTGGCTTTTCCTTCACTGAGGAAATATGTATTTTCTCTAATTAGGTACCTAGGTATACAGATCAGACTAATTGGATTAGCCAAAAGGCAGCTTCTAGAGAATTTTATGTCTGATACACTTCACTTCAGGGTCTGAGCTTATTTTCTTTCTTCTTGCTCCGTTTTCATTGGTCACTAAGGGATGAAAATCATTCGTCAGAGGAAACTGACTTCTGAGTGCCTTTTTTGCATTATCTCCCTGCTTTCTGGCTTCTTTTACTTTGGTTTCCATGACACCCTTCTCTCAGGGTTCCCCCCTCTATGTCATTTTTTATTCCCACTTCTCAGCCTCTGTTGCTGTATTTTCTCCCACTTTGTGATCTTTGCATTATCACAATAAAAATAAAAATCATCACAACTGCTATCCTTAAGAGCTTGTGTGCCTTTAAACACCTTTAATCCTCATATCAGCCCCATAAGATAGGCATTACTATTATCATATATTTCAGATGAGGAAATGGACTGGAAAAGAAGAGAGTCATGGAAGGTTGTGCACGAGTTAGTGTTGGAACCAGAGGTCAGATTCCCAGGTGGATGACTCCAGAGCCTTTATACTCCTTCTATGTCTTAGTTCTCATGTGTTCACTGCCATGAACATGTAATGCTACTCTTCACATATGACATGCAAGTAAACTGATGTTTGTAAATATAGAATAATGCTTGCCTTTTGCAGGTGTATCCTGTGCATGAGTGATTAGCACAGGGAATTCCACTGCAGGCTCTCAAGAAATGGCAGGTACTCATATCAGTGTTTATAGCAGCACAATCCACAATAGCTAAGCTATGAAACCGACCCAGATGGCCATCAACAGATGAATGGATAAAAAATTGTGTGTGTGTATTTAAATTGTGTATGTATTTATATATATACATACATATATAAATTGTGTATGTATGTATGTATACACACACATATACACACACACTGGAATATTACTCAACCATAAAGAAGAATGACTGAAGACACTGGTGAATGGATGGATCTGGAGACTATCATGCTAACTGAAATAAGCCAATCCCCCAAAAAACAAAGGTTGAATGTTCTGATATGTGGATGCTAACACACAACAAGGAGAAGAGGGGAAGGATAGAAGTTCAGTGATTAGACAAAGGGGAATGTAGGGAAGGGTGAGGGATAGGAAAAGGAAAGACAGTGGAATGAATCTGATATAATTTTCCTATGTACATATATGAATACACCACAGTGAATCTCAACATTGTGTACATCCACAAGACTGGGGTCCTAATTAGAATAAGATGTACTACATGTTTGTATAAATCTGTCAAAATATACTCTACTGTCATGTATAACTAAAAAGAACAAATTAAAAAAATAAAAATAGAAAAGAAATGGCAGGTACTAGGCTAGAATGCAATGTTCTGCAGCAGAAGGAAGGACAGGAAAAATCAATGCTGTCTGTACCATGCATACAGGTCTCATTTAGCATGAATCTGAGGATGTGACAGTCTGCCTCCTTCAGCTACATTGAGTCTGGCCTCTGACAGGCAAAAGGGTGGTTTCAGAAAGGCCTGAGATTTTAATGATGATGATCAGCTGATAAGGGAACACATGTTGAATGCCATAGTGCGTCCTGTGGGCAGGAATGACCCTAGCCCTAACTCCAGTCCCTATGCATGGTTTTTGTGTCCCCAGAGAATTTGTCTTTCCCCCACATGTTAAAGGCACCCCTATTCTTTCAGATAGCCCAAGACCAGCTGAACCATTTCTCTTAGTAACAGGGGTGAGGGAAGCTGATCTCCGTGTGACAGGCTTCTGTGCATTGTGGGAAAAAGGCATGATTGAGGTCTGAGGAATCTTTTAAAATCCATGTAACCTTATGATCCTGCCATTATTAGGTATCTCAGGGAAAGGATAAAAAGGAACATTGTCCTAGCTAGCCTAGGCACAGTGTGACTAAAATATTTTGGAGGCTCACATGGCTTGATGTGTTCCAGAAAAAGCTCTCTGTGTTTAGGCATTAACTAAGAAAGCAAGAAGGAATAAAACAAAATAAGAAAATAGTTTTGTAAATATTGTGAAAGGCATGTGAGCACATGGATTCATTAACTCATGCCTAAAGTCAGGGTTAACATCTGTCTAGGAAAGATGGTGCCAATTAAAATGTCATTGTAGCCAGAGATGGTGCCACACATCTATAATCTCAGAGACTTGAAAAGCTGAGGCAGTAGGATCAGAAGTTTGAGGCCAGTTTCAGCAACGTAGGGAGATCCTGTCTCAAAATAAAAAATAAAATAAAAAAGGATAGGAATGTAGCTCGGTGTTGTAAAGTGCCCCTGAGTTCAATCCCCAGTCCAAAAAAAAAAAAATCATGTCAGTTAAAGTATACAAGAAGATTATAGTATGTCATTGTTCTTATTTCTTATTTTGATAAAAAAAATTTCTGTGATGTTTTACACTGGTACAGAAGAAATAAAACTGTAGCTTTTATTTTATCAAAAGTGGGGGTGGATCAGATATTTTCTGAACAAAGAAGATTTATGAACAAATATATTTATCCTAACAGGGCTGGTTTTTGTGTTCTCATCCTAACAGGATACATGGATACCTAGCTACAGCAGTTCATTTGATCATCTCAGAAAAGAGCTGACAATTTAGTTTGGCCCTTCATAATTGCTTCCTCAGATACCTACCATGTTCACCATCCCCACTTTACAGACAAGCACATCAAGGCACACACAGTACAGTCACTTGTCTAAGATCACACACCTACTATGGGCTAAAGCTGTAATTTGAACTTCAGATCTGCTTCTCCCCAGAGGAGCCAGAAGTCATTGCTGTTGTGCTATGAAGATGTTCCTAATGTAATGGGTACAAATATCTGATCATTCTATTGACTGAATCCTTGTACCAATTTGTAATTGCCAAGTCAGTACAGTAGCATGACCTTAGTCTCATTTGTTTTATTAATTATGACTGAAAAAACAATCAGTTTAGTCAAGTTCCTTCTCAGCGTCTGGAACCATCTTTTTCTCATATTCATGGGATAAGATAATAAAAATGACAAACTGTTGATGAAGATGTAGGCAAATAGACTCTCTCTTACACTGCTGGTAAGACTGAGGATTGACACATTCTTAATGATATGCCAACTGGGAAATATATCAAAGGTTGAATTATGAAAATCCCAGGATCCAGCAGTCTGACTTCCTGAAATTGATGCTGAGAAAATAGCTGGACACATGTAAAAGATTTTATGAACAAAAATATTTATTCTAGCCTCTTTTTTTTGAATGGTGGAAAATTGGAAACAACTTAAAAGAACTTGAGCAAGATTTGGCTTCATGCTTACAATGGAATGCTACACATTAAAAACTCTGGGTATGCCTTCAGATCATTGGGTCTCACTGGAAAAATGATGTGCGGCTTCTCTAGGAAAGGACTTATAAGACCACTGCTGTGCCAGGCCACTTGTGCTCTCTTTGACCCTCAGTGTTCTGCACCATCAATCTGGACACTCCCATTCACCTGACAAAACCCTCATCAAATTTCAATTGTCATTTCACCTGGCACTCCTGTGGGCCAGCTTTCCCTGACTCTGCTAAAACTCCTTCCCTATACTATAGGTAGTATTTTATTTTATTTTATTTTAATTTTTTGGTACTGGGGATTGAACTCATGGGCACTCGACCACTGGGCCACATCCCCAGCCCTTTTTTGTATTTTATTAGAGACAGGGTCTCACTGAGTTGCTAAGTGCCTCGCCATTGCTGAGGCTGGCTTTGAACTCATGATCCTCCTGCCTCAGCCTCCCAAGTGCTGGGATTACAGGCGTGCGCCACCGTGCCCGGCTTATAGGTAGTATTTTTAATTTTGTTACAATTGCTTATATAATTATCTGCCTTCCCCACTAGATTTATATTCCCCATGCCCAGCATAGTATTGTTGGGGTATCTTGACACATACTTCATGTACCTACCTCACATGTTTGTGCCAGCTGTTCTCACTGAGCCTCCAGATAGCTCTGTGACTTGATTCCTCATTGATGTTTCAGTACTTGTTCAAATGTCTTCTTCTCAGTGAGGCTTTCCCTGAACCATCCATTTAAAACTGCATTTGTGGTCGGGCAAGGTGGTGTCTACCTGTAATCCCAGTGGCCCAGGAGGTGGTAGCAGCAGGATCACAAGTTTGAGGCCAGCCCAGCAATTTAGTGAGATCCTCAGCAACTTAGCAAGACCTTGTCTCAAAATTAAAAAAAATAAAAAATAAAAAAGGACTGGGGCCAGGCACGGTAGCACATGCCTGTAATCCCAGCATCTTGGGAGGCTATGGCAGGAGGATTTTTAGTTCAAAGCCAGCCTCAGCAAAAGTAAGGCTCTAAACAAATCAGCAAGACCCTGTCTCCAAATAAAATATAAAAAAGGGCTGGAGATATGGCTCAGTGGTTAAGTGCACCTGATTTCAATCCTCAGTAACAAAAAACAAAACAAACCAAAACAAAAAGGACTGGGGATGTAGCTGGGGTTCATCACCAGTACCAAAAATGAAACAAAACTAAAACAAAACCCCTGTGTATCTGGCACTGGTCCTCTCATTGTCCTTCCTTCTCTTTCTCCCTGCTCTGTCTTCCCATTTCATGTACTTCTTCTACTATACTATACTATATCATTTATTGACTTATATTGTATATTGCTGTTTTTCCCCACAAGAATATAAACTCAACAAAGGCAGGCATTCTAGTCTGCTTAGTTCGCTGAAGCATCTTCATCTCCTAAAACACTGCCTGCAAAATAGCTGGTTCATATGTTTGTGGCTGGAATGAATGAAGTGCCTGACAAACAGTAGTCACTCACTGAATGGCCACCTTTGTCACTGCTGCCCACCTGGAAAAGGTGCTGCTAGAGAGGAGAAGACAATGAGAGAACAGTGGCCATCGCTGAACCACTGTCTGCCTATTTGTTGAGACCAGAAACCTTGGAGACTCTCTAGATTAATTATTTGCATCTCTTTACCCTAGCCTGTTACTTATTAGTTGGGCCATTCATTCTTGCCATACAGAAAGTGGGAGATAGGTTTCATCTATGTCACATCATCGAACTTTGTTTCAAATTCTTAATCATCCCATGTGCATTTGTAAATATTAAAAATAATTGCCCTGAAACAAATGAATGTTTAGGATACTCTATTATTTTCCTTTTATTAAGGAATAATCAAGAGTAGTAATATGATTTTCTATTGGTATGTATTAAACATATCAACAATATACTAAGAATTCTTAATCCATTTTAGAGGAGAGAAATGAGTTTTAATAAGATATATTAACAGTATTAAGGTTATATAGCCAGGAAGAAGTTCAAATTTTGTGAATTATCCTATATTTCAACTAAAAATATTGGTGTTGTTGAGAAAAAACTGAATCATAGTGGAAGATCATTATTGGGTCAGAGGTAATGGGCAGATATGAATACTTGACCAATTTCCTGTTCACTAAGAACAGAATAAAGCTGTCTGAAAAAGTATGAGTAAAGGAAATTAAATTTTACTAGTGGGAACATGATGGAGATTGATTTTAAATGCTCTGGATGGACTAAGACCTCATTTTGGCCAAGAAAACATACTGGAAAATACTGTTATATAAAATTGATATCTGAAACTCATGGAATGATGCACATACCTTTCCCTTGTAGCTGGGGGTGTGGTGTGTGCCTATAAGTCCTAGCTACCAGAAGGCTGAGGCAGGAGGATGCCTTTGGTTCAGAAATTCAAGGCTAACCTGGGCAAATTAGTGAGACTATCTCAAAAATAAAATAAAAGCTGAGTGCAGTGGCCCACACCTCTGATCCCAGCAATTCCAGAGGCTGAGACAGGATTGTAAGTTTGAGGCCAGCCTCTGCACCTTAGTGAGATCCTCTCTCAAAAAAATTAACAACAATAATAACAGCAAAACAATAATAAAAGGGCTGGAAAGTAGGTCAGTGGTAGAATATACCTGGATTCAAACCTCAGTATCCCAATAAATAAATAAATAAATAGGTCAGGGAATGTAGCCCAGAGGTTTAATACCCAGTACTACAAAACAAAAACAAAACTCACAAAATATTTTTTCTCTGTATGTTAGAATATGAATACACACACACACACACACACACACACATATATGAATATATAATTTTTTTGAACAGGGGATTGAACTCAGGGGCACTTAACCACTGAACTACATCCCAGCCCTTTTTTGTATTTTTATTCAGAGACAGGTCTCACTGAGTTGTTTAGGGCCTTGCTAAGTTGCTGAGGCTGGCTTTGAACTCTTAATTCTTCTGCCTCAGTTTCCCAAAGTGCTGGGATTACAGGCATGTGCCATTGCACCCAGCTATAATTTTTAAAAAATTATTTATTAAATAATTGTAGGTGTGTTATACCATAGATAATTTATACTATCATAAAACTTTGTAAAAGACTATATATGGTTAATAATTATTTATTTTTTAAAGAGAATTTCTCTTTTTTAAAATATTGTCAGTTGGTATTTATTTATTTATTTTAATTTTTTAGTTGTAGGTAGACACAATATCTTTATTTTATTTATGTGGTGCTGAGGATAGAACCCAGGGCCTCACACATGTGAGGCGAGTGCTCTACCGCTGAGCCCCAGCCCCAGCCCCATATTTATTTATTTTTATGCAATGCTGAGGATCAAACCCAGTGCCTCACATGTGCTAGGCAAGCATTCTACCATTGAGCCATAATCCCAGTCCCTATATGGTTAATATTTAAATAGTCATAGAAGTATGCAGAAAGAGAAAAGTAAACCACAAGTGAACACTGAACATATTGGCTTATTTCTTTTAAACCTTTTTTCTAACTGTGAATGTAGATATATGTATAATTTACTTTGTTGAGACTGTACTCTCCATATAATTTTACATATGGTAAAACAGAAAATTGTTTTGTTCTTTTTCTAATGATAAGTGTAATAATTTGTTTCTTTGCCAGTACTGGAGATTGAGCTCAGGGACACTCCACCACTGAGCTACATCCCACCTCTTTTTATTTTGACACAAGGTCTTGCTCAGTTGCTGAGTCTGGTCTTGAACTTGCTGTTCTCCTGCCTCAGTCTGGGAGTACAGGCATGTATCACCACACCCAATGATAAGTATAATAATTTTTGAGAACAAATAATAAAGATTATTTGGCAAAAAGAGGAATAAGTGGGTCATACCAATAAAAATACAAGAAATAAACACTGTTGTTATTAAGTTGAAAAGTACCAATCATAAACTGTGTAACTGTTTTCCTAAAAAAAAAAAATAAGCAGTCGGGGGTTGTGGCTCAGTGGTAGAGCGGTCGCATAGCATGTACCGGCCTGGGTTCGATCCTCAGCACCACATAAAAATAAACACATTGTGTACCACTAAAAGCAAATAAACAAATATTTTTTTTAAAAAATAGCAAGAGAACTGATGACAACATCTAAAAATAAAATTATGAGGGACAAATATAAAATCTGAATGACAGGAAAAAAAAACAATGAAATCTCTTCTGAGTGCACTATTTGGAGATTTGAATGAATGGAGAAAACTCAAGCTTAGCTAGAGGGTTGTGGGTGTGGTGGCCAGGCAAGAGAGGAAGATACCTCCATAAAATCACCTGGGCACTGTCGGGATATTATAAGGAGTTGGGGTCTTTAGTCCCCCTGTACCCAGGATGGACCTCTTTTGTCCAGCAAAAGAGGCCAGAGAGGCCTACCCCAACGAAGAGACTAGATTGGGAAAGAAAAGGCTGCTGATATTCCCTCCCCTGCCTTTAGAAGGCCCAGGAACATACCAGGGAGTCCGGTAAGTGGTCAGCGCTGGAACTCGTTTATTGAAAAGGTGCACAGTGCTTTATAGTGGACATCAGCCAATCAGTAGGGCAGTTTCGGTTCTCACAGCCACGCCCCCTACTTAGCCTAGGTCCGGTAACAGGGCGTGGTAATGTGGCAAGCAGCCAGAAAGCCAGAGCTTTTCCATCCCCTTGGCAGACAGTGTAAGGTCCCGACAGGGCACCATCCACACCACTGGCCCACCTCACAGTTACAATACAGGGTACCCTTACTGTAAGAGCCCTAATTGAGGATAGCTAAGATGGCAGTTAGCTGAGAGCCAAAAAGGTGTTCAAGTATTTTCACCTGATATGCATGCATTTATATAAGAATCTTTTTATGCCTGTGAACACTGTGTGACGCACCTGCAAGCTCGAGCTGTTAGCACTTGTCCTTGTTAAGGCAAAATGTATTTAACCAGGTGAGGTTAGTTAGAGGTTGGTTGGAGTTGGAGTGGTTGGAGTTGGAGAGGTTGTTGGAGCCAGGGAGAGAAGTTAGAAGAAAGAAGAATAAAAGAACTTTTTCATTTCCAGTCTGCCTCTGAGTTTTCTCCCGTGGTATCGTTGCTGCAAGCGGCAATTGCTGAAGGCAGTGACAAGTGGTGGCCCGTTCGGGGAACTCGGAATCGGCAGGTAAGAACTGAGAAATTTATAAAGATGGGTGCGAAAATAACCAAGCACCGAGTAATAAAAGCTATGGAAGAGTTTTTTGATATAGCTGATAGTGTGGAGGAAAGTGATGGTGAAACCATAGCCTCCGCTGAGTCAGATAAGACCAGTAAGGATAGTATTGGTGTGAACTCAAAAATAACGAAGATAAGAGCTGCAAAAGCTATCCGAGACTTGTTGGAAATAGACGAAGAATATGTACTCTCCATAGAATCTGAAACTCAGGATGTTACTACCAGTGAAAGTGATAGTAGTAAGGAGGAGCCAAATAACCATGAAAGCACAGCCTCCTCCGCTGAGTCAGTTAAGACCAGAAAGGAGCATCAAGTAGAGGAACCACTTGTGCCCTCTGCTCCCTCATGGGTGGAATCCATTACAGAAACCATGAGGGGTATTTCTGAGCATATGCGTTCCCTTGAGGCAGAGATTAACGGCCTTTCTGAGCGCTTACGCGCCCTCGAACGCCAAAACCCGCAGGAACATTGGGACCTGCCAGTATTTGAAAATGAAAATGGGCAGAGGTACCACCAATCCCTAGACTTCAAAACAATAAAGAACTTCAAAGAGGCAATAATGACCTATGGGCCTCAAGCTCCATTCACGTTGAGCATGCTGGAGTCCCTTAACACTTTAACTTTGACCCCCTCAGACTGGAAAGGGTTATGCAAGGCAGTATTGAGTGGGGGACAATACGTAATACGGAAGTCACAATTCCAGGAGCTTTGTGTAGAAACAGCTAGAAGAAATGTGACTGCAGGCTTCCCAGACTGTTATGTAGATATGCTAACAGGTGAAGGACAGTTTGCTGAACTACAAATCCAAATGCAATATGATCCTGGTGTATACACACAAATAAACAATGCCGCTGTTAAAGCCTGGAAGACCTTACCAGGAACAGGTGATTTGCAAGGCAGCCTATCTAAAGTAATTCAGGGGCCTAATGAACCATATGGTGATTTTGCTGATAGACTCTTAAGAACAGCAGGCAGAATATTCGGGGATGTAGAGCAAGCAATGCCCTTAGTCGTCCAGTTGGCATATGAAAATGCCAACAAATATTGCCAAGATGCTATAAGACCATGGAAAAATAAAAAAGACCTATATATATACATTAGATTATGTAAAGATATTAATGATGCCTTTGTAACAGGCAATGTGATTGCAGCAGCAATGAGAGGTGCTTCCCCTCAAAATTTCACAAGGGCTCAACCTAAAAATTATAATCAATCAGGATATTCCAGGCAATATCCCCAAAGAGAAATAAGACCAAGCTCATACCGTGCCCCAGGCCACTGCCCCAGGTGTAAAAAAGGGAATCATTGGGCCAATAAATGCAGATCTAAATTTGATATATATGGAAACGTTTTGTCCAGGAATTCAAAAAACGGGGCACGGGGCCCAATTACCGGGGGCCCACAAATGTACGAGGCATTAGAGGAGGAATATCCTCAAACATCCATCCAGATGATTCCTCGTCACAATCCCTCCTACCCATTGACTCCCTTGTCAGAGGGACAAGAGGAAGTTCAGGACTAGACCTCTGTTCCACTGCCTGAATAGTGCTAACACCTGAAATGGGGGTTCAACTGATTCCCACAAGAGTCAGGCGACCTCTTCCCTCAGGGACTGTAGGACTTATCTTCAGGCGAAGTTCTAAAAGCTTATTAGGTTTTCAAGTAACACCAGGTGTTATTGACTCTAATTACCAGGGAGAGATAAAAATAATGCTTAGTTCACCTAGAGGCATTATCTCTGTTAACCAAGGAGATAGAATTGCTCAGCTGCTTCTCCTTCCCAGTTTACATGACTCATTCAAGAGTATGCCGCAGAATAGGAACAATAGAGGATTTGGTTCCACTGGCTCGGGACCTAAGGCTTGCTGGGTTCAGGATTGTTCACAGAGGACTATGTGCAAAATAAAAATTCAAGGTATAGAGATGGAGGGGCTGATTGATACTGGGGCTGACTCTTCCATCATAAATTACAACAATGGCCCAAGCACTGACCTCTGCAGAAGGCTTCAACCAGTTTAAGAGGCTTGGGATATACTAACACCCCAGCACAAAGTGTTGTAATTTTAAAATGGGAAGATAATGAAAGGCATAAAGGAACTTTCCAGCCTTATGTTTTGACCAGCTTGCCAGTTACCCTATGGGGAAGAGATATTTTGCAAAAGATGGGGGTACACCTCGCAACCAAGCCCGCAGGTGTTAAAAATAAAAATCTAAATCATCATCAAAAAGGTAAAGGATGGGCTGGGGTTGTGGCTCAGTGGCAGAGCGCT
Source organism: Tamias sibiricus (assembly GCA_025594165.1). Lineage (NCBI taxonomy): Eukaryota > Metazoa > Chordata > Mammalia > Rodentia > Sciuridae > Tamias > Tamias sibiricus. The sequence continues at coordinate 109,464,394 of CM046667.1, forward strand.
CACCTTGCACGTGTGCGGCCCAGGTTAGATCCTCAGCACCACGTAAACATAAATGCATTGCATTGTGTACAACTAAAAGTAAATAAATAAATATATATTTTTTTAAAAAAAGGTAAAGGTTATTTTTTCTAGGGGCCACTAAGAAAACAATTTTGAAAATACCATGGCTTTCTGATAAGCCAGTTTGGGTCCCTCAGTGGCCCCTATCTAGAGAGAAATTACGAGCGGCCCACCTATTAATCCAAGAACAACTAAAAGCAGGACACATAGAACCTTCCACCTCTCCCTGGAATTCCCCATATTCGTAATCAAGAAAAAATCAGGAAAATGGACATTGTTACATGATCTTGGAGAAGTCAATAAAACCATGCAAATTATGGGCCCTACCCAACCTGGACTTTCTAATCCTGTAGCTATTCCTAAAAATTTCCATCTTATAACTCTTGATATAAAGGATTGTTTCTTTTCCATTCCTCTACACCCTCTGGATGCCCCCAGGTTTGCTTTTTCAGTTCCTTCTATCAATAATAATGGCCCTGATAAAAGATATCAATGGAAAGTTTTACCTCAGGGAATGGCTAATAGCCCCACTATATGTCAAATCTATATAGACAAAGTTATTCAGCTGATCAAGAACAAATACCCAAACCTTATGTGTCTACATTATATGGATGATGTTTTACTTGCTCATCCTAATCAAGAAGTCTTATTCACCATATTCAGTGATATGTCAGAAAACTTAAAACGATATGGACTAAACATTGCTGAAGAAAAGATTCAAACTAGATCTCCCATATTATATTTAGGATTCAAAATTATGGATACTTTCATTAGACCTCAAAAAATTTTAATAAATAAAGAACATTTGACCATCCTCAATGATTTCCAAAAACTGCTGGGAGACATTAATTGGCTTCGCCCCAAACTCAGCCTCACTACTGGACAATTAAAACCCTTATTTGATATCCTTCGCGGGGAACCCTGATTCATCTTCACCGTGAACATTGACTCCTGATGCTAGGGAAGCTTTAAAGTTAGTAGAAAAGGCCATTGAAAGATCCCATTGTGATAGAATTGATTTTGCTCGACCGCTGATATTAATCATTATTTCTTCACAATATACACCCACAGGAGTATTTTGGCAACAGGAGCCTTTATTATGGATACATTTGCCCATCTCTCCTAAAAGTACAATTGAGTCTTATACCTCCATGGTGGCTAAACTTATTCTTCAAGGACTTAAGACTTCTACTAAAATATTTGGCATTCACCCCGCTACTATTATTACTCCCTATTCATCGTAACAGTTTGAATATTTGTGCTTCAATGATAATGATTGGGCTATAGCTAGATGCTCTACTTCTGCAAATTTTGATAACCATCTTCCTAAGTCTCCTATGCTATCTTTTTGTATCAATCATCCCATTATATTTCCACAGGTAATAAAAAAATCAACCTATTCCTAAGGCATTAAATGTATTTACAGATGGGTCCTCTAACGGTACTGCTGCAGTAGTCACTCAAAAAGAAAATATGATTCATATTACTGGTCAAAAATCAGCCCAATTAGTTGAACTTGAAGCTATTATTATAGTTCTTAAAAGTTTTAAAGAACGGACTATAAATATTTTTTCAGACAGCCAGTATATTGTACATGCTGTCCCTAAATTGGAGCTAGCAGGCCCAATAGCACCACATACTCCAGCCTTTAAATTGTTTTTTCAAATTCAAAACCTTCTATGGGAACGTAAAGATCCTTTGTTTATTGGACATATCAGAGCTTATACTAATTTGCCTGGTCCTCTCCATGAAGGTAATCAAAAGGACGATGCCCTCACTCAAACAATCTTTATATTTTCAGCAGTCCAACAAGCTACCTTGTTCCATTCTCAATTTCATGTTAATAGTACTACTTTACAGCAGAAGTTCAAAATAACTAAAGAGCAAGCTCGAACAATTGTGAAGCCTTGTTAATCTTGTGTGACACATTTGCCCAATCCACATTATTGGGGTTAACCCAAGAGGATTAATGCCCAATCATTTGTGGCAGATGGATGTCACTCATGAGCCAAGTTTTGGAAAATTGCGATTTATTCATGTGACCATAGATACATGCTCAGGCATGATTTTTGCTTCCTTACATGCTGGAGAAAAAGTTAAAGATGTTACATCTCATTGTCTACAAGCTTTTGCTGCATTGGCATTCCCAAAATGCTTAAAACAGACAATGGCCCTGCATATACGTCCTCATCTTTCAAACAGTTTTGTGCAAAATTCAATATATTCCATAAAACAGGTATCCCATACAATCCTCAAGGCCAAGGTATAATTGAAGGAGCTAATTGCACACTCAAAATTTTGCTATTGAAACAAAAAGAAGGAAATTGGACAAATCCTAGGGACAGATTGGCCATTGCCCTGTTTACCTTAAATTTTTTAACTTTAGATTCTAATGGATATTTGGCTGCAGACAGACACTGGAATCCACACCAACAACATAAACCTTTGGTTTACTGGAAGGATGTTCTTTCAGGTACATGGAAGGGTCCAGATCCAGTATTAATTTGGGGGAGAGGATCTGTTTGTGTTTTTCCACAGCATGAATCCTCCCCAATATGGATACCATCAAGATTAATAAAACAGGTACCAAATAAAAAGGACCAAGATGAAGTTGTTGAGAAATCAAGATTAATAAAACAAGTACAAAATCAAGAGGGCCAAGATGAAGTTGTTATGGAATGATTCCCTTAAAAGAGTCCTTCAATAAATTCACAACTTAAGTCTCATTCCTCCCGGCCGGGATGAGAAGATCTCTCTTTAGTGTGCACACAATTGTATTTTTTTCTTTTTATATATGTCTTTATGTCTGTGCACTTGTCAAGATTTCATATAGATGTGACGTCACAAATATATGTTTGTATGTTTGTGCGTCTGTCCAGTGTGACGTCACAAATAACAAAGCGCTTATGAAAATTAATATTATTAACATATATATATATATATATATATATATATATATTTGGATCCAAATAACTTTAATTCATTTAAGTTTAGAGTATTCTAATTGGGTAACAATTTAAAAGTATAGGTACCTTCAATTTTGATTTATAGGTGTCTCTGGAACTTCTCTTCAGCTAAGAATATGACTAATACTGTATAACCTGATATTTTGGTATTTGACATGGGATTGTTTATTTGTAATTAACTTTATTGGTTTAATAGCTGATTAATTTGAATTATTTCAACAGGTAATTTCATAGAAGATTGCTGTGTATTCAGAGACTTGGGGGTTCCAGCTAACAAATTATTTTTCCAAAGGCTCTTAGTTTTTCTTTAATTTATCTTTAATGCAGTGTTTTTGTCAGTTAAATACCCTCAGTCTTTCTTTGATTTGTTCTGAAATTGATATTTTGCCAGCTCATATTTGTGGGAGCTCAAGCAGCAATGTGTGTGAGCAGAGATCAACTTTAATTACCTAATCTAATAATTCTATTTTTTAGTTTGACAACTCGCCTCTTGACTCAGTGCTGGAATGGCACTGCCTTTCCTCTAATAATTGATGCTTGAGTTTCTAGGTAGCGGGCCCTGAAGATTTGCCAGTGGCATTGTCTAGACAAAAAAAGACGGCTGCTGCTACAGCTGCAGGGATCGCGGTCGCTACAAGCATCCCTGCTGCTCAAGCACCAAACAACCTCACCAGCAGTGTGGCCTCTGCTCTACATGCATGGGGCCTCTTAGATCAACAAGTGGACATTTTGATCTTTCATTATTTGGGACATTATGGGACAACGCCTTGCGGGTATTTGTCTAGAGAACTCAGTACATTACTTGATGGAACTTAGGGCATCTGATTTGTTTAAAGAACTTGATACACTATGGAACTTGGCTCGTCAGCAGAAGGCTTGCCACCTTAAAACCGCAGCATTTCCTCATGATTGGACGGCTGTTAGTCAACATACACAGTCGATCCTGAAGGGCTCATTTGGACAGCTGGTAGCCAATGACGGGTAAGATCCCCAGAGGCGGACAACCTAAGACAGGCACAGTCGATCCGGATGAGGTCGTCACCCATCCACAGGGCAGTCTCATGTGGCCGACATATCAACCTAAGACAGGAGTCAAGGGCACAGCCTTGATTATCTGATGACGGGTAAGAATGTTGGTTGCACATGGGACGCCCTAGAGCATCCCCTCTTTTAAAAACAAAAGGGGGGAAATCTAGGAGCCCTAATTGAGGATAGCTAAGATGGCAGTTAGCTGAGAGCCAAAAAGGTGTTCAAGTATTTTCACCTGATATGCATGCATTTATATAAGAATCTTTTTATGCCAGTGAACACTGTGTGACGCACCTGCAAGCTCGAGCTGTTAGCACTTGTCCCTAAGTGTAAGGCAAAATGTATTTAACCAGGTGAGGTTAGTTAGAGGTTGGTTGGAGTTGGAGTGGTTGGAGTTGGAGAGGTTGTTGGAGCCAGGGAGAGAGAAGTTAGAAGAAAGAAGAATAAAAGAACTTTTTCATTTCCAGTCTGCCTCTGAGTTTTCTCCCGTGGTATCGTTGCTGCAAGCGGCAATTGCTGAAGGCAGTGACAAGTGGTGGCCCGTTCGGGGAACTCGGAATCGGCAGGTAAGAACTGAGAAATTTATAAAGATGGGTGCGAAAATAACCAAGCACCGAGTAATAAAAGCTATGGAAGAGTTTTTTGATATAGCTGATAGTGTGGAGGAAAGTGATGGTGAAACCATAGCCTCCGCTGAGTCAGATAAGACCAGTAAGGATAGTATTGGTGTGAACTCAAAAATAACGAAGATAAGAGCTGCAAAAGCTATCCGAGACTTGTTGGAAATAGACGAAGAATATGTACTCTCCATAGAATCTGAAACTCAGGATGTTACTACCAGTGAAAGTGATAGTAGTAAGGAGGAGCCAAATAACCATGAAAGCACAGCCTCCTCCGCTGAGTCAGTTAAGACCAGAAAGGAGCATCAAGTAGAGGAACCACTTGTGCCCTCTGCTCCCTCATGGGTGGAATCCATTACAGAAACCATGAGGGGTATTTCTGAGCATATGCGTTCCCTTGAGGCAGAGATTAACGGCCTTTCTGAGCGCTTACGCGCCCTCGAACGCCAAAACCCGCAGGAACATTGGGACCTGCCAGTATTTGAAAATGAAAATGGGCAGAGGTACCACCAATCCCTAGACTTCAAAACAATAAAGAACTTCAAAGAGGCAATAATGACCTATGGGCCTCAAGCTCCATTCACGTTGAGCATGCTGGAGTCCTTAACACTTTAACTTTGACCCCCTCAGACTGGAAAGGGTTATGCAAGGCAGTATTGAGTGGGGGACAATACGTAATACGGAAGTCACAATTCCAGGAGCTTTGTGTAGAAACAGCTAGAAGAAATGTGACTGCAGGCTTCCCAGACTGTTATGTAGATATGCTAACAGGTGAAGGACAGTTTGCTGAACTACAAATCCAAATGCAATATGATCCTGGTGTATACACACAAATAAACAATGCCGCTGTTAAAGCCTGGAAGACCTTACCAGGAACAGGTGATTTGCAAGGCAGCCTATCTAAAGTAATTCAGGGGCCTAATGAACCATATGGTGATTTTGCTGATAGACTCTTAAGAAACAGCAGGCAGAATATTCGGGGATGTAGAGCAAGCAATGCCCTTAGTCGTCCAGTTGGCATATGAAAATGCCAACAAATATTGCCAAGATGCTATAAGACCATGGAAAAATAAAAAAGACCTATATATATACATTAGATTATGTAAAGATATTAATGATGCCTTTGTAACAGGCAATGTGATTGCAGCAGCAATGAGAGGTGCTTCCCCTCAAAATTTCACAAGGGCTCAACCTAAAAATTATAATCAATCAGGATATTCCAGGCAATATCCCCAAAGAGAAATAAGACCAAGCTCATACCGTGCCCCAGGCCACTGCCCCAGGTGTAAAAAAGGGAATCATTGGGCCAATAAATGCAGATCTAAATTTGATATATATGGAAACGTTTTGTCCAGGAATTCAAAAAACGGGGCACGGGGCCCAATTCCCGGGGCCCACAAATGTACGAGGCATTAGAGGAGGAATATCCTCAAACATCCATCCAGATGATTCCCTCGTCACAATCCCTCCTACCCATTGACTCCCTTGTCAGAGGGACAAGAGGAAGTTCAGGACTAGACCTCTGTTCCACTGCCTGAATAGTGCTAACACCTGAAATGGGGGTTCAACTGATTCCCACAAGAGTCAGGCGACCTCTTCCCTCAGGGACTGTAGGACTTATCTTCAGGCGAAGTTCTAAAAGCTTATTAGGTTTTCAAGTAACACCAGGTGTTATTGACTCTAATTACCAGGGAGAGATAAAAATAATGCTTAGTTCACCTAGAGGCATTATCTCTGTTAACCAAGGAGATAGAATTGCTCAGCTGCTTCTCCTTCCCAGTTTACATGACTCATTCAAGAGTAATGCCGCAGAATAGGAACAATAGAGGATTTGGTTCCACTGGCTCGGGACCTAAGGCTTGCTGGGTTCAGGATTGTTCACAGAGGACTATGTGCAAAATAAAAATTCAAGGTATAGAGATGGAGGGGCTGATTGATACTGGGGCTGACTCTTCCATCATAAATTACAACAATGGCCCAAGCACTGACCTCTGCAGAAGGCTTCAACCAGTTTAAGAGGCTTGGGATATACTAACACCCCAGCACAAAGTGTTGTAATTTTAAAATGGGAAGATAATGAAAGGCATAAAGGAACTTTCCAGCCTTATGTTTTGACCAGCTTGCCAGTTACCCTATGGGGAAGAGATATTTTGCAAAAGATGGGGGTACACCTCGCAACCAAGCCCGCAGGTGTTAAAAATAAAAATCTAAATCATCATCAAAAAGGTAAAGGATGGGCTGGGGTTGTGGCTCAGTGGCAGAGCGCTCACCTTGCACGTGTGCGGCCCAGGTTAGATCCTCAGCACCACGTAAACATAAATGCATTGCATTGTGTACAACTAAAAGTAAATAAATAAATATATTTTTTTTAAAAAAAGGTAAAGGTTATTTTTTCTAGGGGGCCACTAAGAAAACAATTTTGAAAATACCATGGCTTTCTGATAAGCCAGTTTGGGTCCCTCAGTGGCCCCTATCTAGAGAGAAATTACGAGCGGGCCCACCTATTAATCCAAGAACAACTAAAAGCAGGACACATAGAACCTTCCACCTCTCCCTGGAATTCCCCCATATTCGTAATCAAGAAAAAATCAGGAAAATGGACATTGTTACATGATCTTGGAGAAGTCAATAAAACCATGCAAATTATGGGCCCTACCCAACCTGGACTTTCTAATCCTGTAGCTATTCCTAAAAATTTCCATCTTATAACTCTTGATATAAAGGATTGTTTCTTTTCCATTCCTCTACACCCTCTGGATGCCCCCAGGTTTGCTTTTTCAGTTCCTTCTATCAATAATAATGGCCCTGATAAAAGATATCAATGGAAAGTTTTACCTCAGGGAATGGCTAATAGCCCCACTATATGTCAAATCTATATAGACAAAGTTATTCAGCTGATCAAGAACAAATACCCAAACCTTATGTGTCTACATTATATGGATGATGTTTTACTTGCTCATCCTAATCAAGAAGTCTTATTCACCATATTCAGTGATATGTCAGAAAACTTAAAACGATATGGACTAAACATTGCTGAAGAAAAGATTCAAACTAGATCTCCCATATTATATTTAGGATTCAAAATTATGGATACTTTCATTAGACCTCAAAAAATTTTAATAAATAAAGAACATTTGACCATCCTCAATGATTTCCAAAAACTGCTGGGAGACATTAATTGGCTTCGCCCCAAACTCAGCCTCACTACTGGACAATTAAAACCCTTATTTGATATCCTTCGCGGGAACCCTGATTCATCTTCACCGTGAACATTGACTCCTGATGCTAGGGAAGCTTTAAAGTTAGTAGAAAAGGCCATTGAAAGATCCCATTGTGATAGAATTGATTTTGCTCGACCGCTGATATTAATCATTATTTCTTCACAATATACACCCACAGGAGTATTTTGGCAACAGGAGCCTTTATTATGGATACATTTGCCCATCTCTCCTAAAAGTACAATTGAGTCTTATACCTCCATGGTGGCTAAACTTATTCTTCAAGGACTTAAGACTTCTACTAAAATATTTGGCATTCACCCCGCTACTATTATTACTCCCTATTCATCGTAACAGTTTGAATATTTGTGCTTCAATGATAATGATTGGGCTATAGCTAGATGCTCTACTTCTGCAAATTTTGATAACCATCTTCCTAAGTCTCCTATGCTATCTTTTTGTATCAATCATCCCATTATATTTCCACAGGTAATAAAAAATCAACCTATTCCTAAGGCATTAAATGTATTTACAGATGGGTCCTCTAACGGTACTACTGCTGCAGTAGTCACTCAAAAAGAAAATATGATTCATATTACTGGTCAAAAATCAGCCCAATTAGTTGAACTTGAAGCTATTATTATAGTTCTTAAAAGTTTTAAAGAACGGACTATAAATATTTTTTCAGACAGCCAGTATATTGTACATGCTGTCCCTAAATTGGAGCTAGCAGGCCCAATAGCACCACATACTCCAGCCTTTAAATTGTTTTTTCAAATTCAAAACCTTCTATGGGAACGTAAAGATCCTTTGTTTATTGGACATATCAGAGCTTATACTAATTTGCCTGGTCCTCTCCATGAAGGTAATCAAAAGGACGATGCCCTCACTCAAACAATCTTTATATTTTCAGCAGTCCAACAAGCTACCTTGTTCCATTCTCAATTTCATGTTAATAGTACTACTTTACAGCAGAAGTTCAAAATAACTAAAGAGCAAGCTCGAACAATTGTGAAGCCTTGTTAATCTTGTGTGACACATTTGCCCAATCCACATTATGGGGTTAACCCAAGAGGATTAATGCCCAATCATTTGTGGCAGATGGATGTCACTCATGAGCCAAGTTTTGGAAAATTGCGATTTATTCATGTGACCATAGATACATGCTCAGGCATGATTTTTGCTTCCTTACATGCTGGAGAAAAAGTTAAAAGATGTTACATCTCATTGTCTACAAGCTTTTGCTGCATTGGCATTCCCAAAATGCTTAAAACAGACAATGGCCCTGCATATACGTCCTCATCTTTCAAACAGTTTTGTGCAAAATTCAATATATTCCATAAAACAGGTATCCCATACAATCCTCAAGGCCAAGGTATAATTGAAGGAGCTAATTGCACACTCAAAATTTTGCTATTGAAACAAAAAGAAGGAAATTGGACAAATCCTAGGGACAGATTGGCCATTGCCCTGTTTACCTTAAATTTTTTAACTTTAGATTCTAATGGATATTTGGCTGCAGACAGACACTGGAATCCACACCAACAACATAAACCTTTGGTTTACTGGAAGGATGTTCTTTCAGGTACATGGAAGGGTCCAGATCCAGTATTAATTTGGGGGAGAGGATCTGTTTGTGTTTTTCCACAGCATGAATCCTCCCCAATATGGATACCATCAAGATTAATAAAACAGGTACCAAATAAAAAGGACCAAGATGAAGTTGTTGAGAAATCAAGATTAATAAAACAAGTACAAAATCAAGAGGGCCAAGATGAAGTTGTTATGGAATGATTCCCTTAAAAGAGTCCTTCAATAAATTCACAACTTAAGTCTCATTCCTCCCGGCCGGGATGAGAAGATCTCTCTTTAGTGTGCACACAATTGTATTTTTTCTTTTTATATATGTCTTTATGTCTGTGCACTTGTCAAGATTTCATATAGATGTGACGTCACAAATATATGTTTGTATGTTTGTGCGTCTGTCCAGTGTGACGTCACAAATAACAAAGCGCTTATGAAAATTAATATTATTAACATATATATATATATATATATATATATATATATTTGGATCCAAATAACTTTAATTCATTTAAGTTTAGAGTATTCTAATTGGGTAACAATTTAAAAGTATAGGTACCTTCAATTTTGATTTATAGGTGTCTCTGGAACTTCTCTTCAGCTAAGAATATGACTAATACTGTATAACCTGATATTTTGGTATTTGACATGGGATTGTTTATTTGTAATTAACTTTATTGGTTTAATAGCTGATTAATTTGAATTATTTCAACAGGTAATTTCATAGAAGATTGCTGTGTATTCAGAGACTTGGGGGTTCCAGCTAACAAATTATTTTTCCAAAGGCTCTTAGTTTTTCTTTAATTTATCTTTAATGCAGTGTTTTTGTCAGTTAAATACCCTCAGTCTTTCTTTGATTTGTTCTGAAATTGATATTTTGCCAGCTCATATTTGTGGGAGCTCAAGCAGCAATGTGTGTGAGCAGAGATCAACTTTAATTACCTAATCTAATAATTCTATTTTTTAGTTTGACAACTCGCCTCTTGACTCAGTGCTGGAATGGCACTGCCTTTCCTCTAATAATTGATGCTTGAGTTTCTAGGTAGCGGGCCCTGAAGATTTGCCAGTGGCATTGTCTAGACATAAAAAAGACGGCTGCTGCTACAGCTGCAGGGATCGCGGTCGCTACAAGCATCCCTGCTGCTCAAGCACCAAACAACCTCACCAGCAGTGTGGCCTCTGCTCTACATGCATGGGGCCTCTTAGATCAACAAGTGGACATTTTGATCTTTCATTATTTGGGACATTATGGGACAACGCCTTGCGGGTATTTGTCTAGAGAACTCAGTACATTACTTGATGGAACTTAGGGCATCTGATTTGTTTAAAGAACTTGATACACTATGGAACTTGGCTCGTCAGCAGAAGGCTTGCCACCTTAAAACCGCAGCATTTCCTCATGATTGGACGGCTGTTAGTCAACATACACAGTCGATCCTGAAGGGCTCATTTGGACAGCTGGTAGCCAATGACGGGTAAGATCCCCAGAGGCGGACAACCTAAGACAGGCACAGTCGATCCGGATGAGGTCGTCACCCATCCACAGGGCAGTCTCATGTGGCCGACATATCAACCTAAGACAGGAGTCAAGGGCACAGCCTTGATTATCTGATGACGGGTAAGAATGTTGGTTGCACATGGGACGCCCTAGAGCATCCCCTCTTTTAAAAACAAAAGGGGGGAAATCTAGGAGCCCTAATTGAGGATAGCTAAGATGGCGGTTAGCTGAGAGCCATAAAGGTGTTCAAGTATTTTCACCTGATATTCATGCATTTGTCTAAGAATCTTTTTATGCCAGTGAACACTGTGTGATGCACCTGCAAGCCCGAGCTGTAAGCACTTGTCCCTAAGTGTAAGGCAAAATGTATTTAACCAGGTGAGGTTAGTTAGAGGTTGGTTGGAGTTGGAGTGGTTGGAGTTGGAGAGGTTGTTGGAGCCGGAGAGAGAAGTTAGAAGAAAGAAGAATAAAAGAACTTTTTCATTTCCAGTCTGCCTCTGAGTTTTCTCCCGCGGTATCGTTGCTGCAAGCGACAATTGCTGTAGGCAGCGACACCTTACCCTACTAGACTTGCTGTTATCTGCAGTGGTTCATTGAGAATGAAACAAGTGTGATGAGAACCATGAAAGGGTGAGCCAGGGGACAGCTGAAACACAGAGGAGAGTACTATAATCCAGGGAATCATGGATGGCTTCTCATAGATGATGTGTGGGCTGCAGGCCCATTATTATCCTTAGCAAGTGGGAGCTCAAGGAAAGCGATCAGTGCTCCAACCAATGTGGGGCAGAGAGCCTCAAGCAGGGGGTTCAAGAGGCCTGAGAGGAGCACATCATTTCCAAATTGATGGTCTTGAGCCAAGGTAATGAATGAAGTCTATGCCTCCACTGGATTTCTTTCTTTCTTTCTTTCTTTTTTTTTTTTTTTTTTTTTTTTTGGTACCGGGGATTGAACTCAGTGGCACTAGACCACTGGGCCACATCCCCAGCCCTTTTTTGTATTTTATTAGAGACAGGGTCTCACTGAGTTGCTAAGTGTCTTGCCATTGCTGAGGCTGGCTTTGAACTCGCGATCCTCCTGCCTCAGCCTCCCAAAGTGCTGGGATTACAGGCGTGCGCCATCACACCCGGCTCCACTGGATTTCTGTGGGGCTTTCAAAACTGTCAAGTGCTGGCTCCTGAGTCAGGTCAATGCACCTGTTGCTATGGCAAAGCTGAGTTTATTGCTAATCTCAGTAAGGGAGAACACTACCTCAGAAAGCCTTGACAGTGTTTCATGGAGGAAGGGAAAGAATTTATTGAGAAACGACAGTTTAGTTTAAGGTGGTGGGTCTTTAAAAGCAGGGATTTGGAGCCAGGCGCAGTGGCGCACACCTGTAATCCCAGCACTTGGGAGGATGAGGCAGGAGGATCATGAGTTCAAAGCCAGCCTCAGCAATGGCAAGACACTTAGCAACTCAGTAAGACCCTGCCTCTAATAAAATACAAAAAAGGGCTGGGGATGTGGTCCAGTGGTCGAGTGCCCCTGGTACAAAAAACAATTTTTAAAAAGTGGGGGGGGATTTGGTGTTATGCCCAGAGAACGGATCCCCCCAAACCACCAAGGAATCCGGAGTGCATGCAAGAACAAGAGCCTTTATTCGGGCTTAAGCTCGGATTCTCAGACCTCACCAACACAGTGGATCTGTACTGAGAGTCCCTCACTCAGGGGCCTTTTATTGACATAGAACCGGGGGAGAGCCAGGGGGTTAAGAGCCAGGGGGTTCACATGATTGGCCATCCTCACAATTAGGGGGTCTCGTCACATTACAATAGGCCAGGGGATAGCTGAGGGGGGTTCTTATTGGCAGAAGCTGCCTTCAGTGCAATGGAATGTGCTGTTTCTCAAGCTCACTGCAGTGTCCTGCTTCTATCTTATAAGGTTTTATTGTGCACGGGGCTGGCTTAAAATGCTCGGGCTTGTTCTCCCTTTATCCCCATGGCCGGAGACTTGTGACAGCTTGAGGCTGACAGAATAGAGGTAGCTGATTACTAAATAGAGTCACAGATGTTTGACTGTTATTATCTTAAAGCCAAGCATTTCACAGAAGCAGAAAAAAGCAGTTAAACTAAAAAGAGGGCTATAAAGGGGGTTCCAAATTTGGGTCTTTTAAAGCAAGAATCATGACACTAATAGCCTAGGATTGGTAAAAAGAGACAGGGGAGGATTGTAAGGAGAGGCACTCAAAGAAATTTCGGGTGCAAGTTCATGATACTTTTTCACTGAAAAGTTGATGTGCTTGGGAAGGGGGTCCTGTAATGAAGGAACTATTTACCTGCACAGTGAAGTCCTGAAAAAAGTAGTGAAAAGGAAGACAGTGGACTAGCAAACTCCTGTGTTTGTGAATACTAAGGTGTGGTTTTGTTTCTCGGTGTCTAGGATGAATGTGGGGAGGGATGGTTTTAATTCTCATATACATAGATTTAGGTATGTATTTTATGGTGTCAAAATACTTTCATTTCCCTGAATCCTGAGGAAGGACACTTATTCTTCGGTGTTTGCTAAGCCCTGAGAAAAAATTCAAACCCCTACCTTTGGTCAGTCTGTTAAACCCTTGGGTCATTTTATTTAATTCCCATAATCACCTTGTGAAATAAGCACTATTAATTAATATCTATAGTTTAGAGACTGAGGCTCAGAGAAGTAATAATCAGCTTACGTCATCTCAGCTAGAACTACACGTTTTCAGAAACATCAACAATAACAACAAAACCCTTAAAAAAACACGTAGGTTTTTTTTTTTTTTTTTTTTTTTTTTTTTTTTTTTTTTTTGGCGCAAAGGATCTGAGATCCTGGTTCAAGATATTTATATGGCAGTTCTGTCATCATGGGGGGTCTTCGTCCCTCTTGGAAGAAGGGAGGAAAGGATGAACGCATTGGGCCTCCAGTTCGGGCTTGGGGTGGCTTCCCTAGGCCTCGTGGTGCCAGCCCCAATGCCATCCTGCCAGCCTCGTGGCCATTTCTGTCGCAGAAGAAGAGGTCCCGCCGCCCATCCACTCAGGGGCGCTCCCTGCTCGCCCGAGGCGCCAGCTTTGCCGGCTTTCGGTCACCAGTGGGCGCTGCCGCGCAATGGCGTATCGAGGGCGGGGCGATTTGCCACTTGACTCTGTTATCACGCGCAGGGTTGGGGACCGAGGGGTCTTCAGGGGAAGACCCTGACCGCTCTAAAGATGTAAGTGGCGAGGCCCTGCCTGTTCAGGGTGCTTTCCTTCCTCCGCTGCTGGCCCTCGTAGCTCTGCGAGTGCCGGAGGTTGGGGCTGCAGTGGAGCGGCCATGTGAGTTTCCCTGGCACCCCGAGGCCCCAGAGGAGACACTTCATCCTGAAGCGTCTCACATTTTGCCCTTCCCGCGAGACAATGAAGGAGTGACTTTGTCATAGCCTTTCCCCTAACTCTGAGAGTTGCCCTCATGCCCGGTTGCGCCTTCCCACGGCCCTTGGAGACATGGGCTTTTCCATGGGAGAGTGTGGGGCGGGGATTTTTGTTAAGTCTTGGTTGATCAGGGAGGACATCCTTGTCCAATAGGCACATACCAAGTTACCTCACTACCCCCCAAGCCAATCAACACTTTCCCTGATATGCCATATAGTTTCTTGCTGGGAGTAGGGGGGCTTTAGGCACACAAAGACCTAAACCGGCAGGCCAGGGAGTATGCACAGAACCCAAAATGGAAGCTCAAGACAACTTAAAATTTCAGAGATGCAGACTTCCATGATTCTGTGGAAACAACCACAAACCTCACCCAACAAAAAAAGCTTCGAACTTCGTTCATCACAGTTCTTTGTAGGGGTCATCTATTTGGGTGAAAATGTTAATTTAGAAAAAAACTGAATAATGTCATAAATTGAGGGCTTTTTCCCCCCAGCCTTATGTTTTTACATGCCATAAAATGCACTCATTTAAAGGATAGTTATTTGTTTTTAGTAAATCTTCGGAGCTGTGAAGCCATAACCACAATCCAAGTTTAGAGGATCTCTATTAACCCCACCCCACCAACTTCCCTTAGGCCTGTTTGCAGGCAATCTTTTCTTTCACTTTTAGCCCTAAGCAACCACTTATTTGCATTTTGTCTCTATATAGTTGCTTTTTCTGTATATTTCATATGAAATAATACAATATGTGACTGGCTTCTCTCAACTTGATGTTATTTCTAAGGTTCATTGTACTCCATTCCTTTTTCTAGCTGAATAGTATTCCATTATAATGAATGTACCACATTTTATTTTTCCATTAATCAGTTGTTGGAAAGGTGAGTTGTATTCATTTTTTCAATTATTATGGATAATCCTGTGAACATTCCTGTACAAGTTTTTGTGTGAAAATATATTTTCAGATTTCTATACCTAGGAGTGGAATAGCTGGATCACAGGGTAACTATATATTTAACTTTTTAAAGAACTTCCAGATTATTTTCCAAAGTGGTGGCACCATTTTGTATTCCCACTGGTAAATGTGTCAAGGGTCCTAATTTCTTCCCAACCACACCAATACTTTTTTTGTCTTTTTAATTGCATCTTATTGTGATGTTAATTTGCTCAGAATGAGGGTGTTGGTTGTATTTGTTTTATCTGGTTTCATTTCACCTTAATGAATGCCTTTTTAATGTTGTAAAAATTTGGAGCTTTTGGGTCTTTCAGAGAGATAGAGAAACATATTATTAGAGTGTCCTGTGTTAAGTGCTCAGATGGAGTTGGGCAGGAGATGCTGCAATGGATTAAAGAAGCCTTTTCTAGAAGGAGTTTTATTGTGCCTATTTTTCTTTCATTTATTTTTATTAATATTATACATGTACATAGTTTTAAAAAGTCAAATACTTCTACAATACATTTTTTTAAAAAAGGAATCTCTTAATTTTCTCCCTATTTTCTGTGTCCCCAAAGCAACCATTTCTATTCTTTTAGCTTTTTTGGTTATTTAGCTATATATGTTTAAAGACCATATTTTTATTAGAGACAAAAAAAAAAATCAACCCAAGCTGGTGGTGCATGCCTGTAATCCCAGCAGGATCACGAGTTCAAACCAGCCTCAGCAACTTATGGAGGCACTAAGCACCTCAGTGAGACCCTGTCTCTAAATAAAATACAAAATGGGGCTGGGGATGTGGCTCAGTGGTTGAGTTCCCCTGAGTTCAATCCCTGGTATCAAAAGAAAAAAAAAAATCAATCCTGAAATAAGACAATCACCATTCTCACATTCACCGATTTTTAAATTAGTAAATATTAACACCTGGTTAATTATGAAAATCACTGTCACAACAAAACCTACCTTCTGTCTAAGTGAAAAGAAGACAGGTATGCTTGGCAGTTAGGCACTAACTGAAGTAAGACAATGTACACATTTTAAAGGAGTGGCTGAGGAGTTGTTTTCCTTGTTGGTACTTTAGTATCATGTAGCTTCAATAATCCAGCACCCATATGCAACTGTCAATTAAGAGGATTTTTATTTTCATTCATACTTTTTTTAGGAGAGGGTGATAGTACTGGGGATTGAACCCAGGAGTCCTCTACCACAGAACATTCCCAGCCCTTTTTAAAGTTTTTTATTTTAGGACAGGGTCTCACTAAGTTACTGAACTGGCCTCAAACTTGCCATCATCCTGCCTTCAGCCTCCTGAGTCGCTAGGATTATAGGCATGTGCCACCACACCTGGCTTCATTCAAACCCTTAAAACAAAAGCAAAGTGAAGAACAAGCACCATGATATAGTACAGGGATTGGTAAACTATGACCTGTAGGCTAAGAATGGATTCTTTTTTTTTTACAGATGAACATTTACAATAGTTTTGCTGATGGGGAACACTAGTTTTCAACCTCAGTAAGTGAAATATTATTCTTCTATTCCATTATTTTCATCAATAGGCCTATATTAAAAACCCGTATAGTCAATTATTGTTATGTTTTAAATTTTATTAAAAAAATTTTTGTGGAAATATATTTTTCTCATTATATAAATGCCTATGTAATATCCTTGATTTTGCCTCTTGGTCCATAAATCCTAAAATATTAACTATCTGGCCATCACAGAAATGTTCACCACTTCCTAGTTTAATAGAACAAAAGAGGGGCTGGGATTGTGACTCAGCGGTAGAGCGCTCACCTAGCACGTGTGTGGCCCGGGTTCAATCCTCAGCACCACGTACAAATAAACCCATTGTGTACAACTAAAGCAAATAAATAAATATTTTTTAAAAAATAGAACAAAATTACAGAAAGCAATTGCCACATTCTTGTTGTGTGACCTTGGGGAGCTACTTCACTTCTTTGGGTTTTATTTTCATTATAAAGTGTAGATAAAAGGTGATATGCCAATGAGATAAACACTAGATGCAATCCCCTAAAGTTTTGAATAATTAGTTATACAAATATTTCTTGAGGTACTATTATGTGCCAAGAAGTGTTACAGTCTTTGGGAATAAAGCAGGAAACAAAATTCCTGTCCTGAAAAAGATACTACTCTAAATGAAAAGAGACTTAAAATCCAACATATGGTCTGAGATTGGATCCTGATCATGAAAAAGCTAGCTGTATAGAACATTTTTGGGGAAAACTAGGGAAATTTGAATATGGATGGGTATTAGATGAGATGAAAACTTACTTAAAATGGGATGTTAAATGTCATTAACTTGGAAGTATTTGCAAAATATTATCTCATTTTGGGAGAAAATGCATATGAGTATCATATATTCTTAGAAAAAGATCTGGTCCAGGGCTGGTAGAGTGCTTGCCTTGCATGTACTAGGCCCTGGGTTCAATCCCCAGCACCACACACACACACAAAAAGATGTGGTGGTACACACCTGTAATCCCAGAAACTCAGGAGGCTAGGCAGGAAGCTCACAAGTTGGAGGCAGCCTTAGCAACTTAGCAAGGTTGTGTCTCAAAGTAAGAAGGGCTGAGGATGTAGCTTGGTGATAGAGAGCCCCTGGGTTTAATTTCTAGTACTGGAAAAAATGTGGAAGGGTATATACTAAGCTGTGAATGGTGGTGATTTCTGTGGGGTGAGACTCCAATATTTCAGTTGACTTTTTTGTTTTCTAATTTTCTACAATGAGCATGTACTGCTTTTTGTAAGAAAATAAACATGATTTGTAATTTAAAAAATAATCTCTTTTCGTGGAATTTTACATGTTTGCCTCTTGTAAATATTCACATTGTCAAATCTGTCAATTTTTCTGGGGAATGCATATAAGAATTATACTGCCAGTAATGAATGATCAAGTATCTCACTGTGAAACAGTTGCAGAATGTTAACTGACACTGCTGGCAATTCCTTGGATTGTTCCTGATAATCTTTCTTGTATCCAAGGCTTTCAATGGGGTGGGATTTTGTAGGATGGCCAGCAGTTAAATAGAAGGACCTTAGTTAGAGGCAATCCTTGAAAGTGTCCATCTAAGCACTGTTCTGGAGAGAGGCCGCTGCTTGAGAATGGCCTGAACTAATTCAGCTGGAGATAAATGTATCTTTGTTGCATCAATGAACACACCAGGCCACCAAAACCTGGTACAATTAATCATTTGAATCATGTAACTCCTCCTCTTATTCTTATTCTAGGCAAGGGTCTGCAATCAATAGCCTGTGGACCCGATCTGGCCCACCATTTATTTTTGTAAATCAAGTTTTATTGGTACACAGCCACACTTACTTGTTTGTGTATTTTCTATTACTGTGTGTTCCCTACAATGGCAGAGTTTAATAGTTGTGTCAGAGACTGTATATAACCCACAAAGCCTAAAATATTTACTCGTTGGTCTTTTAAAGAAAAAGTTTGCATATACTTGTTCTAGGCTTAGCAGAAAACTGTCTCAGTAGGCATTTCTGTGGGAAGAGAATGCCCACTAATGATTATATTTTAAAGATCGGAGTTCTGATTTATAACCCTCATTCTTTTTTGTGCTTTATTAGCATGTGTCAGTACTCTTAATTTCAGATGAATACAGGTTCTTTTTCTTATCCTGAAAGTTGAGGTGAAGGCCAGACCATGACAAATCAAAAAATTCATTAAGGTAAATACTCCCCTGTGAGTCTTATCAATAGCAAGCTAGTTGACGTTCTATTCATCTAAGATCTGCTATCCTTCTAATTTAGTTCAAGGGCCACCTCCTGTCATGAAGCCTCCTCTGATTCCTTATCCTGACTTCACTTGTCTGCACCCCTTGCAGACTCTCTCATAACACTGAACATGATACCTGCTAAGTCAGATTCTTTCTTTCTTTCCACTGCAGAAGCAAGGGCCATATTCACTTGTTCCTTGGTACGTCTCCCTAACCCTAGCATACAGTAGCTTACTAGCTGTGTATCCTTGGCCATGTCCTTTCTCTGAACCTCAGTTTTCTCATCTGTAAAATGGGAATGATAATAATAGTAGCCCTCATAGTGTTTTGGTGAGAATTAAATAAGGTTATATTAGTTAGCTATTCAGTAAACCATTGTTGAATGAGTGAATGACTTACATATAGGAAGTTGGATTGTATTGGGAATTGTGAAAATCTGCATCAGCAGTACCAAAAGTAATGTGCAGTAGTTTTGTTTGTCCTTTTTAGATTGGAAATACACTTTTTTTTACATTTCCCACCCAGACTAGAGCATCATTCATTATTTCTCCTCCTCTCAGAATCTTGTGCATTCTAAGCACATGCTGTACCACTGAGCTACACCCCTAGCCCTTCATTCATTTATTTTGTCAACACATACTATTGTTTCTTTCTTTTTTCCTGGTATTGGAGATTGAGCCTGGGGGTGCTTTACCACTGAGTTGCATACCCAGTCCTTTTAATTTTTATTTTGAGACATAGTCTTTCTAAGTTGCTTAGGAACTTGCTAAGTTGCTGAGGCTGACCTTGAACTTGTGATTGTCTTGCCTTAGTCTCCAGAGTTGCTGGGATTACAGGTATGTGCCACTGTGCCTGGTTTCTGTCAACACTCATCAAATACATTTTGGACGGCAGATACTATGCTATAGACACAACAGGATATACACAGTCTCTGCCCTCATGGAGTTTTCATTCTGGTGGAAAAAACAGGTTAATAAACAAGTAAACTGGTAAATAATAATGTGTTACAGATTGTGATAAATGATAAAGAAAACAAATAGGCTAAATTAGAGTAATTGAGGAAGATTATTTTATAAATAGTGATCAGTGAGCTTCTTTGAAGACGTTAGAATTAAGGTGAGAGTAGAAGAATGAGCCAAACATGAAAACATGTGGGGGAAAATATTCTAGACAAAGAGTAGTATGTGCAAATTCCCCAAAGTTAGAAAAGATCTGGTATGTCCAGGAACAGAAGGCAGGGGAAGTTAGAAGGGTAAACAAGTTGGACTCATTCTAGAAGTAGAGGAAAGCTATTTAACAGTTTTTTATTTTTATTATTTTTTAGTTGTAGATGGACGCATTACCTTTATTTTATTTATTTATTTTTATGTAGTGCTAAAGATTGATCACAGGGCCTCGCATGTCCTAGGCAAGCACTCTACCACTGAGTTACCACCCCAGCCCCCATTTAACAGTTTTAAGGGAGTGACATGATCTGATATGATCTGTCACTGTTTTTTAAATTTTTTAAAATTTTAATTTAAAAAATTGGTAAATAGAATAAGGGGCCCCAAAAGATGTTCATGTCCAAATCCCCCAGAACTTGTTAATATGTTACCTTATATGACAAAAATGAATTTTGGCCAGGCATGGTGGCTCACGTCTGTAATCCCAGCGGCTCAGTAGGCTGAGACAGGAGGATCACGAGTTCAAAGCCAGCCTCAGCAAAAGTGAGGCACTAAGCAACTCAGTGAGACCCTGTCTCTAAATAAAACACAAAATAGGGCTGGGAATATGGCTCAGTGGTTGAGTGCCCCTGAGTTCAAGCCCTAGCACAAAATAAAGAAAGAAAGAAAGAATGAATGAATTTTGGAGATGTGATTAAGTTAAGGATCTTGGCACACCTCAAAGCACTAGAAAAAGAGGAACATATCAACACTAAGAGCAGTAGAAGACAGGAAATAATTAAAATCAGAGCTGAAATTAATGAAATTGAGACTAAAGAAATAATTCAAAGAATTGACAAAACCAAAAGTTGGTTCTTTGAAAAAATAAATAAAATTGACAGAACACTGGTGATGCTAACAAAAAGAAGAAGAGAAAAAACTCAAATTATTAACATCTGTGATGAAAAAGGGAATATCACAGCAAACACCTCAGATATACAGGAGATAATTAGAAATTACTTTGAAAACTTGTACTCTAATAATAGAAAATATTGAAAGCATTGACAGATTTCTAGAGTCGTATGAATTGCCCAAACTGGAACTGGAGGCTATACACAATTTACATAAATCAGTTTCAAGCGAAGAAATAGAAGACACCATCAAAAAAACTACCAGCCGGGCGCGGTGGCGCATGCCTGTAATCCCAGCACTTTGGGAGGCTGAGGCAGGAGGATCGCGAGTTCAAAGCCAGCCTCAGCAATGGCGAGGCACTTAGCAACTCAGTGAGACCCTGTCTATAAATAAAATACAAAAAAGGGCTGGGGATGTGGCCCAGAGGTCGAGTGCCCCTGAGTTCAATCCCCGGTACCAAAAAAAAAAAAAAAAAAAAAAAAAAAAAAAACTACCAACAAGAAAAAGTCCAGGTCCTGATGGGTTTACAGCCGAGTTCTACAACACCTTCAAAGAAGAACTAATACTGATGCTCTTCAAATTATTTCAAGAAATAGAAAAAGAGGGAGCTCTTCCAGACTCTTTCCATGAGGCCAATATCACATTAATTCCAAAGCCAGGCAAAGAAACAGCCAAAAAAGAAAACTTCAGGCCAATATCTTTAATGAACATAGATGCAAAAATCCTCAACAAAATTCTGGCAAATCGGATTCAAAAACATATCAAAAAGATAGTGCACCACGATCAAGTGGAGTTTATCCCAGGGATGCAAGGCTGGCTCAACATTCAGAAATCAATAAACATAATACATCACATCAATAGACTTAAAGATAAAAATGATATGATCATCTCAATAGACTCAGAAAAAGCATTTGACAAACTACAACACCCCTTTATGTTCAAAGCTCTAGAAGAATTAGGAATAACAGGAACATATCTCAACATTATAAAAGCTATCTATGCAAAACCTCAAACTAACATTATCTTAAATGGAGAAAAATTGAAAGCATTCCCTCTAAAAACTGGAACAAGACAGGGATGCCCCCTCTCACCAGTGCTTGAAACTCTGGCCAGGGCAATTAGACAGATGAAAGAAATTAAAGGGATCCAGATAGGAAAAGAAGAGCTCAAATTAGCACTATTTGCTGATGACATGATAATATACCTAGAAGACCCAAAAAACTCTACCAGAAAACTTTTACAACTAGTAAATGAATTCGGCAAAGTAGCAGGATACAAAATCAATACTCATGAGTCAAAGGCATTTTTGTACATCAGTGACAAAGCCTCTGAAAGGGAAATGATGAAAACTACTCCATTTACAATAGCATCAAAAAAATAAAATACCTGGGAATCAACGAAAGAGGTGAAGGACCTCTATAACGAAAACTATAGAACACTAAAGAAAGAAATCATAGAAGACCTCAGAAGATGGAAAGACCTACCTTGTACTTGGATAGGTAGAATTAATATTGTCAAAATGTCCATACTACCAAAAGCATTATACAGATTTAATGCAATTCCACTTAAAATCCCAATGATATTTCTCAAAGAAATAGAAAAGCAGTCATGAAATTCATCTGGAAAAATAAGAGACCCAGAATAACTAAAGCAATCCTGAGCAAGAAAAGTGAAGCAGGTGGTATCACCATACCAGACTTTAAATTATACTATAGAGCAATAGTAACAAAAACAGCATGGTATTGGCACCAAAACAGACTAGTAGACCTATGGTACAGAATTGAGGACACAGAGACTAATACATATAATTTCAGCTATCTTATATTAGACAAAGGCACCAAAAATGTACAGTGGAGAAAGGATAGCCTCTTCAACAAATGGTGCTGGGAAAACTGGAAATCCATATGCAACAAAATGAACTTAAACTCGTATCTCTCACCATGCACAAAATTCAATTCAAAGTGGATCAAGGACTTATGAATTAGACCAGAGACAATATGCTTAATAGAAGAAAAAGTAAGCTCCAATTTCCAACATGTCGGATTAGGCCCCAAGTTCCTTAATAAGAATCCTGTAGCACGAGAATTAATATCAAGAATTAATGAATGGGATAGATTTAAGCTAAAAAGCTTCTTCTCAGCAAAAGAAACAATCAGTGAGGTGAATAGAGAGCCAACTAATTGGGAACAATTATTTAATACATGCACATCGGATAGAGACTAATTTCTAGAATATATAAAGAACTCAAAAAATTTAACACCAAAAAAAAAAAAAAAGCAACAAATAACCCAATCGATAAATGGGCGAAGGAATTGAAAAGACACTTTTCAGAAGAAGATACATGATTAATCAACAAATACATGAAAAAAAATGCTCAACATCGCTGGCAATTAGAGAAATGCAAATCAAAACTACTCAACATTGCTGGCAATTAGAGAAATGCAAATCAAAACTACACTAAGATTTCATTTCACTCCAGTCAGAATGGCAGCTATCAAGAACACAGACAACAATAAATGTTGGAGAGGATGTGGGGAAAAAGGCACACTTATACATTGCTGGTGGGACTGCAAAATGGTACAACCATTATGGAAAGCAGTATGGAGATTTCTTGGGAAAATGGGAATGGAACCACCCTATGACCCAGCCATCCCACTCCTGGGTCTATTCCCAAAGGACTTAAAAATAGCATATTACAGTGACACAGCCACTTCAATGTTTATAGCAGCACAATTCACAATAGGTAGGTTGTGGAACCAACCTAGATGTCCCTCAGTAGATGAGTGGATAAGGAAAATGTGGTATATATACACAATGGAATTTTACTCAGCAATAAAAGAGAATAAAATAATGGCATTCACAGGTAAATGGATGAAGTTGGAGAATATAATGCTAAGTGAAATCAGTCAATCTCAAAAATCCAAATACTGAATGTTTCCTCTGATATAAGGAGGCTGGTTCACAGTATTGTTGGGTCGGGGTACATAGGAGGATTAGAGGAACACTATAATGGTCAAAGGGAAGGGAGGGGAAGAGAGGGAGCAAGTGGGGAAGGAGGGGAAAAAAAGAAAAAGTGGTTGAATAAGATGGATATCATTATTCTAAATGCATGATTGAAGACTTGAATGCTACAAATATACTTTGTATACAAACTGTTTTGTGTAAAAAGATGCTCTATATGTGTAGTATGAATTGTAATACATACTACTACTATAAATAAAAATAAAAAAATAACAGAAACAACTTAAAAGAGATGCCTGAGTCTGTATAATGACAAGCATCTAAAGACTCGGTATAGTGATACCCTAGAGATTCTTACAATAAACTTCCATTAACTAAAAAAAGTTAAAGATCTTGGGATAGGGAAACTATCCTGAATTATCTGGGTGTGTACAATATAATGACAAAGTTTCTTATAAGAGGGAGGCAGCAGAAGAGCCAAAGTCAGAGGAAGGAGATGGGATGATGGAAGCAGGGATCATAACCAGAGACGAATTTGGAGATTCTATGCTGGATGGAAGATGCCTAGAAGGTGGAAGGAGGGTGTTAGCTGCCGGAAAGGGATTGCAGCCTGGAACGGCAGTGCCGCGGGAAGGAGTCCGGAGACAGGATGGAGACGAAAAAATTCTTTAATCTTTCTGTCTCTGTCTCTTGTAATTTCTAACACTACATACACACTCTCACAAGAAACCAAGCCACGTACTCTTACAAGAAACTACAATGTATCTATACAATAGCGATAACCCTGTCCTTTCACTCTCACAAGAAACCAAGCCACGTACTCTTACAAGAAACTACAATGTATCTATACAATAGCGATAACTCTGTCCTTTCTCTCTCTGGTCTCATCCCATGCGCCCGAGCAGGAATGGTGCTTGCTCGATCTGCTGAGTCACTCCTCAAATCTCTCGAGATCTTGGGCCAAGTCCCGTGAGACTACGGAAGGCGACAATGCCCAAAAATGTCAATCTGCTGAGTCATTGCTCAAATCTCTCGAGATCCTGGGCCAAGTCCCGTGAGACTACGGAAGGCGACAATGCCCAAAAATGTCTATGGCCCATAGTCAACCGCAAGCTTAGCTATCTCCCCAAACAGGGCTCCTGCATTTCCCCCTTTTGTTTTAAAAGAGGGGATGCTCTAGGACGTCTATGTGCAACCAACATTCTTACCCGTCATTGGATAATCAAGGCTGTGCCCTTGACTCCTGTCTTAGGTTGATATGTCGGCCACATGAGACTGTCCCGTGCGACTGTGCCTGTCTTAGGTTGTCCCCCTCTGGGGATCTTACCCGTCATTGGCTAACCAGCCATCCAATGGAGCCCTTTAGGATCGACTGTGTAAGATGACTAACAGCCGTCCAATTGGGAGGAGATGCTGCGGCTTTAAGGCGACAAGCCTTTTGGTGACAAGTCAAATTGCATAGCATATCAAATTCTTTAAACAAATCAGCTGCCCTAAGTTCTATCAAGTAACACAGTGAGTTCTCTAAACAAATACCCGCAAGGTACTGTCCCATGAAGTCCCAAACAATGAAAGATCAAAATGTCCACTTGTTATAACACGTAGATCTAGGAGGCCCCATGCGTGCAGAGCAGAGGCCACACTGCTGGTGAGGTTGTTTGACATTTGAGCAGCAGGGATGCTTGCAGCGACCGCGATCCCTGCAGCTGTAGAAGCAGCCGTCTTTTTTATGTCTAGACGATGCCACCGGCAAATCTTCAGGGCCCGCTATCTAGAGACTGAAGCATCAATTGTTAAAGGAAAGGCAGTGCTATTCCAGCACTGAGTCAAGAGGCGAGTTGTCAAACTAAATAATAGAATTATTAGATTGGAAAAATAAGTTGATTTCTGCTGACACACATTGCAGCCTGAGCTCCCACAAACATAAGCTGGCAAAATATCATATTTAGAACAAAACAAAGAAAGACTGAGGGTAATTACTGCATTAAAGATAGATTAAAGAAAAACTAAAAGCACTTTGGAGAAATAATTTGTTAGCTGGAACTCTCGAGTTTCTGCATACACAGCAGTCCTTTACCTGTTGAAATAATTGAAATTAATCATTTATTAAACAAATGAAGTTAATAACAAATAAGCAACCTCATGTCAAAACACCAAAATATCAGGTTATACAGCCCTAGTCATATTTTTTGCTAAAGAGAAGTCCCTGGGACACCTATAAAACAAAATTGAAGGTACCTTCACTTATTAAATTATTTACCCATTTTGAATACTCTTAAACTTAAATGAATTAGAGTTATTTGGATCCATATATATATATTCACAAGCGCTTTGTTATTTTTGATGTCACACTGGACAGACGCACATACAAACATATATTTGTGACGTCACATTAACATGAAATTTAGACAAATACACAAATAAACACATATATAAAAAGAAAAAATATATATATATAATTGTGTGCACACTAAAGAGAGATCTCTTCGTCCCAGCTGGGAGGAATGACACTTAAGTTGTGACATATTTTGAAGGACTCTTTTAAGGGAATCATTCCATATCTTCATCATGGTCCTCTTGATTTTGTACCTTTTTTATTAATCTTGATTCCTCAACAACTTCATCTTGATCCTTTTGATGTGGTACCTGCTTTATTAATCTAGATGGTATCCATATTGGAGAGGATTCATGCTTTGGAAAGACACAAACAGATCCTCTCCCCCAAATTAATACTGGATCCGGACCCTTCCATGTACCTGAAAGAACATCCTTCCAGTAAACCAAAGGTTTATGTTGTTGATGTGGGTTCCAATGTCTGTCTCCAGCAGAATAACCATCAGAGTCTAAAGTTAAAAAATTTAAAGTAAACAGGGCAACTGCCAATCTGTCCTTAGGATTTTTTCCAGTTTCCTTCTTTCTGTTTTAACAACATAACTTTTAGTGTGCGGTTTGCTCTTTCAATAATGCCTTGACCCTGAGGATTGTATGGGATGCCTGTTTTATGGGATATGTTGAATTTTGCGCAAAACTGTTTGAAAGATGAGGACATATAAGCGGGACCATTATCTGTTTTAAGCATTTTGGGGATGCCCAATGGAGCAAAAGCTTGTAAACAATGAGATGTGACATCTTTAACTTTTTCTCCGGAATGTAAGGAAGCAAAAATCATGCCTGAGCATGTATCTATGGTTACATGAATAAATTGCAATTTTCCAAAGCTTGGCTCATGAGTAACATCCATCTGCCACAAATGATTGGGCATTAATCCTCTAGGGTTAACACCAAAATGAGGATTGGGCAAATGTGTTATACAAGATTTACAATCTTTTACAATTGTTCTGGCTTGCTCCTTTGTGATTTTAAACCTACGTTGCAAGGTGGTGCTGTTGACGTGAAACTGGGAATGAAATAAAGTAGCTTGTTGTAGTGCTGAAAGTATAAATATTGTTTTTGTAAGTTCATCTGCCTTTTGATTACCTTCATGGAGGGGGCCAGGCAAATTAGTATGTGCTCTAATATGGCCTACGAATAGAGGTTCTTTTCTTGCCCACAAAAGTTTTTGTATCTGATAAAAACAATTTAAAGGCTGGAGTATGAGGTGCTATTGGTCCTGCTAACTCTAATTTTGGGACGGCTTGTACAATATAGTGGCTATCTGAAAAAATGTTTATGGGCTGGTCTCTAAAATTTTCCAGAGCTCTTACCACAGCTTCCAATTCCACTAGTTGAGCTGATTTGTGTGCAGTTATGTAAGTCATATTTTCTTTTGTAGTGACTACTGCAGCAGTACCATTTGAGGACCCATCTGTAAATACATTAAATGCCTTAGGAATAGGATAGGTTGATTTTTATTACCTGTGGAAATATAATAGGATGATTAATACAAAAAGATAATATAGGAGACTTAGGAAGGTGATTATCAAAATTTGCAGAGGTAGAGCATCTAGCTATAGCCCAGTCATTATCATTGAAGCATAAATATTCAATCTGTGACGATGAATAGGGAGTAATAATAGTAGCAGGGTGAATGCCAAATATTTTAGTAGAAGTTTTAAGTCCTTGAAGAATAAGTTTAGCCACCATGGAGGTATATGACTCAATTATGCTTTTAGGAGAGACAGGCAAATGTATCCATAATAAAGGCCCTTGTTGCCAAAATACTCCTGTCGGTGTATATTGTGAAGAAATAATAATCAATATCAGCGGTTGAGTTAAATCAAATCTGTCACAATGAGCTCCTTCTATGGCTTTTTCTACTACCTTTAAAGCTTTCCTAGCATCAGGAGTCAATGTTCGCGGTGAGGATGGATCAGGGGCCCCTCGAAGGATATCAAATAAAGGTTTTAATTGGCCAGTAGTGAGGTTTAGTGTAGGGCGAAGCCAATTAATGTCTCCCAGTAGTTTTTGGAAATCATTGAGGGTGGTTAAATGTTCTTTATTTATTAAAATTTGTTTGGGTCTAACAAAAGTATCCATGATTTTTAAATCCTAAATATAATATGGGAGATCTGGTTTGAACTTTTTCTTCTGCTATATATAATCCGTATTTTTTAAAATTTTCTACCATGTCACTGAATATATTAAATAAGATTTTTTGATTAGGGTGGGCCAGTAAAATATCATCCATGTAATGTAGACACATGAGGTTTGGATATTTATTTTTAATGGGTTGGATAGCCTTGTCCACATATATTTGGCATATGGTGGGGCTATTAGCCATTCCCTGCGGCAAAACCTTCCATTGATATCTCTGATCAGGGCCATTATTGTTAATAGAAGGAACTGAAAAAGCAAACCTGGGGCATCCAGAGGATGTAGGGGGAATAGAAAAGAAGCAATCCTTTATATCAAGACTAATAACATGGAAATTTTTTGGAATAGCTATAGGATTCGGAAGTCCAGGTTGAGTAGGGCCCATGACTTGCATGGTTTTATTAATTTGTCTAAGATCATGTAATAATCGCCATTTTCCTGATTTTTTTCTTGATCACAAATATGGGGGAATTCCAGGGAGAGGTGGAATGTTCTATATGTCCTGCTTTTAATTGTTCCTTAACTAGTAGGTGGGCCGCTTGTAATTTCTCTTTAGATAGGGGCCACTGAGGGACCCACACTGGCTTATCAGAAAGCCATGGTATTTTCAAAATTATTTTCTCAGTGGCCCCAAAGAAAAATGTCTTTTTCCTATATGATAATGATTTCTTTTAGGGTTAAGCTTACCCTGTACTTTTTGATGATTTCTTTTAGGGTTAAGATTACCCTGTATGTTTTTACATTTAACACCTGCAGGTTTGGTTGCAAGGTGTACTCCCATTTGTTGTAAAATATCTCTTCCCCATAAAGTAACCGGTAGATTAGGTAAAACATAAGGCTGAAATGTGCCTTTATGTCCTTCATCATCCTCTCCATTTTAAAATTACCGCACTTTTTTCTGGGAGGTTATTATATCCCAAGCCTCTTAAAACTGGTTGAAGCTTTTTGTAGAGGCCAGTGTTTGGGCCATTGACGTAAATTAATGATGGAAGAATCAGCTCCAGTATCTATAAGACCCTCCATTTCTATTCCTTGGATTCTTATTTTACACATAGGCCTCCTTGTACAGTCCGAACCCAGCAAACCATGGGTTTCGAATCAGTGGAACAAAAATCCTCTATTGTTCCTATTTAGAGAGGCATATTCATTTTAAATGAATTATGTAAATTTGGAAGGAGGAGCAGCTGAGCAATTCTATCTCCCTGATTAATAGAACTTATACTTTGGGGTGAGCTAAGCATTATTTTTATTTCCCTTTATAGTCTGAGTTTATTACGCCTGGGGTCACTTGCAAACCTAATAAGCTTTCAGGACTTTGCCCGATAATAAGTCCTACAGTCCCTGAGGGAAGAGGTCCCCTGACTCCTGTGGGAATCAGTTGAACCCCCATTTCAGGTGTTAACACTATTCGGCGGTGGAACAGAGGTCTAATCCTGCATTTCCTCCTGTTCCTCTGGCGAGGGAGTGGATGGGTAATAGGGATTGTGTCGGGGAAGCATCTGAGTGGATGCTTGAGGATACTCCTCCTCCAATGCCTCGTACATTTGTGGGCCCCGGGGCATTGGGCCCCGTGCCCTGTTTTTTGAATTCCTGAACAAAGGATTTCCATGGATGTCAAATTTTGAATAGCATTTATTGGCCCAATGATTTCCTTTCTTACACCTGGGGCAGCAACCTGGAGTACGGTATGAATTTGGTCTTATTTCTCTTTGGGGATTTTGCCTAGAATAGCCTGATTGATTATGATAATTTTGCCTAGAATATCCTGATTGATTATAATGTCTATGTTGAGCCTTGTAAAATTTTGAGGGGCAGCATCTCTCACAGCTGCTGCAATCACATTCCCTGTGACAAAGGCATCATTTACATCTTTACATAGTTGTATATATATGGAAAGATCCTTTTTATTTTTCCATGGCCTGATGACTTCCTGGCAATATTTATTAGCATTTTCGTACGCTAATTGAATAACTAATGGCATAACTTGATCAATGTCTCCAAAAACTCTACCTGCAGTTCTCAAAAGTCTATCAGCAAATTCAGCATATGGTTCATTAGGTCCTTGAATTACTTTGGACAAGCTACCTTGTAGATCCCCAGGTCCTTGTACAGTTTTCCATGCCTTTAAGGCAGCTGCATTTATCTGAGCATATACTCCTGGGGTATAATGTTTTTGATCCTGTATGTCTGCGAATTGCCCTTCTCCTGTGAGCATTTCTATATTATGGTCTCCAAACCCCGCATCTGCATTTCTTTTAGCTGTTTCTATACAAAGTTCCTGAAATTGCGATCGCCAAACCAAGTATTGTCCCCCACTTAATGTTGCTTTACATAGACGTTTCCAGTCTGCGGGGGTTAAGCTAAAGGTGTTAAGGGACTCCAATATACTCAACGTGAAAGGAGCTTGGGGTCCATAAGTCATTACTGCCTCTTTGAGATTTTTTATTGTTTTGAAATCTATTGGCTGGTGGCCCCTCTGTCCATTTTCATATTCAAATACTGGCAGTTCCCAATGTATCTGTGAGTTACCCTCGAGAGCGCATAAGCGCTCAGAAAGACTTTTTATTTCT
The DNA here is from genome assembly GCA_025594165.1 of Tamias sibiricus. Classification (NCBI taxonomy): domain Eukaryota; kingdom Metazoa; phylum Chordata; class Mammalia; order Rodentia; family Sciuridae; genus Tamias; species Tamias sibiricus. The sequence goes on from CM046667.1 coordinate 109,495,576, forward strand.
ATTTCTAGGGTATGCAAACGTCTAGTGATACCCTTCATATTTTCTGTAATCGATTTCACCCATGGGGGAGTAGAGGACACAAGTTCCTCCACTTGATGATCCCTTATCTTGGTCTTCCTTAATTTCCTTTTATTCATTTTCTCAAAATCACCTTTAGTTAATTCCTCCTCACTACTACTACTCTCATTGGTCCTAACTGACTCAGTAACATCCTGAGTCCCAGGTTCAATTGAGACCATGTATCCTTGAAATATCTCTAATAAATCTTGAATAGCTTTAGCAGCTCGGATCTTTGTAATTTTGGGGACACTTCTAATACTCTCCTTACTGGTCTTAGTTGACTCAGCGGAATCTACGCTTTTATGATTGCCTTCACTGTTTTCTAAATCCTCCTCACTAACGACAGACTCATCCATATCAAAGAATTCATCAAGAGCCTCGTACACTTGGGTCTTAGTTATTTTCGAACCCATTTTAACCGCTCTGACTAGAGACTCCTGCGAGGTTTCTCAGTTCTTACCTGCCGTGCTGAATTCCCCGTACGGGCCACCAACTGTTAGCTGCCGGAAAGGGATTGCAGCCTGGAACGGCAGCGCCGCGGGAAGGAGTCCGGAGACAGGATGGAGACGAAAAAATTCTTTAATCTTTCTGTCTCTGTCTCTTGTAATTTCTAACACTACATACACACTCTCACAAGAAACCAAGCCACGTACTCTTACAAGAAACTACAATGTATCTATACAATAGCGATAACCCTGTCCTTTCACTCTCACAAGAAACCAAGCCACGTACTCTTACAAGAAACTACAATGTATCTATACAATAGCGATAACTCTGTCCTTTCTCTCTCTGGTCTCATCCCATGCGCCCGAGCAGGAATGGTGCTTGCTCGATCTGCTGAGTCACTCCTCAAATCTCTCGAGATCTTGGGCCAAGTCCCGTGAGACTACGGAAGGCGACAATGCCCAAAAATGTCAATCTGCTGAGTCATTGCTCAAATCTCTCGAGATCCTGGGCCAAGTCCCGTGAAACTACGGAAGGCGACAATGCCCAAAAATGTCTATGGCCCATAGTCAACCGCAAGCTTAGCTATCTCCCCAAACAGGGCTCCTGCAAGAGGGGACATAAGCTAAAGAATATAGGTGCGCCGGGCGCGGTGGCGCACGCCTGTAATCCCAGCACTTGGGAGGCTGAGGCAGGAGGATCGTGAGTTCAAAGCCAGCCTCAGCAGTGGTGAGGCACTTAGCAACTCATTGAGACCCTGTCTCTAAATAAAATACAAAAAAGGGCTGGGGATGTGACCCAGTGGACGAGTGCCCCTGAGTTCAATCCCCAGTACCACAAAAAAAAAAAAAAAAAAAAAAAAAAGAATATAGGTGGCCCTTAGAGGCTGAGAGAGGTACAGAAACATTCTTCCCCAGAGCCTCGGGAGGGAATACAGCCTTGCTGACATGTTGGCTTTAGACCTGTAAGACCCATTTCAGACCTCTGACCTACAGAATTGCAATATGATATGTTTAAAACATTTTAAGCCATTAACTTTGTGATAATTATTTATAGGAAACCTATGTGTAGAGATAAATAAAAAACTGATGAGAGTAGTACTGGAGTGGATGGGAACAGGGTAAAAAGATGGGGGAATAGTAAGGGTGTGAGAAGGGACATTTTTGAATGTACCTTTATATATATATAGCACTGATTTTTAAAATCATGCTTATGTTTCATCTGCTAACAATATGGAGAATGGAACACAAACAGAAACAAAGTCACTTAACTATAATTAACATGAATAACAACCACAATGAAAGAGTAGTAGAAAATAACCAAGGAGTTATGGACTAAATTGTGTTTCCTTGAAATTCCTTGAAGCCTTAATCCCCAGTGTGACTGTATTTGGAGATAGCACCTTTAAGGAGGTAATTAAGGTTAAATGAGGTCATAAGGAAAGAAGAGGAAACAGGAGGAGTGCATACACACAGAAAAGACCTTGTGAGAATACAGCAAGAAGCCTAGGAGAGAGGCCTCACCAGAAACCAGCTTTTCTGACATCTTGATCTTTAGACCTCTAGCCTCCAGAACTGTGTCATGTTGGGCGAGGCGGGGCTTAGACCCAGGAAACAAAGTTTGGGGTTCAGCAGGTGGAAGAAGATGTTAGGATAGTAGACATGATTTATTCAGAGGTGGCAGTGGCCTTCATCCCCTAGCCAGTTCCATTTTGCCCCCACTTAGACCCTGAGTCTTTTCCATAGGTCCATTTTATATGCAGGCCAAACAAAGAAGGCACATTCCCAACAAGTTACATTAGTGGGCACATGCTGAAGAGCAAATGTTTATGACCTCAAGCACGTACACTGAATCAGTGTTTTTGACCTTGACTACATACTAACCATAACAGAGCAGATTCATGGCCTTGGCTACATACTAAAAACATAACGTAAAAGGTAATACTGCCTGTTGGAAGTCTCCATGAGGGAGCCTAACCACAGCCATTTTGGGCCTGTCTAAATGATCCACCCCTTTAGGATTCCTCGCCATACAATCTACACATCTGAAATCCTCCACAATGATCCCTTAGCGAGGAGGGCAGGGCCCTGCCTCCACAGGGCACAATAACAATACAAGCTGCAACAACATACATTCAAAAGATAAGCCCCATCATTTATGATAACTAAAAGCCATGTCAGTGTCATCCTATATTGAGGTGGTGATATAAGTCTTTCCCAGCCATATCCAATTGCCCAGGGACACAGACTGGATTCAGCAGGGGAGTGTGGTAGCATAACTTACAAGCATTTCAGGGCATACCTAGCAAGCAGAAGTGTTTGCTACTCTGGTGTAGATGTGTGCTCAGTTCACAATAGTGTTGGTGAGGACACACCTATGGATGAAAGGACAAAGCAGTTACAGGCATTAGTATAGGGAAATCACATCCATCTGGGAAAATGCATGCCAGCTTTGAGTCCCGGGAAAACAGTGGCTGCCTGTTGGCAGCTTCCCTGGGTGATGATACCACACTTGTACAACTTGGTCCTGAACTTCAGCAGGGTGTATACCAGCACTGGGCCAAAATTGGTCAAAAGAGAATAACAAATGCGTCCTTTAAAATCTATGTCCCATCTGCTAGACCTGGCCAAGTCACATGTACCCAGGGAATCCATTCACTAATTACAAGGAGATCACACTCCAAACCTTTTCTTTATGGAGCTAACAGGGCTAACCAAAGAAGGTGGGGGGCCTTTATTGTCCAAGGCCATGTCCACTCCACATTTAGGACCAGGTAAAAGAACATTCCTTTGTTTCTCAAACCCAAGCCTAAGTACAAAGTTCTTTGTTGTCACTTGGACCCCTGTTGGTGCTGCTGTGCAGTTCAGCAAAGCTTCCACAGGAGCTGGTACCCCTCACCAGGGAGGCTCATTCAGAGCTCTCACAACTACCTACAGGCACTGTACCTACCACTTCATGGAAGCTGGGTTGACTGCAGTCCTAAGTCCTTGCTTAAGCAGGCTATCATATCCCTTTATCATGCTTGCAGCCTGTGGGTGGTATGGGACATGCAGCTTCCATTGAATCTGTAACTGAGTTGCCCATCACTGCACATCCTGACCTGTAAAATGAGTACCTTGGTCACTCTCTATTGTGATGGGCCGGCTGTACAAGGTCGTGGGCACTGTCAGGGTTTGAATCATAGTATGCTGATTTGCTTGGCCACTTGGCTGGGCAAACAACAAGCTTGTAGTTGTATCCGCTGCCATCAAGGCAAACATGTCCCTTCTGATTTGGGCCCCTACCAAGGTATTCTATGTTAAAGGCAGATTCCCTTGTTTGACTACATTTCACATAGTTTTCACACTTGCATGCAGTAGGTATTGATTCAGCCAAGCCACCAAGTCGGTGGAAGGCACCCACTCTAACCACCACACCCTAGCCAAAGCATTTGCTTCATCATTCCCTGGGCTAGTCAGGGGGCCATGGCCAGTAACATGCCCTGTAGTCACCTGTTCCTGGTGGCCCAGCTCCCAGAGCTCTTTCCACAGAACTTGTCCCCAGTACATAGCACAACTGTCAGTACATATCACTATGGGGAATGCTTCATTTGCTATTACCATTCAGCTCAGCCCAGTGGCTAGTTTGTCTTGTACTGGTCCCAAACCAGTGTTTGTTTCCGATTCCACAGCCATTGCCATTCACACAGGTAGTTGTCTATGACTGGAGTCATCAGTGTATCAAACACTGAACAGTATAGGTGGTTTACCTCCAAGGTATGGGCTTGTTTCTGGTTCACCTACATAGGTAACAGGCCCTAACACCTCCTGAAGTCTCTTGTCTCTGCTGGCTCCTAGCACACTTGAGCTTTCTTGGTCCCTGCTGGCTCTTGGAACACCTAACTCACAATGTTGTGCAGGATCAATAACATGTAGCACATGGGGTGTTTGGCCTCTGTTGGCTCCTAGCACCCCTAAATCTCACAGGCATAACAACAAAGCAGCCAGAGCTCTCTTGGTTTCTGTCCAAATTATTTTCCCAAGTCATCAACTCTGCTTTACTGGTAGACTGTGGTAAACTTGGTTACCTGGGCTAGCCCTGCTGGCAGTTGCCCATTGGAGCCATCAGCTGCTACTATTTATTTTTTACTTTTTTTTTCTTTTTGCATTATCACAGGCCAGGTTTGTGAGTGATAATCTTCCTCCTCCTCCCCCTGGGACATCATGAGCTCTATGGGGGGAAGCCAAGGTGTATTTTCAAGATACGAAGTTCTTCCTCCAGTGACTGTACTCTGGCTCTCTAGCCCTCTTCCTTGTCTTGCAACTTCTTCATCTTGGCAATCTCTGGTAAATCTGCATCATTTTTTGCTTTCAAAGCTGAAAGTAACATTTATCCCACAGCCCTAGTGGCTGTGCATGTAGCTCCTCAGGCTGTTTCTTTATCTCATCTGCACTGCCATTGTCATCTTTGTCCTTGGCTGTGGGATGGCACCTGAGCTTCACAGTTTTCTCTACTAGGCCCATGTTCCCCATAGGACAATCAGAAGACTTCTCTATGCTCACAGGGAACCCATCCACTACATTCCAACTCTACACAGCAGTTTTTGTTAATAGGACCCTGGCAACCGAGTGCTACATGCTGTTTGGTGGACATAGGTCTCTCCCATCCTCTGGGGTTGAGGCATCTTTCACCCATGGAAGATCCTGCTGGCTATGCCAACTGTTGTTTGTGGCCTCAGATCCAGGAAACAAAGTTTAGGGCTTGGCGGATGGAAGAAGATATAAGATGCAGTTAGGATAGTATACATGACTTATTCAATGGCCTCCAGCCTCCAGTTTCAGCTTTAGCAATCAGACAGTTTTATTTTTGCCCCCATTTAGACCCTGAATCATTTCCATAGGCCCCTTTTATACACAGGCCAAGCAAAGAAGTTATACTCCCAACAGGTTGTATTAGTGGGTACATGCTCATAAGCAAAGGTTTATGACCTCAAGCGTGTGCACAGAATCAGAGTGTTTCTGACTTACACTACACATTAACCACACGAGAGCCAATTCATGGCCTTGGCCACATAGTAATAGCATAACATAAAACAATATAACTCACTGGAAGTCTCGGTGAGGGAGCCTAACTACACCCTTTTGGGGCCTGTCCCAACAGTGAGAAATTAATCTCTGCTTTTTGTTTTTGTTATCAGGGATTGAACCCAGGGGTGCTTATCCATTAAGCCACATCCCCAGCACTTTTTATTTATTTTTTTAAATTTTGAGACAGGGTCTCAAAGTTGGTGAGGGCCTCCCTAAGTTGCTGAGGCTGGCTTTGAACTTTTGACCCTCATGCCTCAGCATTCCAAGCTGCTGGGATTACAGGCATGTACCACCACACCTGGCAAATTTCTGTTGTTTAAGCCAACATTAATGGTATTTTGTTATGGCAGGCCCTGGCTGACTAATATACTAAGTAATTTTGGTAAACAATGTTTTGACTTTAAACTATTAGAGGGGCTGGGGTTGTGGCTCAGCAGTAGAGTGCTCGCCTAGCACGTGCGCAGCCCGGTTCGATCCTCAGTACCACTTAAGAATAAAGGCACTGTGTACAACTAAAACAAATAAATATTTAAAAAACTATTAGGTAGTGATACTTAAACCAATTCATAAGAGTCATATAGAGGGCTTGTTAGAACTTGGATTTCTGCTTCCTGCTCTCAGAATTTCTGATTCCATAGGACTGGATTGGGGTCCAAGAACTTCTTGCATTTCTAACATGTTCCCAAATGATACTAATGCTGCTGGTCCAGGGTCCACACTTTAGAATTAAAGCCCAATTACCTACTGTAATTAGTATTGGGATATTCTTACCTCCAGGCTTTCTCATCAGAGAGAATTAGTAAATATATGTCTATAAACAAATGTATGTTTTTATTTCTATATGTCTAGACTCTGGACCAATTATGTACTATGACTAGCAGGGTTGTTTTCCATGGGGTTATGGGTTAGCAAATCTGAATCTACATAAATTCTAATATTTAGCAAATAAGTAAATATATTACAAATAATGAGAGCCAGATTTTACTCTGTCAGAGGAAGGAGTTATAAGTAAGAAAAGACAGAAAAGTAGACATGAACCTTGTGTCATCAGAGGTATCAGTACGAATGCATTGTTTCATGTGCACACACACAGCACTCTCTCCCACACTCTCATGGAGATAGATATAGAAATAGAAACATACATTTCTGTATATACATATATTTCCTAACTCTGTCTGTGGAGAAAGCCTAGAAGCAAGTATATCCCAATACCAATGAGCATACCTAGTGCTCAGATCTTGAGCTTTAATGTTTTAAAAATCAATTATTTAATTATTTTTATTTTATTTATAGTGCTGGGGATTGAACCCAGGGCCTCATGTGTGCTCAATACGTGCCATATACATTATTATTGTATTTTTTTGCATTATTTAGATTGAACTCTAGGCCTCATGTGTTCTGGGCACTGACAACTTGACCACTGAGTTACATCCCCTAGATATTGGTTTTCAAATACCATTCTCCAAATAAATGGAAAAGGGGCTCCTTGGAGAAATGGCTGATTCCAGGGCTGGGGCAGGGATAGTATAAGATGAACTTGGAATATCTTCTGCTGGAAAGTAAGAAAGTGCTCAAGGAATAATGGAAACCTATCAAAAAGACACAGAAGTCAACTTAAAAGGGTTTCTGATGGTGAAATATGGAACAATTTAAGTAACAAAAAAAATAATAATAATGAATAGTAACCCACAGAATAAAATAAGAATCCATGAGTCCATATTAATATAAAGAAATAGCTGAATAAATAAATGAGGAAGAAGTGAAAGCAGGTTTTTATGGGAGAATTCCAATTAATATAGAAAAATAATGGAAATAAAAATTAATCATTTGACAATTACCATAGTAATAATTGTTTCAGGCACAAATCATCAATGGCCAGGCATGGTAGTACATGCCTGTAATCCCAGCAGGTTGAGAGGCCAAGGCAGGAGGATTTTAAGTTCAAAGCCAGCCTCAGAATCTTAGCAAGGCCCTAAGTGCCCCTGCGTTAAATCCCTGGTAACACCCCCCAAATAAAAAAAAAAAGGAAAAAAATCAATGGATGCTAAAATTAATGGACAAAAGTGTGTTTAGAAACAAATATTTATATAATTTCAGAGTATCTCCCCATATAATGCATATTAATTACTCTTTTTTTTTTGTGGTGCTGGGGATTGAACCCATGGCCTTGTGCATGCAAGGCAAACACTCTACCAACTGAGCTAAATCCCCAGCCCCTCCATACCAATTACAAAGGGAAATTAGTAACTCTGGAGAAAGCTCGCAGATACCACCTTAATCAACTAACACTAGCAATGGAACAAACTGACATCATGTGCCTTTTGATATGATGCATTGCAGATGCCCCATCATATGTCTGTAGTATTCTTGCAAGAACACATAAACTGAATTTAGTCATGAGGAACCATCAGACAGACCCAAAATTCAAATTGGTCAATATTTCTAAAAAATGTTCTAGCAACGAGAGAGAGAGAGAGAGAGAGAGAGAGAGAGAGAGAGAGAGAGAGAGAGAGAGAGGGAGAGAAGGAAAGAAATACTGAGGAACTGCTCTAGATTAAAAGAGCCTTTAGGCATGTGTGATCCTAGGCCAGAAAAAGGACATTGGTGGGGCGATTGGAGAAAATAGTATGTGATCTATAGACTAGGTTATATTATAGCTTAATTTCTTATAATGCTTATGGAGGATGTTAGCATTTGGGGAATCTGGATGAAGCATGTATGAGGATCCTTTGCACAACTTTTGCAAAAATATTTTGTTGAGTCTGTAATTATTTAAAAATGAAAAATTGAAAAGAAAATGTGAATTATTTACCTCCACACAAAGCACACCTGGCTGATCTGATTTCTCTGTGCAGTGTTGCAAAGGGCCAGAATGTAAGTTGGGAGACCAGTCAGAAGACTGTTTCACTGCACCAGGGGACAGATGATGGTGGCTTGACCTGGAGAGATGATGATAGTGGAGATGGAGAGGGTTACATGGATTCAGGATGCATTTTGACGTTTGCATGCATCAGAAGGAATGGAAGGGAAAACAGCATTATTTGAAAGCTGGTTCTCTGTGATTTATTTTCTGATAAAACATGGAAGAGAGTAGATTCTACATGCCTAGATATTTGTGGATTCAGAATCCTCTATTATGTAAGCTAGACTGTTTTCTTAATCTTTTCCCCTCACAGTTTTAGTAGTGTTCTCTCATCCAGGGTAAGACAAGGAAAGGGGCTTTCTTTGGTTTCTTCCTGTATTTACTTTTGCCTAGGACCTTCTCTTGCTAATCCATCTCTGCTCTTTTCAAAGAGAGGGTTGAGTTCTGTATTGTCAACCAAACTGTGACCTTTACAAAAACCCACTGGTCTCCTTGTTTTTCCACATGATATTACCTTTCCTACATTTAAGTCTTTACCTAGAATACTCTCTTATTAAAATGTTGTCTGTCTTAAGGCTCAGCTCAAGAACCACCCCACTCCAAGACACCTTCCTGGATTTACTCATCCTAAAGTAATCCATCCTTCCTGTGTAAATCATGCTTCTTAGTTTATTCCTCTTATTTGGCCTACATTCATCCATTTACAGTCATACTCATTGCTTTGAACTTATTTGTTTTCATGACTTATATTTTCTACCAGATTTTAAATTCTTTGAGGGTAGATACACACATATGTTACACTTTAAATGACTTATTTTTTCCTGTCATTGCATGACAAAGGGGTGCCACAGTAAAATAAGTTTATAAATTCCCCCATGTGCTGCAAATCAAATCTTTACTTTTCCTTGTTTTTTACTGAAGACTTTTACTATGAAATATTGTGTTCACTTCCTTTGTCTCCAGTGATCTCCTTTGTAACTTTAAGCAACTGCCTGTTCCTTTGAGTTCCATTGCTTTGGTGGAGTTGCTTCCACCAGGGGGAGCTCTTTACTACGTATAGGTTTATCACTTTAGGAAGTAAAAGAAAGGATACTTCCTCAGAGAGGGTGTTGAAAACAAGGGGAAAACAAAAGAGTAGGAAATAGGAACTGATCATCTCTCCTGTGGCTTGAGTTGGTCTCAGCATTAGCTGGCTATTCAAATGCTATTTCATTTATATTGTTTTTGGTATGCTTCTGGCTTGTGTGTCAAGATTTCCCCCCTCCCAATCTACTCCATTCATTTCATCTACAAATATATCTATATATCTATGCCTGTCAGTCTATTGAATGCATACTTTGTGTCTAGTATTTTTGTAAATACCAAGGCTTTATCTGTGAATAAAAGAAGCTAAATTCCTGAAATCATAACACTGATATTCATTTTTGGATCATAGTCAATAAGTAAGATATATAAACAAAACACATAGTCTATTAGATAGAGATAAACATGAAAGAGAAAAAAAATACAGGACCTTGCAGGCCAGTATAAGAACTTCTAACTTTTACTTGGAGTGAGATGGAAAGCATTGGAGAATTTTGAGTAAAGGAGTGATGTGATCTGACTTACATTTTAGGATTGTTTTGTAGAAAGTAAATACTGGCTTGGGCCAGGTTGTATAAGTGGAATTGGGGAGAAGTTGGTGAATTTTGGGATTTGTTTTAAAGGTACAAGTCAACTGGATATATGAACAGATCAGAAATGGGATGTGAGGGAAATCAAGAAAAGAAGGGCCACTATATTGTACACCACCAGTCACATTGATGTGACTGGTGATGTGACTGGTGCCCCCTTGAAGTTGTGTAACACAGCATCTCTGTCCAAGACGATTCCACCATTAGACATCTAAGTGGAGATGTTGAATAAGTCATGGGATATATAAGCCTGGCATTTAGAGGAGTTGCCTGGGCTGGAGATAAAACTTTCTGAATCATAGGTATCTAGACAGTATTTAAAGTATTTTATGTATGAAATCAGGGGAATGCCAGTAGTTAGAGAAGAGTAGGGGGACCAAGGACCAAATCCTGGGACACTACAACATTTAGAGTTAGGAAGATAAGGAGGAACAAGTGAAAGAAACTAAAAAGATTTGGCCAGAAGATAGAAAGAAAACCAGAAGAAATGGTATCCTGGAAGCCAAATGAAGAAGGTGCTTCAAGGAGGAGGGAATAATCAACTGTGAAGAATATTTCCGGGGACTGGGGGTGTAGTTCCTTGGTAAGGCACTTATCTATCATGTGTGAGGCCCTGGATTCCATTCCCACCACTGTAAACAAACAAACAAAAAGCAATCTGGGGCTGGGGTTGTGGCTCAGCGGTAGAGCACCCGCCTAGCACGTGTGCGGCCTGGGTTCAATTCTCAGCACCATGTAAAAATAAAAAATAAACGCATTGTATACAACTAAAGCAAATAAATAAATATTTTTTTTAAAAAAAAGCAATCCTCCCAAACTTGTGGTTGGCCAAGCGAGATGAGGGCTAAGAATTCTTGATAGAATTTGCAACGTAGATGTCATTAGTTATCTTGATAAAAGCTGTTTCAATGGACAAAAATTTGATTGGAATATTTCAAGAGGAAAAGGGAGGAGATAAATTGTGGACAGGGAGTATACACAAATCTTTTGAAGAATGTTACTGTAAATAGAAGCAAAGAAATAAGTCAGTAATTGAGTGGTAGGTATGTGGATGAAGAGGGGCCTTTAGAATGGGAGAGGCAATCACAAGTTTGCCCCAGGAGTCCTCATGGGGAGTTGGAGTTCACTTGTCCTTATTCACATACAGTTTTGGGGGTAGAGGACCAAGAACTAAAACCTGGAAACTGGATGACACAGGAAGAGATATTACCAACAGGTTTGAGTAGAATGGACCCTTAGGAAACCATGGATACCTTTTAATAAAACAGAACTCAGAACCTCTGCATTTAGCAAGAGAGACTAGCTTCACATGCTAAGAACTTGGAGTAGTGAGGTGAAGCTGTAATCTTCATCCACAAGGTAATTCTAGCCCCGTTGCCTCTGGCCTCAATTATATTGAAGAAGATAATCTTTCTAGAAACATTATCTGTTGTGTGGAAAATGGAGAAAAAATTTGTATAGACACTGTGAGGATGACCAAATCCCAGCTAGAGTTTGAATCAAGTGGGAAAACTGACATAAGCCGGGCGCGGTGGCGCACGCCTGTAATCCCAGCACTTTGGGAGGCTGAGGCAGGAGGATCATGAGTTCAAAGCCAGCCTCAGCAATGGTGAGGCACTTAGCAACTCAGTGAGACCCTGTCTCTAATAAAAAAATCCCAAAAAAGGGCTGGGGATGTGACCCAGTGGTCGAGTGCCCCTGAGTTCAATCCCCAGTACCACACACAAAAAAAAAAAAACTGACATAAAAACTCAGGTCCCAGTTCTGCTAAATTATTTCTATTACTTGGTAAGAAGTGGCTTCAGCAGTATAAAAGACTATAGCTCTAGATTAGATTTTTTTAGCTTTATGCTTTAGTAGTGATGGCTTTGAAAATATATATTTTTTCCTGTTTTCCATGTAGTATTTTTGTATGACTTTTTTTTCTATTCCCATGCCTTGAAGGCCCAGCTCATGTGTCACCTGCTGTGCAGAACCATCTTTTAAGTCCCCTTTCAAGCAAAATAAATAATTTCTTCTCTGCATTTCCATAGCATTTTCCCCTTTTTCCCTAGCAAATATCATATTGTGTTAGAGTTGTGTGTGGATGAGAACTGAAGAGGGCAGTACAGTGTAGTGGGTAAGAGCATGGGTTCTGGAGTTAGGCTGCTGTTATGGTTCAGATCTTAGATGTCCCCCAAAGGCTCATATGCTGAAGGAGGTAGAAACTTTAGGACATAGGGCTTGGTTGCAAGAAGTTAGCTCATAGAAAGGAGCATGCCCTTGAAGGAGAAATTGGGACCTTGACCCATTCTTTCTTTGCTTACCTCCATTAATTGAGCAGCCTCCTCCATCCTGTGCTTCCTGCCACAATGTACTTCCCTGCCACAAGCCCAAGGCAATGGAGCCAATTGATCATGAACTGAAACCTCTGAAACTATGAGCCAAAATAAATCTTTCCTTTTTTTAAGTTGATTGTATCAGCTATTTTGTCATAGTCATAGAAAACTGACTAATATAGCTTCTGTGTTCAAATGGTGGCTCTTGCAAGTTTCCTAACCTCCCTGTACCTTGATTTCTCATGTCTCATCTCAGTTTAATAATAATAACATTGAAGGAGTTTTGTAATGGAGATTGTGTAAAGATGATAGAAATTAATACATGTCAAATATTTAGAAAAAGTGTCCAGCAGAGAGTAATTGCGCAATAAGCTTTTATTATTTGTCTATCTTGAGGAATAAGACCATATTTTTCATCTTTGTACCACTACTGCTTAGCACCGGGCTTGGCCCAGAGTACTTGGTGCTTACTCAATTTCTTTGAGAATAAACCAGGTTTCTAAATCAAACCAACTTAAGTCTATATTTAATGGTTTCATATGTATATGGCCTTTCATGAGATCATTCATTCATCTTTGCATACCATTCTGTAGTGGTTAAGAATGAAAGTTCTAGAGCCTGATTATCTACTTTGTATAGTTGTTTTATCACTTATTAGTTGGATGAAAATGTAAGAGCCTTAATGAGGAGGTAGCTAAGATGGTGGCTGGCTGAGAGCCATAGAGGAGGCATTTGATTGTTTTCTCCTGACCTTAATGTAATCAACTAAGAATCTTTCTGTGCCCGTGAACACTGTGTGACACACCTGTAAGTTGAGCTTGTGACACATGTATACTTGTTAAGGTGAAGAGTATTTAACCATGTAGAGTTGGAGTTGTGTGGGGGTTGTTGTTGGAGTTGGAGAGAGAAGTCAGAAGAGAAAACAGAATAAAGAACCTACTCATTCCCAATCTGCCTCCGAATTCTTTCCCGCAGTATCGTTGCTGCAAGCGGCAACAGCTACAGGCGACAACAAGTGGTGGCCCGTACAGGGAATTCGGAATCGGCAGGTAAGAACTGAGGAACCTCATAGGAGTCTCTAGTCAGAGTGGTTAAGATGGGTTCAAAAATGACAAATATCTGAGCTGCTAAAGCTATTACAGATTTATGCTGCAGCTGTTAAGGCATGGAAAACATTACAAGGAACTGGTGACTTGCAGGGTAGCTTGTCTAAAGTAATTCAGGGACCTAATGAGCCATATGCTGACTTTGCTGATCGACTTTTGCGAACTGCAGGTAGTGTTTGGAGACGTTGATCAAGCCATGCCATTAGTTGTTCAGCTGGCATATGAAAATGCCAACAAATATTGTCAAGATGCTATCAGACCCTGGAAATCTAAAAGGGACCTTTCTGTATATATAAGGCTATGCAAAGACATAAATGATGCCTTTGTTACAGGAAATGTAATTGCAGCAGCCATGAGAGGTGCTTCTCCTCAAAATTTTACAAGAGGGGCTCAACTTAAAAATTATTATAGTCAATCAGGTTATTTTAGAAAACAATATCCCCAAAGAAGGCAAGAGACAATAGAAATAAGACCAAGCTCGTATCGTGCCCCAGGCCGCTGCCCCAGGTGTAAAAAAGGAAACCATTGGGCTAATAAGTGCAGATCTAAATTCAATATTTATGGAAACATTTTGACTGGTAATTCAAAAAACAGGGCACGGGTCCCAATACCCCAGGGCCCACAAATGTACGAGGCATTAGAGGAGGAGTATCCTCACACATCCATCCAGATGATTCCTCGACACAATCCCTCTTACCCATTAATTCCCTCGTCAGAGGAACAAGAGGAAGTGCAAAATTAGACCTCTGTTCCACCGCCCAAATAGTGCTAACACCTGAAATGGGGGTTCAACTGATTCCCACGGGAATCAGGGGACCTCTTCCCTTAGGGACTGTAGGACTTATTCTCGGACGAAGTTCTAAAAGCTTATCAGGTTTTCAAGTGACTCCAGGTGTAATAGACTCAGACTACCAAGGAGAAATTAAGATTATGCTTAGTTCACCTCGAGGCATTAGCTGTGTTAACCAAGGTGATAGAAATGCTCAGCTGCTTCTCCTTCCCAGTTTACATGACTCATTTAAGAGTATGCCTCAAAATAGGAACAATAGGGGATTTGGTTCCACTGGCTTGGGACCTATGGCCTGCTGGGTTCAGGATTGTTCACAGAGGCCTAAGTGCAAAATAAAAATTCAAGGAATAGAGATGGAGGGGTTGATTGACACTGGGGCTGACTCTTCCATTATCAACATACGACAATGGCCCAAACACTGGCCTTTGCAAAAGGCTTCAAATAGTTTGAGAGGCTTGGGATATTCTAATTGCCCAGAACAAAGTGCAACAGTTTTAAAATGGGAGGATGATGAAGGGCATCAAGGAACATTTCAGCCTTATGTTTTGTCCAGCTTGCCAGTTACCTTATGGGGAAGAGATATTTTGCAACAAATGGGAGTACACCTTGCAACCAAGCCTGCAGATGATAAATGTGAAAAAGTACAGGGTAATCTTAACCCTAAAAGAAATCATTATCAAAAAGTACAGGGTAATCTTAACCCTATAAGAAATAATTATTAAAAGGTACAGGGTAATCATAACCCTAAAAGAAATCATTATCAAAAAGGAAAAAGATATTTTTTTTCAGGGCCACTGAGAAAATAATTTTGAAAATACCATGGCTTTCTGATAAGCCAGTGTGGGTCCCTCAGTGGCCCATATCTAAAGAGAAATTACAAGCGGCCCACCTACTAGTTCAGGAACAACTAGAAGCATGACATATAGAACCTTCCACCTCTCCCTGGAATTCCCCCATATTCATGATTAGGAAAAAATCAGGAAAATGGCGATTGTTACATGATCTTAGAGAAATCAATAAAACCATGCAAATTATGGGCCCTACTCAACCTGGACTTCCTAATCCTATAGCTATTCCTAAAAATTTCCATCTTATAACCCTTGATATAAAGGATTTTTTTTTTCTATTCCTTTACATCCTCTGGATGCCCCCAGGTTTGCTTTTTCAGTTCCTTCTATTAATAATAATGGACCTGATCAGAGATTTCAGTGGAAAGTTTTACCCCAGGGTATGGCTAATAGCCCCATTATGTGTCAAATCTATGTAGATAAAGTTATTCAGCCTATCAAGAACAAATACCCAGAGCTTATGTGCCTCCATTATATGGATGATGTTTTGCTTGCTCATCCTAATCAAGAAGTCTTATTCACCAAATTTAGTGATATATCAGAAAACTTGAAACGATATGGACTAAACATTGTTGATGAAAAGGTTCAAACTAGATCTCCAATATTATGTCTAGGATTCCAAATTATGGATACTTTTATTAGGCCTCAAAATTTTTAATAAATAAGGAACATCTAGCTACTCTTAATGATTTTCAAAAATTGCTGGGAGACATTAATTGGCTTCGCCCTACACTAAGCCTCACAACTGGAGAATTAAAACTCTCATTTGATATCCTTCGCGGGAACCCTGATCCATCTTCACCACGAACATTGACTCCTGATGATAGGGAAGCGTTAATGTTGGTACAAAAGGCCATTGAAGGATCCCATTGTGATAGAATTGATTTTACTCGACAGCTGATATTAATCATTATTTCTTCACAATATACACCCACAGGAGTATTTTGGCAACAGGGGCCTTTATTATGGATACATTTGCCCATCTCTCCTAAAAGTACAATTGAGTCTTATACCTCCATGGTGGCTAAACTTATTCTTTTTTTATATTTTTATTTATTTGCTTTAGTTGTACACAATGCGTTTTATTCAATGTATTTTATTTGTACGATGTGCTGAGGATCAAACCCGGGCCGCCCACGCGCTAGGCAAGCGCTCCACCACTGAGCCACAATCCCAGCCCTAAACTTATTCTTCAAGGACTTAAGACTTCTACTAAAATATTTGGCATTCACCCCACTACTATTGTTACTCCCTATTCATCATCACAGGTTGAATATTTATGCTTCAATGATAATGATTGGGCTATAGCTAGATGCTCTACTTCTGAAAATTTTGATAACCATCTTCCTAAGTCTCCTATACTATCTTTTTGTATCAATCATCCCATTATATTTCCACAGGTAATAAAAAATCAACCTATTCCTAAGGCATTAAATGTATTTACAGATGGGTCCTCTAACGGTACTGCTGCAGTAGTCACTCAAAAAGAAAATATGATTCATATTACTGCCCATAAGTCAGCTCAATTAGTTGAGCTAGAAGCTATTATTATAGCTCTTGAAAGTTTTAAAGAGCGGCCTATAAATATTTTTTCAGACAGCCACTATATTGTACATGCTGTCCCTAAATTGGAGCTAGCAGGTCCAATAGCACCTCATACTCCAGCCTTTAAATTGTTTTTTCAAATTCAAAACCTTCTATGGGAACATAAAGAACCTTTGTTTATTGAACATATCAGAGCTCATTCTAATTTGCCTGGTCCTCTACGTGAAGGTAATCAAAGGCCGATGCCCTTACTCAAACAATCTTTATATTTTCAGGAGTCCAACAAGCTACCTCGTTCCCTTCTCAATTTCATGTTAATAGTACTACTTTACAACAAAGGTTCAAAATAACTAAAGATCAAGCTCGAACAGTTGTGAAGCCTTGTCAATCTTGTGTGACACATTTGCCCAATCCACATTATGGGGTTAACCCAAGAGGATTAATGCCCAATCATTTGTGACAGATGGATGTCACTCATGAGCCAAGTTTTGGAAAATTGTGATTTATTCATGTGACCATAGATGCATGTTCAGGCATGATTTTTGCTTCCTTACATGCTGGAGAAAAAGTTAAAGATGTTACATCTCATTGTTTACAAGCTTTTGCTGCACTGGGCATTCCAAAAATGCTTAAAACAGACAATGGCCCTGCATATACGTCCTCATCTTTCAAACTGTTTTGCGCAAAATTCAGTATACTTCATAAGACTGGTATTCTGTGTAATCCTCAAGGCCAAGGTATAATTGAACGAGCTAATTGCATACTCAAACTTATGCTTTTGAAACAAAAACAAGGAAATTGGACAAATCCTAAAGATAGATTAGCCGTTGCCCTTTTTACTTTAAATTTTTTAACTTTGGATTCCAAAGGATATTCAGCTGGAGACAGACACTGGAATCCACATCAACAACATAAACCTTTGGTTTACTGGAAGGATGTTCTTTCAGGCACATGGAAGGTCCCAGACCCAGTATTAATTTGGGGGAGAGGATCTGTTTGTGTTTTTCCAAAGCACGAATCCTCGCTGGTATGGATACCATCAAGATTAATAAAACAGGTACCAAATCAAAAGGACCAAGATGAAATTGTTGCAGAATCAAGATGAATAAAACAAGTGCCAAATCAAAAGGGCCAAGATGAAGTAGTTGTGGAATGATTCCCTTAAAAAAGGTACCAATCCGCGCACCTGCGCGAGTTTGTCTCTTTTCCGACAAAGGAACCTCATCTTTGCCTTTTCAGCTAAGTAATTTTTAAGCTGCGCACTTTTTTCTTCAATAATTCACAACTTAAGTCTCATTCCTCCCGGCCGGGACAAAAGGATCTCTCTTTAGTGTGCACACAATTGTGTTTTTCTTTTTTATATATGTCTTTATGTCTGTGCACTTGTCTAGAGTTCATGTAAATGTGTCGTCACAAATAACAAAAACCGAGCGCTCATGAAAATCATTTCTAAAAAAAAGAGGATCCAAATAACTTTAATTCATTTAAGTTAAATATATTCAAATTGGGTAAACAATTAAAAAATGAAGGTACCTTCAAACTTAATTTATATGTATCTCTAGGACCTCTCTTCAGCAAGGAATATGACTAATACCGTATAGCCTGATATTTTGGTATTTGACTCGGGATTGTTTATTTGTAATTAACTTTATTTGTTAAACAGCTGATTAATATAAATTGTTTCAACAGGAATTATTTGTAATTAACTTTATTTGTTAAACAGCTGATTAATTTAAATTGTTTCAACTGGTATATTCATGGAAGGTTGCTGTGTATAAAGAGGCTCAAAAGTTCCAGCTAACAAATTATTTTTCTAAAATACTCTTAGCTTTTTTTTAATCTATCTTAAATGTAATATTTTGTCAGCTAAATACCCTCAGTCTTTCTTTAATCCATTCTGAAGGTGATATTTTGCCAGCTAATGTTCGTGGGAGCTCAAGCAGCAATGTGTGTGAGCAGAGATCAACTTCAGATACCTGAAGATCTAATAATTCTATTTTTTAGTTTGAATTGCGCTCCTACAACTCGCTTCCTGACTCAGTGCTGGAATGGCACTGCCTTTCCTCTAATAAGTGTTGCTTGAGTTTCTAGGTACATCCCTATGCCAGTCTTAACGGGCCCTGAAGATTTGCCGGTAGCATTGTCTAGACATAAAAGAGACGGCTGGCTGGGCGCGGTGGCGCACGCCTGTAATCCCAGCACTTTGGGAGGCTGAGGCAGGAGGATCGCGAGTTCAAAGCGAGCCTCAGCAATGGCGAGGCACTTAGCAACTCAGTGAGACCCTGCTTCTAATAAAATACAAAAAAAAAGGGCTGGGGATGTGGCCCAGTGGTCAAGGGCCGCTGAGTTCAATCCCCAGTACCAAAAAAAAAAAAAAAAAGAGACGGCTGCTGCTGCTACAGCTGCAGGGATCGCAATTGCTATAAGCATCCCTGCTGCTCAAGCATCAAACAACCTCACCAGCAGTGTGGCCTCTGCTTTGCATGCACGAGGCCTCCTAGATCAACGTGTTAGCAAGTGGACATTTTGATAGATCTTTCTACTATGTTTGGGACATTGTACGGGACAATGCCTTGCGGGTACCCCTTTTCTTAACCCTAGTAGGGCAGCTGATTTGTTAGAGAACTCAGTGCGTTACTTAATGGAACTTGGGGCACATGATTTGTCTAAAAAAACTTAGTACGTTATTTAATGGAACTTGGCTCGTCAGCAAAAAGCTTGCTGCCTTAGAACCGGAGCATCTCCTCATGATCGGATGGCTGGTAGTCAATAACGGGAAAGTCTCATGTGGCCAACATATCAACCTAAGACAGGAGTCAAGGGCACAGCCTTGATTATCCCATGACAGGTAAGAATGTCGGTTGCACGTGTGGATGCCTAAGCCAGGCACAGTCGATCCTGATGTGGTGAGGGTTCACCCATCTATTTATCCCTCTTTTAAAACAAAAGGGGGGAAATGTAAGAGCCTTAATGAGGAGGTAGCTAAGATGGCGGCTGGCCGAGAGCAAAAGAGGAGGCGTTTTATTGTTTTCTCCTGACCTTAATGTAATCAACTAAGAATCTTTCTGTGCCCGTGAACACTGTGTGACACACCTGTAAGTTGAGCTTGTGACACGTGTATACTTGTTAAAGTGAAGAGTATTTAACCAGGTAGGGTTGGAGTTGTGTGGGGGTTGTTGTTGGAGTTGGAGAGAAGCAGAATAAAGAACCTACTCATTCCCAATCTGCCTCCGAATTCTTTCCCGCAGTATTGTTGCTGCAAGCGGCAACAGCTACAGGCGGCAACATGAAAGTAGGCATGATATTTAATTTCTCAGTGCCTCAGCTTCCTCACTTGGAAAATTAGGACAGATTTAGGAAGTTCAGTATGGAGTTGCTGAGCTTTTGAACGTTAACAATAATTATTATCAATCTGATCATTAATTAAATGATTTAATGAAAACCTACAATGTTCCCAAGACTTTGCTAAGCAAGAGACATTCAGAGATGAATGAGCTTAGTCTCTGCTGTCAGAAAACCCATAAGCTAGTGAAGGAAACAAGTATGACTACATTGGTATGTATAGAATTAGCAGATGAAGGGACTGATTTTACCGGAGAGAATATTAAGGTTTTATACAGGAGGGAATTTCTAAGCTTTGTGTCTATGGGTTGGCAGCACTGGGATGTTAATATTGAGTAAATATTAAAATCCCTTTTGTGGTTTATGAGAAATAAGTTTTATAGTAGATTTATCCCATCAGATTTCCTTAACAAAACCACTTAACAAGAGGCCTCATCCTGTGTTTTGAAACCCAGAGAAGCTGTTCTACACCAACACCCTACTTTCAGGCCTTTCTAAGTGTAACAAACATGGTTTCAAATAGTTTTCTTTGGGAAAAGCTCCTCTTTCCTTTTGTAGCTAACCAGAGAAGCCTCACAGGCAGGAGACTCCATTTCAAATGTCTCTATCCTGCTCACTCCCTTCCTCTCAATAAATTTTCTAAAAACGTTGACATTTCGATTCTTCCTATCCTTACCCCAACAATCAGGCAGGAGGGAAGTAGAGAGTGACATGTTTTCCAAGAAAAGGCCAGGGCCATTTTCTATTTCATGCTTTTAATAGGGGCTCTCAGAGATGGTGGAGCTAGAGCTATATTTAAATTATTGAGCTCAAGGACAGGGTGTGGGTAGAGGAAAACCTTTATGTCTTCTGTCTCTCAGAAAACCAGTAAAGCCATTGAAGCTTGTGTAGTTTCCCCAAGTAGTTAATGAGAACAATAGAATTTAGAGTTCCTGGTGTTCCTCTGAAGCTGATTTTGGCAGATGATAAGCAGCTTGTAAAAGGACTTATTATTTGAGTAGAGCTTTGGCTGCCTGACTTTTAAGGTTGATTATTTATTTTGCATGTTGTATAACAGGAGCGTTGGGCAATGCTCAGAAGAGGCCTTCTGGGTCAGAGACGTAAGGGCTTCTCTGACTCTTTCTTCTGAACAGAACTGGCTTCCAGCTGTGGAGTAAGGGGCAAGCTTGTATACAGGGCTCAGGCCAAGGCCCTTGGATGGCAACCTAACCACTAGCCAGGATTCCTCACTGGTTTCTTTAGGGGTTGAAAACTTTGAAATTTTCATCCAGTCCCTATCCCAAGAAAAATATTTCTGTGTGTATATAAGTTTTCAAACCTGCACTGGTAATGTGACCTGCTTTTGAAAGAAATGTTTTTAAAGACATAGTTTTGTCATTTGCAACAAGCAGTCATGGGGCCCCCCGTCATCTCAGTAAGTAGATATTCTGAAAGGTAGAGCTTTCAACTTGTTATAGTAAAAATAGGCAAGAAGTCTTTCCTCTTCTGGGAAGAGTGCCAAGCTAAAGTTGTCCCCAGTGATTTTGTTTCAGGGTTTAATGTGTTGTATCTCCTCTCTTATGCTAGGCTTGTTGGCTTACTGAGATAGATCTAGAAGCTTTACTTTAGACATGTTAGAACAATGAATGAAGTTCCTCTTTTTCCGATTCTAAACTTTAAAAGTAGGTAGATCCAGGGCCTAAAAGAAATTGAGTTAGTTATTTTAAAAAATATTTTTAGTTGTAGATGGACATGATATCTTTATTTTGTTTATTTGGGTTTTTAAAAATATTTATTTATTTACTTTAGTTGCACACAGTGCAATGCATTTATGTTTATGTGGTGCTGAGGATCGAACCCGGGCCGCGCATGTGCGAGGCGAGCGCTCTGCTGCTGAGCCACAACCCCAGCCCAAGTTTTTTTTTTTTTTTTTTTAATGTGGTGCTGGATTCGATTCCTAGCACCTCACATGTGTTAGGCATGTGCTCTACCACTGAGCCACAACTCCAGCAATTGAGTTAGTTTGATAGAGATAAATTTAGTTGTGTGCTTCCTATTTCATATCCCTACTTTTTTTTGTGTGTGTGTGTGGTTCTGGGGATTGAACCCAGGGCCTTGTGCATGTGAGGCAAACACTCTACCAAGTAAGCTATATCCCCAGCCCTCATATCCCTACTGTTGATGGCCACTTTCCTTGCTAAGTTTCCTTTCCTTCCTCAACATCCTTACCTTGTTTTTGATTAGAGTTAGTGTGTATGATTTCTAGCAAGACTTTTTTTTTTTTTTTTTTTTTTGGTACTAGGGATTGAACTCAGGGGCACTCAACCACTGAGCCATATCCCCTGTCCTATTTTGTATTTTATTTAGAGACAGGGTCTCACTGTATTGCTTAGCATCTCACAGTTACTGAGGCTGGCTTTGAACTCGCAATCTTCCTGCCTCACCATCCGGAGCCACTGGGATTACAGGCATGAGCCACCGCACCCAGCTCTAGTGGAACTTTTTTTTTTGTATTCATTTTTTCATTTTTTAATTTTAGATGTACATGACTGTAGAATTTATTTTAATATACATACATGGAATATTGATCTCATTCTTGTGGTTTTACATGATGTGGAGTTTCACTGATCATGTTTTCATATATGAACATAGGAAATTTATGTCCAATTCATTCTACTGTCTTTACTATTCCCATCCCCCCTCCATTCCCTTAACTCCCCTTTGTCTAAACCAGTGAATTTCTATCCCCACCACCTGCTTGTTTTGTGTTAGCATCTGCATATCATAGAGAACATTCGGCCTTTAGTTTTTGGGGATTGGCTTATTTAACTTAGTATGATAGTCTCCAGTTCCATCCATTTACCAGCAAATGCCATAATTTTATTCTTCTTTATGGCTGAGTAATATTTTATTGTGGTGTATATATAGCACAATATCTTTATCCATTCATTGTTGAAGGGCACCTAGGTTGGTTTCATAGCTTAGCTATTGTGAATTGAGCTTTTATAAACATTGATGGGACTGCATCACTGTAGTATGCTGATTTTAATCCTTTGGGTGTATTATGAGGAGTGGGATAACTGGGTCAAATGGTGGTTCCATTCCAAGTTTTCTGAGGAATCTCCACAGTGCTTTCCATAGTGGTTGCACCAATTTGTGTCCCATCAGCAATGTATGAGTGTACCTTTTCCCCCACATCCTTGCCAACATTTATTGTTGCTTGTATTCTTCATAATTGCCATTCTGACTGGAGTGAGATGAAATCTCAGTGTAGTTTTAATTTCCATTTCTCTAATTGTCTAGCAAAACTTTCAAGTTTTGCTAACTTTGAGCCAGCTAGTAATTTACCTTGAAAACTAATATACTCCATTCTATGTCACTTATCATTTCCAAGTATCTGTTAGGGGCCAGTTTTACCCTTCCTACTTAAAAAATGAACACAATGTATATACACTTCAAAATGTTGTGTTGTACACAATACTTACCTACAATTTTATCTGTCAAATAACTACATTTGAAAACAAGAGGGACAAATTAAGATTCAGAGAAGAAAAATAACTTCCATAATCATCATCCTGCTGATTTTTTGATATTCAGATCAAAATAATAAGATAATAGCCTGTTAATTCTGCATTATTACCTCCTTCCTGGGCTAAAAATGACACTTACAGGTAGATGGAGATTGCTGTGTATTGTATGTGGGTGAATGGTCTGGCAGAGGCAGAGAGCTCTGTAATTAGAGATCCCTTGAAGTCAGGGATCCTCGTATATGGGCAAATCCCCTTTAATATCCTGCGCATAGCTGGGCATTTGAGGTCTGGCTCAGCTCTCCTAGCAGAATCCTACAGAGTATATGGACATAGTGGGCATTTGCTGCCAAGAATGTTACTGACAATAGAAGCATAGGAATATTCAAGTGTTGCTTCTTTGTATTATTTATTTTTGGTGCATTATAATTATACATAGTACAGGGATTCGTTATGCCATATTTGTACATGCACATAATATAATTTTATCAATATCAATCCCAAGTATCATTCTATTCCCACCCTTCCTCCTTCTGCACTGATCCTCTTACTCTATTCTACTGATCTCCCTTGTATTATTATTATTATTATTATTTTAATTAGTACATTGTAATTATATATCTAAGGAGGATTCATTGTGGTTTATTCCTACATGGACATAGCATAATTTGGTAGATTTTATTCCCCTGTACTTCCTCATGCCCTTCTTGATCCTTCCTCTACTCTGTTGGTCTTCCTTCTATTTTTGTGAGATCGCTTTAATCAATTTATCTGCCTCTCTCTCTAGTGTCTATATAGGAGAAAAAAACATTCAACTTTCTGCATCTGGCTTATTTCGCTTAGCATGATCTTCTCCAGTTCCATCCATTTACCAGCAAATGTTATAGTCATTCTTCTTTATGGCTGAGTAATACTCCATTGTGTATGTATACCACATTGTTTATGTGTATATATGTGTTTATATGTATACCCCAAATATTTATTCTTAATTGTTCTTCCCAATTTTCTGTTACGAAGAGCTATCTGAGCCAGGGAGTTGGATGGGGAAGGGGGCTGGAGGCATGGCCGGATGTCAGGTAGATATTAAATAGCGTAGCCCTTATCCCTAGGCCAGGCTTCTGACAAACCTCTGTTCTCTGAAAATTTGCCCTAAACACGGGAGGAAGAAACAATTAGAAACTCCCTTAGACATACACAAATAGCACTAAAGTTACAAACTTTATTCTTCAGACCTTTGCTAGTATCTTTTTTTTTTTTTTTTTTTTTTTTTTTTTTTTTTTTTTGTGGTACCGGGGATTGAACTCAGGGGCACTTGACCACTGGGCCACATCCCCAGACCTTTTTTGTGTTTTTATTAGAGACAAGGTCTCACTGAGTTGCTAAGTGCCTTGCCAATGCTGAGGCTGGCTTTGAACTCGCGATCCTCCTGCCTCAGCCTCCCAAAGTGCTGGGATTACAGGCGTGCGCCACCGCGCCCGGCTTGCTAGTATCTTTGTTATAGCAAAGCTCTAAAGAATTTTGTAATCTGGTTTCTAGCTGTACAGATTAGAAGCAACAGGAAGAGATACTGTAGTAAGGGTTGGAGGGAAGAAACCCAGACAAACTGATAGGGAAAGTTGCCACTGAAAGCCTGTTGTCCTGAAAAGAGGCAGAAAAACAGAAGAGCATAACATAATAAAGGATGTAATTGTGATTACGTTAAGTTAGCTGGATAAAGTTTTGAATCGGTTAAGAAATCTGGGAAACAAGTAATATAAATACGCATATTTTACATTTCCTTAAAATATTGTTTTAAAAATTTAGTGTTTAAAAGATGAGTTCCTTATCTGTCCAAATACAAGTATTTCTAACGCTATCATAACTCATCTAAACCAGAATTATAACTGTCTAGTATAATATCAATATAATACTTTTTTATTATAAGAATTAGAATGGGTTAGTTTTGTGAGGGTGCTAAGATATTGTGTTAGAATGTGATTTGAACCGGGCACAGTTGTGCACGCCTGTAATCTGTAATTCCAGCAACTGGGGAGGCTGAGGCAGGAGGATTGCAAGTTCAAAGTCAGCCTCAGCAATTTAGGAAGGCCCTAAGCAACTTAGTGAGACCCTGCCTCACAAAAAAACATAAAAGGGGGCTGGGGTTGTGGCTCAGTGGTAGAGCACTTGCCTAGCCTGTGTGAGGCCCTTGGTTCAAGTCTCAGCACCACATATAAATAAAATAAAGGTCCATTAAAAAACAACAACAACAATAAAATGGCTGGAGTTGTGGCTCAGCAGTTAAATGCCCCTGGGTTCAATCCTTGGTACAAAAAAATAAATGTGATTTGAGTGCAGAAGTCATTCATTCCCTGATTTGGTACCCTTAGAACTGTCACACATCAGACTTCCTCAGAGGCTCCCTCAGTCACCAGTAGGCTTTTCCTCACATTTCTTCCATTGGCTTAGGAGCCATCGGTGATCTTCCATGGAAGCCCAAGCTGTGGGGGTGTACAGCTCAGGGTTGGGGACCCCAAGCAGGAAGGGACTTCAATCCTTAGGCAAGATCCTGCCAGGTTGTTGCCTGAGTTCACATTCACTGTACTGATAGTTGAACTAGCCTAGCCCATTTGTCAGCACCTCTGAGTCAGAAGCCTGGGCAGGGTACGGAGGCTGGTGTTCAGATTCCACTGTTGCAGCCTTTTCTGTTCACATGGCTATGAGCTTTCTCACCGGCTGCTGTGAACTGGCAGGCGCTGGGCATAGGGCAATGCTGGTTGGGCCAGGGCCTTCTGCTGCCGTCACATGCATCTGTAATTACCTCCCTCCTTTTGCTTTCCCATTAATAGTCTGGCCACGCATCTCTGCCAGAAAGAAGGTCTGCTTTATTCATTCCTCTCACTGATGCCCCCCACCCCCATGCCATGACACAGAGTATAACTGACTTAGCTCCAAGCAAAGAAGCAATGAGGCTGCAGAGCTCATAAAGCAGTCAAACACGTCTCACTTAGCCCTTGCAATTGTAATGCTTTGGCTCAGCCTTTGGCTGCCCTTCCCTGTTCTGGCCCTTAACATGCTTCACCAAGGGATGGCTGCTAATTGGGAAATTTACTATATCCACCTTCTATGGCAGTAATTCTTACAGCTATAGAATTACTAAATAGGGCACTTAAATGTGGTAGAGCACTGGAATGGGTGTCAGAAAACCCGGGTTCTGGTCCCAGATCAGCTGTCCATTGCTGTGTAATCTTGGAGAAATTTCTCACTTATCTGCCCAGAGAGGTGTGAGGGGAGGGTGTCAAGATCACCCTAGGGGCTGGGGTTGTGGCTCAGCGGCAGAGCGCTCGCCTCGCACGTGTGCAGCCCGGGTTCGATCCTCAGCACCACGTAAACATAAATGCATTGCATTGTGTACAACTAAAGCAAATAAATAAATATTTAAAAAAAAAAAAAAAAGATCACCCTAGACGATCACTAAGGTCTAAGTGCTAGACTTTCCATTCTCTTTCCTGTTCATACAGACGGAAATATTCTGGTTCATATCCTAGATTGTTTTCTTTTCCTTTATCCGTGTCTCCCTTTACCTGATCCTTTCCTTTCATGAAATAGTTATTCATCTATTTCTTTTGAAAGCTGCCCTGGGAATAGGGAAAGATAGTAATAATAGAGGTACATAGCTTCTAGGAATTTTTATTTTGGAACAGACATATGTGGCTCAAGATTAAGAGTTATGGTGGTCCCATTTGGAATTTTAATCACCAAATCCCAGGGAGAGCAGCCAAGCTAAGCATCCATAATGCAGTGAGATTTAGGACCAAACATCTTAGCCTCAGTTTACTCTCTTGCAAGTTATCTGGTTGACAGCAGAGGGAATAGATTCTCACACCACCTCTCATCAGTAGCACCACCCAGAAAAAGCAGGGAATACTGAAAATGGTATGTTGGCAAACTTGGATGAGGATACCAGATGAGTGGCAGACTTTATTAAAAGCCCACTGTTTGGCAAATGAGCCAGGCATTGTGGATCAGGGAGAATAAGAGGACAGCTTTCTACAAACAATCCTTGTCTGTTCTTGTTTTTGGGCCTACATCAAGTTGTTTCCTTTAGTTGGCATGCTCTCTTTCTCCTCTTATTCTAAATCCTATCCCCTCTAGCAAGCCTCATCTCTTCTGTTAAGTTTAGCAAGCCTTTTTTGAGGACCACCTCGTTACTCTGCCCTCTTTTGGGGATACAAAGATGAATAAAGATTTAGTCCTGTTTATTGTTCTGTTTGAGTCACTGTTGCTTCATGTGTGTTCCTTTCTCTTCTTCAGCCAAGTTAAGCTCCTGCAGGGCAACAACTCTCTTGGGGGGAATCCCACAACCATCCCAAGTTGAGTGATTCATTTAGAAATACAAGACGCAATAGCAGATTTTACTCACAACTAAGGTTAATTACAGCAAAGGCTACAGAGCAAAGGCAGCAGGAAAAATAGATGCATTGTTCTGGCACAGGCCTTGAAGTCCTTCCCCATCCAGCAAAGGGTCAATTAAGCAAACTATAGGGACACCTGTGAAATGTCACTTTCAAGAAAGTCTACCCAAGTTTCACAGTCTCTGAGGATTTTACAGAATGAAACTCAGGATCCCAAATCTCAAACAGGTCCACCATGAATACCTGGGGGTGCGGGTTCCTGAGAAGCTGGTATAGCATATGCTATTGCTCTGAACATCAAGATATCATCAAGATATCATCAGCTGGTGACATAGGGAACATTCAAAAGTCTTTGTATTCCAAATGTAGGCCTGGGAAAAATCATAACTTCAGAAGAACATAGTCTCTGCAAGTGATACTGCTGTTTACCATGACAAGGCCTTGTTTCCCTGAATGCTGAAGTATAACAGCAGAGAAGCATGCAGAGACAAGTGTGGAGTGGAAAGTATAAAGGCTTTATTAAAGGATAGCAGAAAAGATATCTAAGGTCTTGTTTTGTCTTCCTACATTCCTGTCCTTAATTTTGCTTATGCTGCTTGTGGTGGGGGATGCAGGTGGGAAGGCCAAAAGGTGGAAGACAGGTGGTCAATGGGGTGGGGGAGGAGTGATCTGGGCAGGAAGGGCCTGGGGTGATTTGATTAGCATCTCTCTCTGTTTGCTGGCAGCTGCTTCATTAACAGTTCTTTAGGATGGGCCTGAGTCTTGGGGACATTAACATTTCAATCTCCCAGGTGTTGTTCTGGTTTCCCTGGGCTCAGACTGGCTCCATTTTCTTTATTAGACTCAATATTAGACCCAATTTACTTAACTACACTAACTACCTATCTTTAAATTTGGCTTCACAAGGACTGATTAGCCAAGACTTTCTGTGTTAATACTTTCTTCAAAACTGTGGTTTATACATTTCACATACTCCCTCTGAGTGCTTATCATGGAGTAACACAAGACTGACCTCTCCTCTGGGCTCAGGACTTATTTATTTCCTTGTTTACTTAACATGTCCAGTCCCCATAGACATCACCACCTCAACATATCCAAATCTGAGTCCTCTGTCTCAGTTAACAGCATCATTTACTTTGTTGCTCAAGGTGAGATCTGGGTGTTATCCTTGATTTTCCACTTTCCCTCTTGGATTCTGACTGAGAGGCATATACCAAATGTGACCATCTCAATTTTCTCAACCACCCTAGTCTAAATCATCATCATTTTTCATCTGGACTACTTGCCTCCTAAATGTTTCTGTTTGTCTCCCCTGCAGCCTGCTCTCCCCTCACTACCCAGGGTGAGCCTTCAAAATGTATATCAGATTATGTCACTCTCATGGCTTCTTAATGCACTTTGAATAAAATTGAAGCATTTTATTCTCCTGTTCACTCATCACACTTCAGCCTCAGACCCAGTTGCACAGGTTTGTTTCCTCCTTGCATGATATTCCTTCTTCCAGGACTATTCTTCCTCTCACTCTTCAAATGCCTGGATCCTTCTTCTTTAAGTTTCACTTTCACTCTTAGCTCCTCATGGAGACCACCTCTGACTGCCCTATCCAAGGTAATCCTGCCCTTCTCTTCCTCTGAAATCATGATTATTTGTTTGTATATTTGTTGTCGGTCTACACTGACTAGATTATAAACTCATGAGAGAAGACTTTTATCTGTCTTGTCCACGGTGAAATACCTAGCACCTTTTGTATGATCCCAACTTCAGAGTAGGTATTCAACAAATATTTGCTGATAGATGAAGTGGGTAATTAATAATTTTATTTGATTACTTAAAATAGATAAACTAGTCTCTGCCCTAAAATATTTACATTCTACTGAAGATTTGAATAGGAAATATAACCAAAATAGACAGGAAGCTTTTCTGCGGTTTCAGATACCCAACACGGGACATGTCAATGTTCTGGGAAGCAGAAACCAGCAAGCAACAGAAGAGCCACATGGAGCAGCTATGATCTATCCAGTTCAGTGTTCTCTCTGGCAGGGGCCTTAGGTAGGACTGTTTGAAGGGAGATAGAAGAATGTTGGAAATTCCAAATGGAAGGCAGGGATCATGGGGAGTTGATGTCATCTCCAGAGTAATGGTAGTGGTGTTTTTTGCCAGAGCACCATCCACAGTATGCTTGTGCCTTGCTTCTGGCCTCTTGCCTAGCCTTATGGGTCTCTAGAGATCTGTGGGTTGTCTAATAGTGTTAAATAAATTTCCTTTCCACTTAATCCAGTCAGAATGGATTTTGTAGTTTGCAACAAAGAATTCTACCCTATCCAATAGACTGAAAATAAAAAAGGTTGAAGTTCAGAATCCTGACTTGTAACTGACATTTAAGTTTGAATGGCAAGTGTTAAAAGTATGCTGGTTGTCATTGTTAAGATATGAGGTGTCCCCCAAAAGCTCATGTGTGAGACAATGGAAGAATTTTCAGAGGTGAAATGATTAGATTATGAGGCGTGACCTAATTTTTAGTGCATTTTCCCACTGATATGGATTAACTGCGTGGTAACTGTAGGCAGGTAGATTGTGCTGGAGGAGATAAGTTACTGGGATCATGCCTTTGGGCTTGGTTTTATATTTTGTCCTGGTGAGCAGAGCCCTCTCTCTTCTTTCTGGTGCTATGTTCTGAGCTGCTTTCCTCTGCCATGTCCTTCCCCCATGACATTCTGCCTCACATCATGCCCAGAGCATTGGAACTGGCTGTCTATGGACTAAGATCTCTGAAACTTGAGCCCCAAATATACTTTTCCTCCTCTGTGTTGTTCATATCAATGTTTTTGGGCACAGCAATGTAAAAGCTGACTAAAACACTGGTATTGGGGGCATCATTTCAAAACTGAATCCAACATACATAACGATAACAAAGTGACATGCTAAGTTTTTGTGTGTGTATGTATGTGGTGGGGAGTGGTACTAGGGATTAAACCAGTGAGTGCTTTATGACTGAGATACACCCCCAGCCCTTTTTAAATTTTTTGAGTCAGGGTCTCACTGGGTTGCTAAGGCTGGCCTTCAACTTGTGATCCTCTTCCCTCAGCCTCTGGAATAACTGGGATTATTGGCATGTACCACCACACCTGGACAACATGCTAAGTTTTAGGTAGAGTAATTTATTTACTGTTGTGCCTGGGGGAAATAGTATAAATAAATGTTTTCAAGTATCTGTAAAGCATTATTTTTAAAAGTGTTTTTGAGTATTTGCTTCTTTAATTTGTGTGCTATTATAGTTCAATGTAATTTTTATTGTTTTTAATGTAATTTTTTAAAAGTATATTAGTCACTAGGTGAAAGATGTTTCAAATGTTATAGAAGGGTAAAACTAAACTATAGTATTTTAGTTTATAGCTTGGGTGATTAAACAATATAGAAAAGTAAGGAAATGAATGCCATAAAAGTCAGCATAGTGGTTAATTTTAGGATTGGCATGGGATATGTGCTATTCTCTGAGGTAGCTGGCAAAAATTTCTATTTCTTGTCAGAGATGGCATCTAGAAAGATATTTACCTTATAATACACTATTAAGATATACAGTTTTCTGTATGTTGTATTTTTATTTATTTTTTTTCCTTTTTTTAAATTCAAAGTTGTTGTATTTGTAATAGTAGAATGCATTACAATTCATAATACACATATAGAGCCTCTTTTCACATAGCACTGTTTGTATACAAAGTATATTTGTACCATTTTTAAAAATATTTATTTATTTGCTTTAGTTGTATACAATGCCTTTATTTTTACATGGTGCTGAGGATCGAACCTGGGCTGCACACATGCTAGGCGAGCGCTCTACCACTGAGCCACAATCCCAGCCCCTATTTGTACCATTTTTAATTAAAATAGTAAAAAAATAAACATATCAACTATCAAATGTGAATTATTTTTATAAGAATGTCCTCTGATGAGTTTTATTTCAGAATCCCTGAGGACGTTATCATAGATTTAGTCTGTGGAAACCTATGAGTTCCTGTATAAACTAAACAGAGAATTAGCTTGCAGTGTTTATTTTCCCTTATAATCAAAGTCGTACAAAAGAAAACAAGACACCATTTCCCCCATTTAATTGGTGAACACTTCTTAAAAAGCATTATTATTTACTTTTTGTGAAAAGCATGGATGCTGGTACTTAATATCCTGTGAGCACAAATTTTAAGTGAGTATAACCTTTTTATAAAGCCATTTTGCAATCTATAACAAGAACTTAAAAATGTTCATACTCTTTTATCCAGCATGCTCAATTCTAGGAAATTTATATTAAGGAAATGATCAGAAGTATATAAGAAGGTATATGTACAAGAACATTCCATGCAGCAGTTTTGTAATAGTGAAATTGTGGAAGCAACAAAATATAGTCACATGATTAAATATTATATAGCCATCAATATAAATTGTTTTGAATGTATGTGCATACATTAATGAAAATGGAGTTGAGGGCCAATGTTTATTGACCACTTACTATTTCCAGGGACTATTGACTCTCTTTACATGACTTTTTTCATCCTTAAATAACCCTTCAAGGTGTGTACTCTGATTATTTTCATTTTGCAGATAAGAAAACTGAGACTCAGAAAGATTAAGTAACTTACCCAAGTCACATTGTAAGTAAACAGTAGAGCCAGTACTGAATAATTAGAATTTATATAAAGACTGTTAACTCTAGTAATCTTTAGGTGATAGGATTATAGAAATCTTCTAGGCAAGTGGTCTACCACTGACCTGCCTCTTCAGACCCGTTTTTAAAAATTTTGAGATAGGGTCTTGCTAAGTTGCTGAACACCTCACTAAGTTGCTGAGGCTGGCCTTGAACTTGTGATCCTCCTGCCTCAGCCTCCCACATTGGTGGGATTACAGGTGTGTACCACCATGCCAGCTTGTCATTTTTATTTTCTACTTTATATTTTCCTTAATGCTCTTATTTTAAAACCATAACCACTTATTAATTTTATTATCAGAAAAAAAATTGTAGCTCCTCCAAGATGTTTCTGCCACACAGAGATGCACTGACTTCTGGGGGAAGTGTCCAGGGAAAGGGTAGGGCCAATGGTCTTGGGGCAGGAAGCACAAAATAATTTCCTTGGGCTTGGTTTCCCATTCACTGAAAATAGTATCCCCCCGCCCCCCCTCCCGCAAGAACACTGCCTCCTAGCTACAGAGTGGAAAATTGGCTGCCTTGTTTTGGGTTCTCACTTCTGAGCAAGTAGAATCTTGTTGAGGAAGGGCAAGTGAATGAGTACGTACTATGCAATATTATGGTCTTACTTTGGGTGAGGACTATTGTGTCCTTGATTGGTAGAGAATTTGGAAGTGAGCATTAGATGTTTTATGTACTATGTGAGTATTGAATGTGCATGCTTATATACATGGAATGGACATTTAATGCTGATTAAACATATAATGTACTATGTCCTATTAAGAATATTCTATGGATGAGCATGATTTTATGGGGTTGAGCATTACTGCATGTAACAATGGCATGTGGGGCAGTGACAAAGTACAAGGACTGTCTGCTTTCTGAATTTCCTATGAAATCTGCCTCCTTTGATTCCTGTGTTTCACATTGCCTGCCTCAGAGCCATGCGTTATTCAGCAGGAGTTCTGAATTCATGCTTCTCTGCTACCTCTGCCTCCAGACCATGGGGGTCAGGTAGCCTCTGCTTGGCATTGGCTGGGCAGCCACCTTGGTTAGTCCTGGAGGATTCATGGCTTCTGTGCATCCTTATAGCTTTGCACTCTACCAATAAGTATTATCAGCTACTCCACCTTCTACCTGATCACAACCAGTCTATACCCAAAGTTGGATCTTTTGAGGAAAGATGAGACAAAGAAATGTAGCAGACTCCATGTGAACCCTGTCTAGGTCTGAGAAAACTTACTCAGTACTATTCCTCTCTTATGAAGAGTAAATCAGTATATGAAAGAGACAATCAGGGAGTTTGCCTGAAGGTGAACTCAAGAGACCTGGGAATGCAACCTAGCTCTCCTGCTTCCTAGGCCACCTCCATGCTTGTCTATATTTAGCCAAGCTGCCCCAAGCCTTGTCCACTTCATCTGTAAGCCACAGTAGGCACAGTTTGCTCATAAACATTCCTGTGCTTGCCAGCTCATGCCAGCCAACCATTCAGATGTTGGATTTAAAACATTGAGTCTCCCCTTGCACCCAGCTCCTGGGGCCTGCAGGGAATACACCCAGGGGATCAACAGCCTAAGTTTGCCCCAAAGCCAAGTGACCTCAGCCAAATGCCCTAAAATGAGAGGCGTGTCTCTTACTGCTTCATCTTGGCAGGGCTTAGCAAATGACTCCCTCTCAGACCCACTGTTCCTGGTCACAGTTCTTTGAGTGTGTTGACCTACTTTCTCCCCTTCATAGGGAAAACAGAAACCAATAAATGTCTCTCCAGCAAGTACTCTTGTTTTCAGGAGCACTGGCTCTGTCTTCTGACCCCTTTTGTCTTTCCCTTGTGCCATTATCACTGCTGCAGCCACTTCAAGCATTACTGAACCAGAACTCTGCTTTTGCTTATTACCCTATCCCCATTCTATGACTGTGCCTTAGAGCTAATATGGCCCACACATCAAAAGCATGGGGCAGATGCTTCCTTTCCCTGCTGTACCTCATTTCTGCAAGGTACAGGGTGAACTGAAATTGCTTTTGCATGAGAAACTTTTTGGAATCAACAAGGTGTCTCCACTTTGGGCTATACTATACCATGTGACTGGCAACATTTTGGACTGAGAGGCATATACCTTGAGACCCCTTTGTTATACACACCTTTGTTGAAGGCCTCCAAGAAAAGTCTTAAGCAGCTCAACTCTTAGTTGCCTTCACAGGCAGAATCTCTCTCTGGAAAGTGTCTACAGGTGACTCTTAAATACCTTCATTGAGATTCTCCATGGTGAATTGACCATTTTAGGCCATTCTTACCTTTCCCAGTCTGCATGCTGCTGCCCACTTCCTATAGCCATCCGATTGAATCAGCTTGGAAAATATATGTTCATTGTAAAGTCTGTCTGAAAAAGTTCATTAGTGGGATAAATATGCTGGGGTGCAGATGTCAGGTATGGATGCATCATATAAATTATTCCAAAGTACCTTTTGGAGTATATCTTGGTTTTAATAACTTGACATATCTGTTCTTTCTGACCATGGGTAAGTGAGTGTATCTTATGTAGCTCTCCTATCCTTGGGTGCTTTGTGTCTTTTCTGCCCTACTCATTACTGTATGTACAGCAACTTATAACTGGCCTGCCTTCCAGCATCCTATCAAATTTTGTTTATGTTGGAAGTGCTAACATGGGCTTTTAACAAGGTTCCAGGTCCTTTTTACCACTTCCAAAATCATATTGGAGTTGTAGTGACCACAAGAGGCTGTACCTCAGTAGCCATCTGCTCTCATGCCAAGTGGGCCAGAGTTATGGTGAACCCTCTTGTCTGCAGAGCTGAGCAGGCAGCAGGTACTGAGACAGGATATGGCTACAGGCAACAGCCAGAGACCTCTACATCTGGAAGGACCATTTGTACTTGTGACTGTAAAGTATTTAGTGTCCTCTACCCAGTCATCTGGGTTTGAGGCAGGGGAAGAATGAATAATAGGGCCTCTGCATTCATAGAACTGGAGATGGGAGGGGGAACCTGGGACAAATCGAGCAGTGGTAAAAGCGAGAGGAACAGTAGGGAGATAGAAAAGGTGCTATTGCTGAGGATGCAGTGGGACAAAGATGAAAGTTATTATGCTGTGGATACATCAGAGTTTCCTTGAGATTCTGAAGGGAGAAGAGTCAGACTGGCAGGATGGAGGGTAGGATATAGCAGCTGGAGAAGTCTAATGGAGCCTACCCTGTCTTAGAAGGTGCCCAGTCATACAGCAGTGTCCTATAAAACTTTCTGTGATGTTGGAAATATCCTCTGTGTGTGTTCTATAGTATGGTAGCTGCCAATCACCTGTGGCTTCTGAACACGTGAAATGTGGCTACAGTGGCTGAGGAACTGAATTTTAAACTTTATTTAATTTTAATTCATTTAAATTTGTCTAACCACATGTGGTTTGTGGCACAGCTCTAGAGTCACAGTTGACAGTGGCAAGTGGACATGGTCTCCTACACTGGTTTAAAGCACAGAATGCTGTAGTTGGGTAGCCCTGGTGTAAATCCTAGTTTGCAACTGGCTAACTCTGCAACCTTGGGCAAGGTGCCAAACCTCTTTGATAGAACTTTCCTCTCCAAAAGTGATGTTGATAACAGTGTCTATATTTTAGAGGACTGTTGGAAAGAATACGTTAGATAATCCATGTAAAATTCTTAGAAAAGTGCCTGGTATCTCTACAGATCTCAGTAAATGGTTATTGTTATTATGCTGTGATGTTATAATATTAGGATGTTTAGTCCTATTTTATTTTCTGTGCTTTTGCCCTAGTCAGTGAACACCAATAAATCAGCCTAACTTGCTGGTACCTAGAGGTCTGAGAATAGGACATCTGTCCTGATTGATTCCCTTGAGCTTCATAATGAAGGATCTATTATTCGATTTTACAACCCTACTGTGTTGTAAGCACTGAACCAAATGAAATTTTGAAATTAAAGATGAAATGCCAAGGTCAGAATATTAACATGAAAAAAATCACATTACCCCTTCCTAAGTCCCCATTCATTAAATAGGCATTTATTGACTCTTTACTGAGAGACTAGTAGTGATTACAAGCACAGACTCTGGAGTTAGACTTGGGCTTGTATCTACTACTTACTAGCTGTGTGACTTTGGGCAAATAATTTAGCCTGTCTATATCCTTATTTGCCAATTGTGCCTGATAATAGCATCTGCCTCAGATTTGTAAAGATTAAATAAGTCTTCAATACATTTAAAGCACTTAGATAACTACTTGGCAGTGGCAAGCACTTGATAAATATTTGTTGTATTATTACTATATACTAGGCACTATATAAGGTGCTAGGAAAACAGTGGTAAATAAGTAACATCCCTGGTCTCATTGAACTTATAGACTAGTAATGGGAGAAAAATATATTAACATGTAAATATAAGAAAGTGGTACAGACAATAAAGATGGAAGCATGCTTAGGATATTGAGGGGACATCAAGAAAGAAGAGATCAGGTTGGTTGGAGAGCCATCTGGAAATTTTTCATAGAATTAGAGAACAGGTGTGGTAGAGGGTGCATTTCAGGTGAATATTTGCTGACATAAACAAGAATAAAGAGTCCAGAAAACCAATGACAATTGATAAGTTGTTTTATCTACAATGTCAGGGAAAAGGGTAGGTGGAGGATGACGAAGCAGATCTTGATAGGTCTATCAGTTAGGCTTAAGAATTTGTACTTTACCTTGAATAATGGGAAACCATAGGAAGATTCTAAGTAGGGGAGTACCATTATCCAGGTATTTTAGAATAATCCCATAGAGGCAGTGGAGGGCAAGACTGGGGGTTGGGACACCAACTAAGAGGTTATTGCAGGAATACAGGAACAAGATAACATAATGGTCATAAATTAAATGATAATTATAATTATCAAATGATGATGAAATGATACTATAAATTAAAGTGATTATCACAGAGATGGAATAGTGTGAAACTGTCCCTGAGATGTCATTCAGTTGACTGATGAATAGGTGATAGAGAATACAGAAGGACTAATTTTGGAGAGGAAGTTCATGAAGTCATTTGGGGACATGTGGAGGTTATGTAAGGCAGTTTAGTATGTGGTTCTGGAATTCACTGGAGAAAGATATTAGAGTCAACTGGAAATACAAATATGGTAGACATCTGAACTCGGCATCAATCCCCTTTTCTTCCCATTTTCCACTTTTATCTTAGTTCATCCATTACCAAGGCTTTGCAGATTTCCAGACTCTTTACTTGGACCTAATAAGTTATATATAGCAGTAGCCCTGACCTTCTCTCTGAAGTCTAGACTTCTATATCCAGCCATCTACTTAGGATTATCCAGCTGGATGACTAATACACATCTCAAACTTAACATGTCCAAATCTCAGTTGTTTCATTTTTCAGCACTGGGAATGAAATCAAGGGCTTCTCTCATGCTAGGCAAATGCTCTATCACTAAGATAACCCCCATCTCCAAAACTCAGTTCTTAAAGTAATCCCCACCCTCACCTACTCTTTCCCTAGCATTCCAGTCTCAGGGAAGGACAGCCTCCATCTATCTAGTTGCTTAAACCAAAAACCTGGGAGTTCTCTTTGGGTCTTTTCTCCCTTATCCTCTACATCCCATCCATCAGCAAATCCTTCCAGCCCTGTCCCCCAAAACCATATTTAATTCCTTCTTTTTTTCTATCTCTTTAGCCTCCATCATCATCTCTCCTGTGTCACTGCAGCAGTCCTCTCCCTGATCTCCCTGCTTCCATTCTCCACACAAGAGCCAGAGCCAACTTTTAAATACATAAATCGGATCATATCACTCTCCCTGCTTCAAAACCTTCTAAAGGCTTCCAGTTACACTTTGTAAAACATCTAAGCTCTTTACTTGGACCTAATAAGTTATAACCCTTGCTGAAATCCCGGATCTTATCCCATACTACATTCTTTGTTCACTATGCTCCCAGCTATAATTGGTTCTCTTTCAGGATCTTTGTACTCTACTGAAAATGTTCTTTTCTCTCCTTCATCCTCATCACCCAGGTCTCAGCTCCAGTGTTAGCTCCTCAGACAGGCTTTCCCTGATCATCCCAACTAAGCAGGTTCTAGCCTGGCTAGTGTCTCATCATGTTACTTTGTTTTATTTTCTTCCTTCTACTTCCTATTATCCTAAATGATCTGTTTCATTAATCAGTTTTCTTGTTTATTATA
This sequence comes from Tamias sibiricus, assembly GCA_025594165.1. Taxonomy (NCBI): domain Eukaryota; kingdom Metazoa; phylum Chordata; class Mammalia; order Rodentia; family Sciuridae; genus Tamias; species Tamias sibiricus. The sequence goes on from CM046667.1 coordinate 109,534,389, forward strand.
TATCTTCTCCACCACTTGAATGTAACTGGGAGTGGTGACCTTATTTGCCTTGTCCCTGCTGAGTGTCTAACATCTAGCACAGTACTGAGTGGATATTCAATGGATATTTGTTGAATGAGTAAGTCAGGAGATAGATGGAATTTTTTTGAAGCCAAGCAAGATGTATGATTGTATGATCACTTCAATGAGAGCCTGGAGAGTAAAATGTGAATTCTAAAGGGGTGAGCAGAAGAAGAAATGCCTACAAAGCAATTTGGAGGAACAACCAGAGTGGTAGGAAAAGAAACAGGAAAGTGTGATGTTGCAGAAGGAAATCCTGCTTCCCTCCCTAGAAGTAACCTTTGCTAACAGATGGGTGGCTTTCCTTCCAAATCATTTTCTATATATTTACATATATTCATAAATGTTTATATTACATGTATATATAGTTTTCATTTATTTAAATGAGCTCATAGTACATGTATTATTCTATCACTTGCTTTTTATAAGAAAAATAACAGCTTTATTGAGCTATAAGTCACATAGCATACAATTCATACATTTATGGTGTCCAGTTTAATGGATTTTAGTATAGTCATGAATATGTACAGACATCACCATGGTCAATTTTAGAACATTTTTATCACCTCAAAAAGAGACCCTGGGAGCCGGGTGCGGTGGCACATGCCTGTAATCCCAGCACTTGGGAGGCTGAAGCAGGAGGATCGCGAGTTCAAAGCCAGCCTCAGCAACTGCGAGGCTGCTAAGAAACTCAGTGAGACCCTGTCTCTAAATAAAATACAAAAAAGGGCTGGGGATGTGGCCCAGTGGTCGAGTGCCCATGAGTTCAATCCCCAGTACCAGAGAGAGAGAGAGAGAGAGAGAGAGACCCTGGGGTTGTGGCTCAGCAGTAGAGTGCTCGCCTAGCACATGCCCTGGGTTCAATCCTCAGCACCATGTAAAAATAAATAAATAAAATAAAGGTATATATATAAAAATAGAAAGACCCTGGGGCTGGGGCTGGGGATCAGTGGTAGCACACTTGTCTGGCACGTGTGAGGCACTGTGTTGCCGCCTGCAGCTATCGCCGCCTGCAACAACGATACTGCGGGAAAGAATTCGGAAGCAGACTGGAAAATGAATAGGCTCTTTATTCTTGCTTCTTCTAACTTCTCTCTCTGGCTCCAACAACCTCTCCAACTCCAACCACCTCTCTAGCCAAACTCACCCAGTTAAATACTTTTTGCCTTAACAAGTATACACGTGTCAACAGCTCAAACTTACAGGTGCATCACATAGTGTTCACGGGCATAGAAAGATTCTTAGATAAATGCATGAATATCAGGTGAAAATACTGAAACACCTCTTATGGCTCTCAGCTAGCCGCCATCCTAGCTATCTCCTTATTAGGGCTCTTAAATTTCCCCCCTTTTATTTTAAAAGAGGGATAGCTCTAGGGCGTCTACATGTGCAACCAACATTCTTACCCGTCATCGGATAATCAAGGCTGTGCCCTTGACTCCTGTCTTAGGTTGATATGTCAGCCACGTGAGACTTTCCCGTGGATGGGTGATGACCCTCACCACATCTGTATCAACTGTGCCTGTCTTAGGTTGTCTCCCTCTGGGGATCTTACCTGTCATTGACTACCAGCCATCCAATCGAGCCAACCAAACATGAGGAGATGCTTTGGTTCTAAGGCGGCAAGCTTTGCGCTGATGAGCCAAGTTCCATAGCGTATCAAGTTTTTTTTTTTTTTTTTTTTAAATAAATCAGCTGCTCTAAGTTCCATTAAGTAACACACTGAGTTCTCTAGACAAATACCCGCAAAGCATTGTCCCGTGCAATCTCCCAAACATAGAAAGATTTATCAAAATGTCCATTTGCTAACACGTTGATCTGGGAGGCCTCGTGCATGCAGAGCAGAAGCCACGCTGCTGGTGAAGTTGTTTGATGCTTGAGCAGCAGGGATGCTTGTAGCGATTGCGATTCCTGCAGCTGTAGCAGCAACCATCTTTTTTTTTTTTTTGTGGTACCAGGGATTGAACTCAGGGGCACTCGACCACTGGGCCACATCCCTGGCCCTTTTTGTATTTTTTTATTTAGAGACAGGGTCTCACTGAGTTGCTAAGTGCCTCGCCATTGCTGAGGCTGGCTTTGAACTCGCGATCCTCCTGCCTCAGCCTCCCAAAGTGCTGGGATTACAGGCGTGCGCCACCGCGCCCGGCTAAGCGTCTTTTTTTATGTCTAGACAATGCCACCGGCAAATCTTCAGAGCCCGCTACCTAGGAACTCAAGCATCAATCATTAGAGGAAAGGCAGTGCCATTCCAGCACTGAGTCAAGAAGCGAGTTGTCAAATTAAAAAATAGAATTATTAGATCAGGTAATTGAAGTTGATCTCTGCTCACACACATTGCTGCTTGAGCTCCCACAAACATAAGCTGGCAAAATATCACATTCACAATGGATTAAAGAAAGACTGAGGGTATTTAGCTGACAAAATATTATATTTAAGATAAATTAAAGGAAAGCAAAGAGCATTTTAGAAAAATAATTTGTTAGCTGGAACCCCTGAGCCTCTGCATACACAGCAACCTTCCATGAATATACCTGTTGAAACAATTTAAATTAATCAGCTATTTAACAAATAAAGTTAATTACAAATAAACAATCCCATGTCAAATACCAAAATATCAGGTTATATAGTATTAGTCATATTCTTTGCTGAAGAGAAGTCCTAGAGACACCTATAAATTAAGATTGAAGGTACCTTCACTTTTTAATTGTTTACCCAATTTGAATACTCTTAACTTAAATGAATTAAAGTTATTTGGATCCATATATATATATATATTTTTTTTATATTATTAATTTTCATAAGTGCTCGGTTTTTGTTATTTGTGACGTCACATTTACATGAAATCTAGACAAGCGCACAGACATAAAGACATACATAAAAAAGAAAAAATACAATTGTTTGCACACTAAAGAGAGATCTTCTCGTCCTGGCCAGGAGGAATGAGACTTAAGTTGTGAATTTATTGAAGGACTCTTTTAAGGGAATCATGCCACAACGACTTCATCTTGGCCCTTTTGATTTTGTATTTGTTTTATTAATCTTGATTCGCAACAACTTCATCTTGGTCCTTTTGATTTGGTACCTGTTTTATTAATCTTGATGGTATCCATACTGGTATCCATACTGCTGTGGAAAAACACAAACAGATCCTCTCCCCCAAATTAATACTGGATCTGGGCCCTTCCGTGTGCCTGAAAGAACATCCTTCCAGTAAACCAAAGGTTTATGTTGTTGGTGTGGATTCCAGTGTCTGTCTCCAGCCGAATATCCTTTAAAATCCAAAGTTAAAAAATTTAAAGTAAAAAGGGCAATGGCAAATCTGCCCTTAGGATTTGTCCAATTTCCTTCTTTTTGTTTCAAAAGCATAAGTTTGAGTGTGCGATTAGCTCATTCAATTATACCTTGGCCTTGAGGATTATCTCGTGGCTACAATGTTGGGGAGTACAAATATAGAATATTTATATTATCACAGATAATTCTACTAGACATCGAATCACTTTCCTCTCAGGCTTCATGTTTCTAGACTATTCTAATGCTTTTACCATGTCTTTGAACAGCAGTCATACTCCTCCAATTATTCTACAACACCAAATGACCTCCAACCCCTTGATAATATCACTTGCCTTCTTTTAATGTATTAATTTCCTGTTGCTACTATAACAAAACATGACAAAACTAGTGGCTTAAAAATGACAAATATACTAGCCGGGCGTGGTGGCGCATGCCTGTAATCCCAGCACTTGGGAGGCTGAGGCAGGAGGATCATGAGTTCAAAGCCAGCCTCAGCAATGGCAAGGCACTAAGCAACTCAGTGTGACCCTGTCTCTAATAAAATACAAAAAAGGGCTGGGGATATGGCCCAGTGGTCAAATGCCCCTGAGTTCAATCCCCGGTACCAAAAAAAAAAAAAAAAAAAAAAAAAAAAAAAAAAAAAAAAAAAAAGACAAATATACTATCATACAATTCTGCAGATGAAAAGCTCCCAAACTAGCCATTTTCCAGCTTCTAGACACTGCCTACATTCCTTGGCTCATGGCCCCTTTCTCCATCTTCCAAGCTAGCAGCATAGCAATTTACAATTTCTCTCTGACTCCCCATCTTCTGCTTCCATAGCCACATGATCTTCTCTGACTGACCTCCCTGCCTCTCTCTTATAAGGACTCTGTAATTAGATTAGTTTGGTTTTTTTTTTTTTTTTTTTTGGTAATCCAGTATAATCTCATGTCCAGATCCATAAATTAATTACATCCTCAAAGTCCCTTTTACCATGTAAGGTAAGAAATTCACTGATCCAAGGGATTAGGATATGGGCATCTTTGGGGACTGTTATTCAGCCTGTCACAGGCAGTCTTCCCCAGTGACATCTTTTTTTCTTCAAGGACCAGTACTTCACAGAATATGTAATACACTGGTACCCAAAGGATGTATACAAGTGGAGAAGAATATCTTAAAATCTTATTATCTGCCTCCAACCTTTGTTGAAATACCAAAATTTGATTGTTCTGACTTCTCAAAATATGATTACGGGAGGACAGTGGTGCAGGAGTATATTATATGTAAGACAAACCCACAGCTAACTTGGTGTCCTGTCAGAGACATGGTAAAAGTTATTTCAGGGCTGATCTCTGCCAGGTTTTCTTCTCAAAAATACACACTTGTGCACATGCACACACATGCATGGAGACTTGATATATTAACCAAAGCAAGAAAAAGAAAAAAATTTCTAGTTGTAAAAAGGCAAGAAAAAGAAGTGGCATATAAATTGGAAAAGATCAAGTTAACACTGGCTCTATTTGTATAAGACCTGATCATTTACATAGAAGATCCCAAGGAATCTTTTAAAACGTCTCTTAGAACTAATAATTGAACCCAGAAATCAGTCATATTTTTATATACAAAAGATATGGAAATGTAAAAATAATTCCATGCTATCATTCCTAATTGCTCCAAAGGAAAATTAAATACTTAGGCAAAAATTTAAGAAAACATGCACAGGACCTATATATGGAAAGTTACAAAATACTGATGAAAGAAATCAGAACCTCAATAACTGGAAACACTTAACTGTGTTCATGGATTGGAAAACTCAACATAGTAAAGATGTCAATTCTCCCCAGATTGATCTATAGATTAATTAGATCCCTATTCAAAACCACAGCAAAGGGCTGGGGTTGTGGCTCAGCGGTAGAGCGCTCGCCTAGCATGTGCGTGACCCGGGTTCAATCCTCAGCACCACGTAAAGACAAGTGCATTGTGTACAACTAAAGCAAATAAATAAATATTTTTTTAAAAAAAAACACAGCAAAGATTTTTATATTCACAAATAAGCTTAGTATAAAATTTATATGGAAAAGCAAAGCACCTAGAGTAGCTAAACAATTTTGGAAAAGAATAAATTAGGGAGAATCATTCTTTCTTATGTGAAGGCTTAGTATATAGCTATAGCAATGAAGAGTATGGTAGTGGTGTTTGGAAGACACATAAATCAATGGAAAAAAATAGAGAACCTAGAAATAAACCCATACAAATTGACTCAACTGATTTTTTTTCCATTTTTAATTTGTTCTTTTTATATATACATGATAGTACAATGTATTTTGACATATTATACATGGAGCATAACTAATTCTAATGAGGATCCTATTCTTTTTTTAAATTCTAATTTGTTATACATTCAACTGATTTTTAAATATTTATTTAATTAATTTATTTTTATGTGGTGCTGAGGATCGAACCCAGTGATTCACATGGGTAAGACAACCCAAGCCTTACTGAGCTTCAACCCAAGCCCCCCCACCAACTGATTTATGACAAAGCTGTAAAAGTAATTCAATCAAGAGAGGTAATCTTTTCAACAAATAGGGTGGGAACAATTGACATCAATAGGCAAACAAAACAAAACAAAAAAGTCAACTTCAACTGCCTACCTTATACAAAATTAACTGAAAATGGTTCATAGACTTAAATGTAAAGCATGAAACTATCCACTTTTTAGGAAACTAAAACACAGGACAAAATTTTCATGATCTTGGGCCCAATAAAGTGTTCTTAGGTTTGATACCAAATGCAAGACCCATAAAAGGAAAAAATCCATTAAATTGAACTTCATCAAAACTAAAAAAAGTTTTGCTCTATGTAAGATTCTATTAAAATGATGAAAAGTCAAGCTGCAGACTGAAAGAAAATATTTGCAACCCATGTATCTGACAAAGGACTCATCTAGAACATATAAAGAAATCCTAACGCTCAACACAATCCAATTAGAAAATGGACAAAAGAGATGAACAGACATTTCACCAAAGAGGATAAACAGATGGCAAACAACACATGAAACTATTTTAACATCATTAGCTATCAGGGAAATTCAAATCAAAGCCACAATGAGATATCACTACATGCCTATCAGAATGACTAAAAAAAAAAAAAAAAAGTAGCAGTACCAAATGCGGGAAAGGATACAGAGAAACTGGATCACACATACATTGCTGGTGTTCTTCAATGGATTAATGGTTAAATGAACTATAATACATCCATGCCAGAAAATGCTACTCAGCCGTATAAAGAAATAAAGTTATTTGTTCATGTAATATGTGAATAAATCTTCTAGGAATTTTGCTGCATGAAAAAAAGCCAATCTTAAGGGATTACATACTGTATGATTATTTATATAAAATTCTTAGAATGAAAAAAATATAGGTAAGGAACAGATTAGTGGGTTCCAGGGGTTAGGCAATGGGGCAGATAAGAAATTGGGCATGGTTAACAAAGGGTAGCAGGAAGGATTCTTGTGGTAGTACAGTTCTCTAGTGTCAGTGGATAAATGAACCTTCACATGTGATAAATTTGCACAGAACTAAATAAACAGGCACATAAACACAAATTATTATAAGTAAAAAAGTGGATGGGTGGTAGCAATATCCTGGTTGTAATATTATAGTATAGTTTTATAAAACGTTATCATAGAGTGAAACTGGGTAAAGGGTTCATAGTATCTCCATGTATTATTTTTTACAATTACATGTGAATCTGAAGTTATCTCAAAATAAAAAATTAAATTAAAAAAAGATAAAGACAAAAATTGGGGGCTTGAACGTTTTGCCAGAAACAGGACTAAGGAATCTGACTTATTGTGTAGACATGAAAGTAATTGGCCATTTGACTACTGGACTAAAAAAACAATGATGCCCAAACCTGGGTATGCAGCACCTTAGAAAGGCTCTAATATTACAAAGAAATATTGTTCATCTTCTGTAAATTCCAGTAATCAAGATCAAGTGAAAATCACTTTAATGAAAAAACAGGAATTCACTATATAAATGTTCAGACTAGAGAGCAGCACTTGGAATTCAAAATAGGATTTCTTTTTTTTTTTTTTTTTTTTTTTTTTTATGGTTACCGGGGATTGAACTCAGGGGCACTCGACCACTGGGTCACATCCCCAGACCTTTTTTGTGTTTTATTTAGAGACAGGGTCTCACTGAGTTGCTAAGTGCCTCGCCATTGCTGAGGCTGGCTTTGAACTCGCGATCCTCCTGCCTCAGCCGCCCAAAGAGCTGGGATTACGGGCGTGCGCCACTGCGCCCGGCTAAAATAGGATTTCTTAATCCATCTCCACCCCAGCCTTTTTTTTTTTAATACTGGTGATTGAACCCAGAGACACTTAACCACTGAGCCACATCCCCAGCCCTTTCTATATTTTATTTTGAGACAGGGTTGCTAAGTTGTTTAGGGCCTCACTAAATTGCTGAGGCTGGCTTTGAACTTGTGAATGTCCTGCCTCAGCCTCCCCAGTCGCTGGGATTACAGGGGTGTGTTAACATGTCTGGCTTCACCCCAGCCTTTCTAAAACAGGAATCACAGGCTTGCTTATTGTTCATGAGGGCAAGATACTACGCCTTTATGGGCCTGATAACTCAGAACAGTGAAAAGCTGCCACCCCTAACCCTAAGCAGTCAGTCAGAAGCTCTGACCACAAGAGAAACTAGGAGGGAAGTAGAGACTCCAGATGATTGGCTACACACCCCATTCCATTGCTAAGACAAGGCCTCTAGACTACCTTCTTCTTCAATTTGACTCCTTCTTTAGGAAGAGCCTAGAGAGTTTCCATCACCTTTTCATGTCTGTTCTTCAGACCTGGAGCAAGTTTTTTTCTTTTTTTAAAGTTTTGTTTATTTATTTTTATGTGGTGCTGAGGATTGAACCCAGGTCCTCACATGTGCTAGGTGAGCACGCTCTACCGCTGAGCCACAACCCCATCTCATGGAGCATCTTGAACTTATCACTATACTTGATTTTGCAGAGAACTAAACAATAGGGAAAGTATATTTTTTACTTTTTGAAAATTTAACTTTCAAGTTATATAGAAAAATTGACAGTAGCAGCATACAGGTCTATGAATTATAACACATATATAGATTTGTAAAATCAATACTACAATGGGGATACAGAATTGGTTCCTCTACCTCCCAGACTTCCTTGTACTGTCCCTTTGTGTAAATACACCATTCTTCCACCTCCAAATCCTGGCAAACACTGATGTGTTCTCCATCACTATAGTTTTGTCTTTTGGGGAATGTTATGTAAATGGTATCATACAGTAGGTCAATGAAACCAGCTTCTTTCAGCACAATTTCTTTCAAATTCATCACATTGTTGCATCTATCAATAGCATATTTCTTCTCATTTTGTAAAACAACTGACATTTATTTACATGTTTTTAATCCAGTACTTAATCTCTTCTTCTGGTGAAAAGAAAGTAAAGGCAAGAAGTAGAATGTAATTTCCAAACAAGCATTATAGAGTTCTTTTTTTAAGTTTCTTTTAATTTTTAATTTTTTAGTTATCAATGGACCTTTATTTTATTTACTTATATGTGGTGCTGAGAATTGAACCCAGTGCTTCACACATGAAAGGCAAGCACTCTACCACTAAGCTACAACCCCAACCCCTTAAACTTTTATTTATTTATTTTTATGTGGTGCTGAGGGTTGAACCTAGTGCCTTATATGTGCTAGGCAAGCACCCTACCACTGAGACAGAACCCCTGCCCCAGCATTATAGAGTTCTAAAATTAGAAAGCTGCATCTCCAACTCCTTGAACTATCCTCAGATCAATATTCTGATCAACTACAAAACCTACCAGGACAGCAGCAGGCACCAAATTTTCATACATACATATAATTCTTGTCAGGAGCCTCTGTGTTTTTCTAGAACTAGTCTCACATAAGGAACACATACACCTTTGGGAAATAAAGTTTGAAGTTCTTAGATTGCCCTCCAGAATACCTCAAAAAATGTCTCTTGCTAAAATTTAAGCATGGCTGAACTTTCCACTATTAGAATGACTCATTTGGCCTAAGGAATTTCAGAGGATCTCTTTAACAAAGGCACATGTATCACTTAAGAGGCCACTCCATTAGGAAGCTGGGCCCTGAAAGATTAGAGCAATACCTATTTTAGAAAGTATTTTTTAACTTGTCAATGGACCTTTATTTTACTCATTTAATATGTGTTGCTGAGAATTGAACCCAGTGCCTCACACATGCTAGGAAAGTGCTCTACCACTGAGCTACGACCCCAGCCCAAATGATACCCTTTTATTTGAGGTATAGGAAAGGTCTGGAGTGTTGCTTCTTAATAAGGAATGGGAACCCCAGCTGAAATTAGGAGTTGAGACAGGGAAGAGGCCTAACCAGGTCTCAGCCAGAGGAACTAGGACCCAGGGAAGTTGGATAGAAGGGGAGAAAAGTGTCAAAGGAGGACTCGGGACATACTAGAACAAACTTTGCCTATTTTGTAAATAAGCCTAGATCATGCCATTATGGGCCCCACTATTGAGTTGGATAGCTGGTGCCTTGTTTGCATTTGTCTCTTCTACCTACTAAATAAACACTAAATCTAAGCCTTGAAACTCATCTCAGTAAAAAGTTTGTTTATGAATCTTATGTACTTAGTCAGAATAAGGGATAAGGGTACCTTCTGATTTTGCAAGAGATTTTTTAAAATAATTATTTATTTGCCTTAGTTGTACACAATGTGGGTTTTTTTTTTGGTACCGGGGATTGAACTCAGGGGCACTCGACCACTGGGCCACATCACCAGCCCTTTTTTGTATTTTATTTAGAGACAGGGTCTCACTGAGTTGCTAAGTGCCTCGCCATTGCTGAGGCTGGCTTTGAACTCGCGATCCTCCTGCCTCAGCCTCCCAAAGTGCTGGGATTACAGGCGTGCGCCACCGTGCCTGGCTATTGTGGTTTATTTTTACGTGGTGCTGAGGATCGAACCCGGGCCGTGCGCATGCTAGGCGAGCGCTCTACCACTGAGCCACAATCCCAGCCCCTTGCAAGAGATATTTTATCTTTTTTTAGTTTCCCCTCCTTTTGTGTTTATAACTTTTCCCTTCTCTCCCCAAAGGCAAGCCCCTCTTGAAAGGCCTACTTGTAAAAGGACCTCAACTGCAGTTTCTGTAAGGGAAGGGATTCAGGCTTAGGTGGCAGGATTTTTCCTGGAACAGAGGACTATTGAACAATCCTTGCATGCTGCATCCAGGAAGTGAATTTCCCCTCTAACAAGGATTAACCAGGGCCTTATTCTTATCACTAATGTTATATTACAACCTTCCTCCACCCCACATAGACACTCATAACTAGTTAAGTAAGGAGTATAGGTCCAGTAATGCAGCTAAATTCCTGTCAATTAGCCAGTGCTCAACCATTGGTAAATAAGTAGATTGTGCTTTAATTGACACTTCTTTAATCTAATGGTTTATAAAACAGATGGCTCCTTGTTTTATTCATATATAAGTGACTCTTAGTACATCAAAAGGATGTTTAAAACAACAAAGGAATAATCAAAAGCGCAATTTATCACCTTGGTTCTTAACAGACTCAAACCACATAATGACAGCAGCCCTTGGTTAAAGAAGCAAAATGACAGATTGACAGTAGAAATATTGAGGCAGGCAGTCTCCTTCCTGAAGGGTTCTGGCCATGATACGTGTATACCAGGCAAGTGTGCTTAGGTGTGGTCCAGGAAGCAGAACTGAGAATTAAGATATTCCAAACCTTTTCAAATTAATAGTCAGAAGGGACGTATTCTTTGAGAAGTCAGAAGGGAAGTGCTCTTTGAGAAAGAGCAGAGGTAAAATACACCTAGGAATCTGGTAAGACATTTTTTGAGATGCAAATGAGAGTGGGAAAGAAATGTATATTTAGAATTCCTGCATTTAGGACCCTTTCATGTTGAGGCATGAACATTTTCAACTGGGACAGCAACCTCCTCTCCATTTTTGTTGATCTAATTTTCCATTTCAGTTGCTATTTCTCTGTACCCAGCCCTGCTGTGGGGCTGCACACTAATTATCTCATGGTGGTGATACCATCTGCTGAAAAAGCTGGCGGCTGAGCAGTCCCCAGTTTCCAAAATTGTGGCCTGCCTCTACCTGCCCTAGTATATGAAGCAGAAGGCAGTGTGATGTCCCAGGTACCTTACTCAGGGGACTGAATCAGCTTCACAGGTTGAAGTAGAAACGTAGAACTTAACCAATTCTCTGAGCTGGAGCATCTGCCTGTGGTGTTCAGTACTGAAGCTTTGAGACTCAGCATATGTCTACACATTGCTGAAGTGGTAGACCAGATGTCAATGGTCAATTTAGTTAGAGTAGTTAATTGGGTTATCAGGCATGTGAGCTTCATGGTCCTGGTTCTGATATAAAGGAACTAGTTAATTACTTGGTTGCTGTTTTTACTTCTATCACTGGTCACATGGATACACATAAAAAGCTTTTTGGGCCGGGCCTGGTGGTACACGCCTATAATCCCAGCACTTTGGGAGGCTGAGGCAGGAGGATCACAAGTTCAAAGCCAGCCTCAGCAATGGCGAGGCACTTAGCAACTCAGTGAGACCCTGTCTCTAAATAAAAATACCAAAAAGATCTGGGGATGTGACCAGTGGTCAAGTGCCCCTGAGTTCAATCCCGGTACAACAACAACAACAGCAAAAAAAAAAAAAAAAAAAAAAAAAAAAAAAAGCTGTTTGGTCACAAGAGTGTGAGAGGGTATAGATGATTCAGAATAATCCCATCCTCAACCCTGGAGAAGGAGCAGAACATGGTTTATTCATAGATCAGTTTTATCATATTTTCATAGAAAGAACAACAGGATTTGATTCACAATCCCTGTCCAAAAGCATTTTTAACCTTCAGAATAGAAGTAACAACGGAGGTGGTACACTGGTAAATTGTTCCTAGCTGGCAATATGGAGGAAGGTGGACAGCTTGCACTGTCCCTAGTTTAATTTCCACCCAGTGAAGATTTAAAGGTTTGACAAGAAGAGTGGTGAGTTGAGACAGTATTTACACAACTTTCTTTTACATATATTAAAATATTCTCATATATGTATATCTTTATTTTTATTTATTTATTTATATGTGGTGCTGAGGATTGAACCCAGTACCTCACACATGTTCTACCACTGAGCTGCAACCCCAGCCCCTTAAAATATTCTTAATGCTTATGTCAACAGTGAGGGAACTTATACAGAGAAAACAATTTCACTGTCTTCTCAAAAGATAATAGAGTTGGGGAATAAATCATGAATTGATCAGGAAAAGAAGGTGGTTTGAGTTTTCCCCTTTTGAGCTATTGATCTTTGATCTCAAGAGAACTTATCATTTCTATTGTGCAGTTGAGCACTGATAAAAGAAGCAAGAGATCAATCATATTTCCTCCTGTGACTCTCACTTACTTTTACTTGACCATATTTTGAGATTGTCCAGGTCTGGGGATTTTCTCCTCTTCTCATGAGCTTAAAAAGAATATGGGTCTGGGGTTGTGGCTCAGTGGTGGAGCACTTGCTTTGCATGTGTTGCACTGGGTTTGATTCTCAGCACCACATAAGAATAAAATAAAGTGAGCTGGGGTTGTGGCTCAGCGGTAAAGCGCTCGCCTAGCAAGAGCGCGGCCGGGTTCGATCCTCAGCACCACATAAAAATAAAACACAGCCGGGCGCAGTGGCGCACGCCTGTAATCCCAGCACTTTGGGAGGCTGAGGCAGGAGGATCACGAGTTCAAAGCCAGCCTCAGCAATGGTGAGGCACTTATCAACTCAGTGAGACCCTGTCTCTAATAAAAACACAAAAAAGGGCTGGGGATGTGGCCCAGTGGTCAAGTGCCCCTGAGTTCAATCCCCGGTACCACGAAAAAAAAAAAAAAAAAAACACATTGTGTTCAACTAAAGCAAACAAATAAATTTAAAAAAAAAGAATAAAATAAAGTTATTGTGTCCATCTACAACTAAAAATATTTTTTAAAAAATATGGTCAGCTTCTAGTCATTTGTCTAGAAGGGCAGTTATAGCTACATGAAAAGTAGAGATAAATGAGAAGTCAAATAATCATAGGCTGTTACAACCAAAGGCGAAATTACCAGGCTAGAACAGAAACCCAAAGAGGGTCATGATTCCATTCCTGTTTATTTTCCAAACAAAGTATGGTATATGACTATTGCTAGATACTTTCCTTTATCATTATGATTTGTAAAGATTATTAGTTGGCATTCCTGGGGCATGTAGCCAATTAGGTGTTAAGGAGAATAGATCCAGAGCTATACAAATGATAGGAAAAGGTAGACCCAAACTAACCATTCATCCTGAATGATCAGATCAGGGGTCAATTATAGCTTTCATTGTTAAATGTTGGCATTTTCCTATGTTCTGTCTGTGGCCTTCTTTTCTTCTATTAAGAGTAGTTCTATGCAGGAGCCCTGTTTGGGGAGATGGCTAAGATTGCGGTTGACTACGGGCCATGGAGATGTTTGGGCATTGCTGCCTTCTGTAGTCTCACGGGACTTGGCCCGGGATCTCGCGGGACTTGGCCCGGGATCTCGAGAGACTTGAGCCGAGATTGCTGATCGGGTCTGCGCCATTTGGTGTGTTGGTTTTTTTGGTGGTGTGTGTGGTGCGTGTTAAAGTCGTTGTTAGAGCCAGAGAGAAAAGTTATCAGAATAAAAAGCCTATTTCCAGTTCGCCTCTGAACTTCTTTCCGCGGCTTTGTTGCTCCAAGCGGCCATCGCTTCAGGCGGCGACAGTTCTAGGGCTGGGGTTGTGGCTCAGCGGTAGAGCACTCACCTAGCACGTGTGCGGCTCGGGTTCAATCCTCAGCATCACGTAAAAATAAATGCAATTGTGTACAACTAAAGCAAATAAATAAATATTTTAAAAAAAGAGTAGGTCTAGGGGATGGAGTTGTAGCTCAGTGGTAGAGCACTTGCCTAGCACATGTGAGGCACTGGGTTCAATCCTCAGCACCACATTACAAATAAATAAATAAATAAATAAATAAATAAATAAATAAAGGTATTATGTCTATCTACAACTATGTATTTTAAAAGAGTAACTCTATATTAAGGGTTGGTCTGATGTAAAATATAAGACAAACTCTGAGTTGAAAAGTTATCACTGCATTTTTTATGATTTTCTGCCTCTCTTGGAATTTAAAATGTCCCTTTTCCAGTTCAATACCAACCTCTTCACCTACCTTAAAATTCTCTGCTTTTCCATTATACTGTCTACTACATTTGTACTCTCAACAAAACATCTGTGTTGTTTTAGTAGAAGCAAACAAAATTTTTCCCTGGTGTCCCCCTCACCAATTATGTTGTCAGCCAAGCCTCTTGAAAGAATACCTATATGTGATGTTCTACTTCCTTCCTTTCCATTCACCTTAATGCCATATCCAATGGACACCTTTTAGATTTTTTTTTCAGTGATCTTTTTCTGTAGGATTCAGCTATGTTAAACCATTCCCCTGTTTGAAACTCTCTTTTCCCTGGTTTTTATTAAACCACTCTCTCCTGATTCTTCCATTCCTTTGACTATTCCTCAAGGATCTTATTTGACATTAGTTATTTTGGGGTCAAATCTCTTTTATTGGAATACTTCCCAACCTGTACTCTCATGAAGGAGTGGTAAATCACAGGATATGGCCAGCTGGACTAGGGATAAATATCTAACCAGAGGTAGATGCCTGACTTGCAGGGGTCCATTCTATCTCCCCAAAAATGCAGTAAAATGAGGGAGCTGACAGTAGGAATCCAGGCTGGTAGGTCACATAGATTCAGAGACTGAAGCTACCATTTTGGCCATGTGAGTGACAGTGAATAGGAGGCACTATTTGGCAGAGTCTTGGGGCATGGAGAATAAGGAAAGGAGATTATGAGCCAGAGTAATATATGGAATAGGAGGAGGATGGAGAAGAGAAGAGAGATGAAATAGAATAAGAGGGATAGAGGAAAGTGATGAGAGGGACAGTACATGGGAGGGAATTCAGAAACTTTCTAGGTTCTGTGGGTACCTGTGCTTGCTGTGTTTAATTGCTGTGCAATTCCCCTGTATCCTTATAATAACTCTGTTTATTACTTTGTTTTAGAGGGTTATTATTTCTTGCAACCTTTCGCCTCAGGCACCTCTTTTTCCACAAACTCCTCAAGTTCTCCCTGAGAGAGAGAGAAATAAAAAAAAATAGTTTGTAAATGTTTTTATTTCTATCAATCTCATACATGCTCATAGGTTAAAAAAATAAGAATACCAAAGGCATATAATGATAACCAGAAGTGTCTATGCTCAGCCCTTTTCTGTTTCCCAAAACAATCACTCTTTTGTTAGCGTATTTACCTTATTTATTTATTTAAAATAATTTTAGTTGCAGATGGACACACTATTTTATCTATCTATCTATTTATTTTATGTGGTGCTGACAATTAAATGCAGTGCCTCCCATGTGCTAGGCAAGCACTCTACCACTGAACTACAGCCCCAGCCCTTTACCTCATTTATTTTAACAAATATTTTCTTGCTATTTTATTATTGTGGTAAGATATGTGTGGTCTAAAATTTTACCAATTTAACCACTTTAAGTATACATTTTAGTGGTATTAAGTACATTCGCATTACTGTACAGCTATCAACACCATCTATCCCCAGAATTTTTTCATCATCTCAAATTGAAACTTTATACCTATTAAAGAATAACTTCTGCTGGACGTGGTGGCACACACACCTGTAATCCCAGTGGCCAGGAGGCTGAGGCAGGAGGACCACAAGTTCAAAGCCAGCCTTGGCAACTTAGTGAGGGCCTAAACAACTTAGTGAAACCCTGTCTCTAAAAAATGAAAAGGGCTGGGGCTGTAGCTCAATGGTTGAGTGTGCCTGAGTTCAATCCCTAGTACAAAAAAAAAAAAAAAAGACTAACTTCTTATTCTGTCCTCCCAGCCTCTGGTAACCACTATTCTGCTTTCTTCATGCATTTAACTTTCCTAGGTACCTCATAGAAGTGGACTTGTATTTGTCCTTTTTTGTCTGGCTTATTTCATTTAGCATATGTTCAGTTTATCTACATTATACCATATGTCAGAATTTCCTTTCTTTTTAATGCTGAATAATATTTCATTTTATGCATATACCACATTTCATTTATCCATTCATCTGCAGAGTGGCATTTGGCTTGTACCCACCACCTTTTGGCTATTATGAACATGCTGCTATGAACTCAGGTGTGTGTAAATATATGTGTGTGTGTGTGTGTGTGTGTGTGTGTGTGTGTGTGTATTCCAGCTCTGCATTTTACTTCTTTTGTGTATGTAATCAGGAGTGGTCAACCTTAGGACAACCTTGTTTTCCTATCTTGACTATTGTGAACAATGCTGTGAATCATTACTGATTTGAGGTAGACACTTTTTTGGGGGCTGCGGGTACTGTGGATTGCACTCAGTGGCACTCAATCACTGAGTGACATCCCCAGCCCTATTTTGTATTTTATTTAGAGACAGGGTCTTGCTGAACTGCCTGGCGCCTCAGTTTTGATGAGGCTGGCTTTGAAGTTGTGATCCTCCTGCCTCAGTCTCCGGAGCTGCTGGGATTCCAGGCCTGTGCCACTGTGCCTGGCTTGAGGTATACACTTTTTAAACATCATCTCCTGACTCCATATTACAGTAGCTGAGGATTCATCCATCTAAGTATTTTCTAGCTCCTGTATGTTGATTACTTCTCATCTATATCTCCAGTCCTGATCTTGGCCTTGAGCTTCAGGCTACTTTTATCCAAATGTTTGCTGCATATCTCTATCTAAGGTTAAACTCAGTGTATAAAAAACATGATTAACAAACTTTCTCCTACCATATCCCCCAAACATTCTACTCTTTGGGGTTATTATAATGTCCCCTATCTCAGTGAATGTTAACAATATATTACCCAAACAGGGAATCTGGAAGCTATTGCAAACTGCCCTGGATCGTACCCACTTAATAGATCACTAAGACTTCCTGGTTTTACCTCTTAATTATTTCTTGACTTCATTCTCTTTTCTCTTTACTGTCACATCCTAGTTTATATTTTGTTATATCTATATTTTGTTGTTGCACAACTTACATTTTAATTTTGTTTTTATTTATTTTATTCATTTATTTATATGTGGTGCAGAGAATTGAACCCAGTGCCTCACACATGCTAGGCAAGTGCTCTACCACTGAGCCCCAGCCCCAGCCCTTAATTTTGTTTTTAAATGGTTTGATCAAGATATCATTAACATATAAAAGTTTCATCTATTTAAGGTACATACTTTGATGTTTTGATATACACTGTGAAATGATCACTAAAATCAAGATAATTAACATATGTATTTTACCTCTACATAGTTATTATTTTGAGTATGTTGAAATTCAACTTTAAGATCTATCCTTTTAGCAAAGTATAAGCATTAATTATAATATTGTTAACTGTTGACACTGTGTTATATATTAGATTTCCAGAACCTATTCATCTTGCATAACTGAAACTTTGTACCTTTTGACCAATAATACCTTATTTCTTCCGCCTTGCAGTCCCTGGCAATTTCCATTCTACTCTTTGCTTTTATGAATTTGACTATTTAAGATTCTGCATATAAATGAGATCATATAGCTTTTCTCTTTCTGTGTCTTGCTTATTTCACTTAGTATAATGTTCTCCAGCTCCTGTCATATTCTGAATATTATTGCACTGTGTGTATGTATCTTATTTTTATCCATTCATCAATCAAAGGACATTTAGGTTGCTTTTATATCTCAGCTCTCATGAATAATGCTGTAATGTTCAGGGGAGTGCAGATATCTGTTTGCAATCCTGATTTCAATTCCTTTGGATATATGCCAGAAGTTGGATTGCTGAATCATATGGTGGTTCTATTTTTAATTTTTTGAGGAACTTCTATATTAATTTCCATAATGATTGCATTAATTTACAATTCTTACCAGTAGTGTATGAGAGTTCCCCTTTCTTCACATCTTCATCAACACTTGTTACCTTCAGGCTTTTTGATAATAGCTGTCCTAATAGGTTTGAGGTGAAATCTCATCATGGCTTTGACTAACATATATTTGATGATTAGAAATATTAAGGACCTGGTCACATACCTGTCACCATTTGAATTTCTTCTCTGTAGGAGTGTTCATTTAGGTCCTTTGCCCACTTTTAAATTAGGTTATTTGTATTGATACTGAGTTGTATGAGTTCCTTTTTAAATTTGGATCTTAATCCCTTTTTTGATTTATGTTTTCAAATATTTTCTTCAATTCCTTAAATTGGCTTTTCATTTTGTTGATTGTTCCCTTTGCTGTATATAAAGTTTTTAGTTTGATGTAATCCCTCTTCATTTCTGTATTTTCTATTGTTACCTATGCTTTTGGTGTCACATTCAAAATATCATCACTAAGACTAATGTCAAAAGGTTTTTTTTGTGGGCTTTGGGTGTAATTCAGTAATATAGTGCTTGCCAAGCACATGTGAGATCCTGTGTTTCAAGCCATCCATGGGCTGTGTGTGTGAGCTATGCACATTTGAGTGTATGAGGGGACTGGTCTGGTGTTGCATGCTGATTGGGCTGTGTGACATGAATGTGCCTTTCCTCTTGCTCTGACTATGATCCCACACAGCACCTGAGATGGGTGTGACTTGCCAAGATGTCAATCAATCTGCTGACTCCAAGACATCACAAAGCAAGATTCCACCTTCGAAACCCTATTCCCTGCCTTATTTGGTGAATAACATTCCTTCAAACCTCCCTTGTGTGTGTCCCCTCTATAAAATAAAATGAATCCGGGTGCATGCTCTCTTTCCAGCACTGCCTAGGGTGGAGCTGACCCTTGGGGTCACTGAGCAGTCCCGGCCTCAACTCATTTTTGTGTGTTGCATGGTTTCTTTGCCTTTTTCTTGGTTATTGCTGCATCCAGCTCCTTTAAACCCAGCTCATTTCACCAGCCTGGCCAGCTGGCAACAATCCTGGGCTCTATCCCCAGAATTGCCAAAACAAGGGGTGGTGGTTTCTCTATCATTTCTCTTAGGTATTTATAGTTTCTGGGCTTTTTTAAGTAAGTAATACATTTTGAGTTGATTTTCATATATGGTGTGAGCTGGGGATCCAGTTTTATTCTCTTGCACATGGATATCCAGTTTTCTCAATTCCATTTGTTAAAAAGACTGTTCTTTTCTCCATTGTATATTTGTGGTACCCTTGTTGAAGATCAATTGATGATAATTGGGTGATCCCATTTATTTCTGGATCCTTTATTGTGTTCCATTGGCCTATATATCTATTTTTCATAACAGTACCATACTGTTTTTATTATTATAGCTTTCTAATGTAATTTGAAATCAATTAATATGATGCCTCCAGCATTGGTTTTCTTATTCAAGATTGCTTTATTTATTTAGTGTCTATCGTGGTTCCATATGAATTTTAGGATTTTTTTCCTATTTCTGTAAAAATTGTCATTGGGATTTTGATAGAGATTACATTGAGTCTATAGATTTTGGGGTAGTATAGATATTTTAACAATATAATTCTTCTAATCTGTGAACATGGGGTGTTTCCATTTATTCTTGTCTTTTAAATTTTCTTCTATTAATGTTTTATAATGTCCAGTGTAAGTGATTTTCACCCCTTTGGTTAAGTTAATTCCTAAGTATTTATTCATTTTGTTACTAATTTACATAGCATTGTTCTCTTACTTTCCCTCTGTAGAGTTTGTTATTAGTATATAAAAATCCTACTGATTTGGGTATGTTGATTTTATACGTGTGACTTCATTGAATTCATTTATTAGTTCTAACAGGATTTTTGTGGAAATTTTAGAGTTATCTATGTATTTGATCATGTCATCTATAAACATATAATTATACTTTTTCCTTCTGATTTGAATTTTTAAAATGTTTTTCTCTTGCCTAATAGCTCTAGCGAGGACTTCCAGAACTATGCTAATTAGCAGTGGGAATAGTAGGCATTCTTGCCTTGGTCAGTCCAGATCTTTCAGTTTTCCCCCATTGGTTATGATGTTAGAGATGGGTTTTTCACACATGGCCTGTATTATTATTATTATTTTTTTTTTGGTATTGGGGATTGAACTCAGGGGCACTCAACCACTGGGCCACATCGCCAGCCCCCCCCCCTTTTTTTGTATTTTATTAGAGACAGGGTCTCACTGAGTTGCTGAGGCTGGCTTTGAACTTGTGATCCTCCTGCCTCAGCCTCCCAAGTGCTGGGATTACAGGCGTGCGCCACCATGCCCAGCACCTGTATTGCTTTGAGGTAAGTTGCTTCTATACCTGTTTTGTTGAGCGGGTTTATTTTTAATCATTAAAGGATACAGAATTTTGTCAAATGCTTTTTCTATATATACTGAGATAACTGTAGTTTGTAGTTTTTGTCTTTCATTCTGTTAGTGTGCTATGTGACACCTTGATTAATTTCCCTGTGTTGAACCATCCCTGCACCCCAAAGATAAATCCTACTTTTAGAAGTGTCTGATCATTTTAAAGAGCTGTTGAATATGGTTTCTTAGCACTTTATTGAGGGTTTTTGTATCTTTGTGCTTCAGAAAATATTGCTCTGTAGTTTTCTTGTGTTGTCTTTGTCTGCCTTGAAATTAGGATGATGCTGGCCTCATAAATTTAATTTCAGGTGTTCCCTCTTCATCATTTTGAAAGAGTATATAGTTGTTCATAATATATTGCCCTATGATGTTTTTATTTCTGTCATCTATTATTATGTCTTCCCTTTTATTTCTGATTTTTGAGTATTCTTTCTTTTTTTTCTTAGATTAGCTAAGGGTTTATTTTGTTTATCTTTTAATAAAAACTCTTGGTTTTGTTGATGAATTTTCTGTACTCTTAGAAATAATATTTTTTCAGCTTTATTTCAGCTGTAATCATTATTATTTCCTTCCTTCAGCTAACTTTGGATTGAGTTTGTTGTTTTTCTAGTTCCTTGAGTCGTAAAGTTAGGTTTTTTGATATCTTCCTTCTTTGTTAATGTAGGCATTTATCACTATAAAACTCACTCTTAGTGGTGATTTTGCTGCATCCTATAAGTTTTGTTAAGTTGCATTTGCATTTTCATTTATCTCAAGGTATTCTTTTGAAATTCCATTTTGATTTCTTCTTTTATCCCATGGTTATTCAACAGTGTGCTTTTTCCACATTTTTGGAAATTTTCCTTTTTTTCTCTCTGTTCCTGATTTTTAGTCTCTTTCCATTGTGATCTGAGAAGATACTTGGTATGATAATTTCAATCCTCTTAATTTTGTTAGAGCCTGTTTTATGACATAACATGTGATCTGTCCTAGAAAATGTTCCATGTATGCTTCAGAAGAATGTACATTCTGCTGCTGTGGGATTGGGAAAATTTTGCATGTATCTATGAGGCCCATCTGGTTTATAGTGTCTTTCAAGTTAGCTGTTTCCTTATTGATTTTCTGCCTGGGTATTCCATCCTTTATTGAAAGTGGGGTGTTGAAGTCTCCTGTTATTTTATTGCTGTCAATTTCTCTCTTCAGATCTGTCAATATTTGTTTTATGTATTTTGGTACTCTGATATTTGGTGCATATATATTTACAATAGTTACATTTTCCTGTTGGATTAACCCTTGATCATAATGATCTGTGTCTCTAATGACAATTTTTGACTTAAAGTCTATTTTATCTGAAAGAAGTGCAATTACTCCTGCTCTCTTTTGGCTACCATTTGCATGGAAATTTTTTTTCTATCCCTTCACATTTAGCCCATGTATGTCTTTGTATCCAAAGTCAGTCTTATAGACATTATAGCACTGCAACTTTTTAAAATCCATTTAGCCACTCTATGCCTTTTGATTAGGGAATTGAATTATTTATATTTAAAGTAATTATTGGTAGATAAAGACTTACTGTTATCATTTTGTTGCTTATCTTCTGTGTGTTTTGTAGTTTTATTCTTCCTTTCTTGTTCTTTTTTGTTATTGATTTTTTGTAATTTATCATCTATTATTTGAAGCACTGACTGCAGCTTCCTCCTAATTTGTCTCTTTGCCTCTATAATTGTTCTCCTTTAATCATATTGTAAATTAATCTAAGCCAATTGATCTAAGACAGTTAGCCTCTCACATCATAAAGTACTTTTCAATGAACATCAATAGTCTCTAATAACTAGAGGTAACTGTGGATTAGTCTTCTTCTCTCACAATCTCCCTACCAGGTAGTATGTTCTAATGGAAACAGAACTTCGACCCAGTTCTGCCAATCATACATGTTTTATTTTAGCAGTCAGACATAATCCCGCAACCTGTCTTCATAAGCTCCATTAAGTCCCATGAAGGAAACGTTCACTTGAAGCCTGTACAGTAGATCCCCAGTAGTAGTAGTTTAACTAAATGTCTAGTCAGAGTAGGCAACAGAATCTATCTTCCATTAACTATCCTGTTGTGGAACCTTGGGATTCCTAGACCGTGCCACTAAAGGGTCACCAGTTTCTTAGGCCTCATTCATGTGAAGGCAGACAGAAGTATTGATCCATATATCTAGAACACCATTTAGTTTCCCAATAGAAGACCCTTTATGCTAATGAAAAAACCCTGTCTTTGTGGATTTAGCTAGATTGTTTGAAGCTTTCCAGTAGCTGCTTCTGGAGTGTGGACTTGTAGTTGAAATCTTTTAGATGTGAACTAAGTGCTGTTGCAGCATGTTCCTTCTTGGGGGTATATATAACTACCCATAGGGTATATGTATATCTACATGTACACCTATATGTATAGGTGTGCATGTATCTCACACTGCACTGAGTATTTTAAAAATAAGTTGCATACCATATACTACAGTTACCCTTCATGTCTGCATGTCTGCATTATTCCGGGCATAAACTCTTCCTTTCTATTGTTCCCTATTGCCTATAAAATAAAGTTCAAATTCCTTCAAATGGCATACAGACTTTCCTAGACCTGACCCTTGTAACCTCCTCCTTCTTTTTTTTTTTAAGGGATTCTTTTTTAATATTTATTTGTTTTATTTGTACACAATGCCTTTATTTTTACGTGGTGCTGAGGATCAAACGCACACGTGCTAGGCGAGCGCTCTACCGCTGAGCCACAACTCCAGCCCCATATGGCCTCCTTCTTAGCATTTTATACTCTAGTTGAAAATTACCAATCTGCTTGTAGTTAGCTTCCACTGATGATGTTTTTGTATAGCTGTTTAGGCCCATGCTCTATCCCTGCCTGGGGCACCTTTCCCACCTTTCTTCCCCTGGCTCATTCTTACTCATCTTCTATGACTCAACTCAGACATCAGCTTTTACAAAAAGCATTTCCTATAACACTCTCAGAGTTAAGCTTGTTTATTTAACATTTGCATAGTGCTTATTTTGTGCCAGGAACTGTTCTAA
Source organism: Tamias sibiricus (assembly GCA_025594165.1). Lineage (NCBI taxonomy): Eukaryota > Metazoa > Chordata > Mammalia > Rodentia > Sciuridae > Tamias > Tamias sibiricus. Next base: position 109,558,168 of record CM046667.1, read on the forward strand.
GCACATTTAATCCTCACAACAACTCTATGAATTAGTCTCTATTATTATCCCACTTTATAGATGAGGAAGGTGAGGCACATAGAGGTTTAACTAGCCCACATTCATGTAATTTTTAAGTGGCAAATCCATACTTAAAACTGGGACCATTTGGGGCTGGGGTTGTGGCTCAGCAGTACAGGGCTCGCCTAGCCTTGCTTGGCCCAGGTTCGACCCTCAGCACCACGTAAAAATACAAAAAAGGCATTGTGTACTATTAAAATAAATAAATAAATAAATACTTAAAATCAAAAACTGGGGCCATTTGGGTTTGGAGTCTATATCCACATTCTCGTTGTTTGTTCTAGAGAAGGGAGTCTTGTTATGTTGCCCAGGCTAGTCTCAAACTCATGGGCTCAAGCAGTCCTTTCTCCACAGACTCCTGATCCATATATATATGGATCCATCTGAGTTGCTTAGGGGCTCACTAAGTTGCTGAAGCTGGCTTTGAACTTGTGACCCTCCTGCCTCAGCCTCCCAAGCTGCTGGGATTACAAGCGTGTGCCACCATGCCTGGTTCATATGTTCTTTTTTTGTAGCAGAGATTGAACTCCGGGGCACTCAACCACTGAGCCCCATTCCCAGCCCTATTTTGTGTTTTATTTAGAGACAAGTTCTCACTGAGTTGCTTAGCACCTCGTCATTGCTGAGGCTGGCTTTGAACTAACGACTTCCTGCCTCAGCCTCCTGAGCTGCTGGGATTACAGGCATGCACCAACGCACCCAGCCTCATATGTTCTTAATACATATGTTGTGCTGTTTTCCAGTGGTTCTTCCTCTGTATTCTCAAAGCACCTTAGGTGTATGCCTCTATGTTAGCATTCAGATTAATAATTTGAAAATATATTTTTGTGTATATGTATACTGCTCTACCATAAGATTATTAAAGCAATATAGTATACAATATAGAGGCAATATAGTATAGTGGTTAAGATTATAGAATTTGAAATTGGATAGTCCTGGGGTTATGTCTCATCTCTGCTGTGTGACCTTATGCATATTACTTAACGCTTTCTGTGATTTGTATTTTTTTTTTTTTTTTTTTCCATTTAAAGTGGTGCTAAGAATACCTCACTGGAAGGAATTAAATGGGATGATGTATCTAAAGCACCTGACAGAGTGTAAGAAATTCTTGGTAATGAACAATAACTAGTTATCTCTGCATCTCTAGTAACCAGCATGGTGCCTAGAAAACAGACATTCAAAAACTATTTGTTGAACTAAAGTATTATGGAAATATTTAGGATGACAGATATCTAAGTATATCTCAGTATGTATAACTTTAAAAATGATTACATTGTAGTGAAATTAAGCAGGATGAGCTGTTTTACTCTGTTAGGGAACCTATATGAGTTTTACCTTTAGAGGTTAGATAGTCCTATAAATCTTCAGCCATGCAACTAACAATCATATCACTCTGGTTCTTATAGCCATCAGTTTTTTAAAAAAATATTTATTTTCTCTAGTTGTACACAATGCAATGCATTTATGTTTACGTGGTGCTGAGGATGGAAGCCGGGCTGCGCACATTTGAGGCGAGCGCTCTGCCACTGGGCCACAACCCCAGCCCTAGCCATCAGTTTTAATACCAGCTTAGATGGGATAACTGGTTACTTTGAAGAGAATTTTCTTATCCTAAGTCATCTCATCATTCTTGGAAATGAAAGAGAGCCCCATTCCCATTGTTTCCTTTTGTCAAAACAAAGGCTTTAGAACACCTAGGGGCTATTCTCATTAGATTGGGGCTATTCTCATCAGATGGCTGACCTTTTAGGTTCTGATATTCATATGCAAATTTCCTTCCTAGTGTGGCCTGAGGCTTTGATTCTTTCTGCAAATTTCTTTTGTCTGGAGGTTCTTCAAAAGATTAGGCATGGAACCAGCATATAACCTGGCTATATCACTCCTCAGTATTTAATCTAAAGAATTGAAGTCTTGGTACTATAGTGGTAAAAGTATACCCTCGTGATTCTAGCAGCACAATTCACAATAGCCAAATTATGGAACCAGCCTAGGTGTCCATCAATGGAAGAATTGATAAATAAAATGGTATATATACACAATGGAATATTATTCAGCCATAAAGAACACAACTATGCAGCTGGGACTGTAGCTCAGTGACAAAGTGCTTGTCTTGCACATGTGAGGCCCTGGGTTCAATCCTCAGCACCACATAAAAATAAATAAAATAAAGGCATGCTGTCCATCTACAACTACAAAAAAATTTTTTTAAAGGACACAACTGTGTCATTTGCAGGGAAATGGATGGAACTGGAGAACATCATCTTAAGCAAAATAAGTCAAACTCAGAAGGTCAAGGGTCATATGTTTTCTGTCATATGTGGAAGCTAGAGAGGAAAAAGGAAAAGAAAGATGAGGGCAACTCTCATGAAAGTTAAAGGGAGAACAGTAGAGAAAAGGGACAGTGGTAGGAGGTGGGGAGGGAAGGGGATGTGCTGGGGAGTGATACTGGTCAAATTATAATGTGCATGTATGCATATGTAACAACAAATCCCATTATTATTTATAACTATAATGCACCAATAAAATTTTATTTGTCAAATATGTGAAAAATACAATTATCATACATGCTCATGTCACCTTTGGAGAGTGAGCCCAAGGTATAAATTAAGTGCCTAACTTCTTATATCTAAGAGTAACAGAAACACTAGAATACACATACATGTCATTTCCAGAAAATAATACATCTCTGTAAGATACTAGGAGAATGAAAGCACCTAAGACAGACTTTTGTGGCTAACTCAGAGCTAAGGAGAAACCTTCTTTGTGTTCAACTGGCAGATCTTTCTATGATACCTGAACTTACTTCATTTAAGAGATAGTCTAGTTGCCATTTGTTTCAAGCAGCTTAGGCCATCCAGATATGTTCCTTATACCATTGATAATCTCTCTCTTTTTTTAATATTTATTTATTTGTTTTAGTTGTACACAATGCCTTTATTTTTACATGGTGCTGAGGATCGAACCCAGGCCACGCACATCCTAGGCGAGTGCTCTACCGCTGAGACACAACCCCAGCCCCACCATTGATAATCTCTTACCCAAGGAACTTGCAGGGCCTCTAGGTTGACCCTATTACCATCAGTGATCACAACTCATAATTTTAGGTGGAGAAAGAAAGTGGAAGAAATTGAACTGAACATGTAATAATTCCAATCATGGCCTAAAATCCGGCAGTTTTATTAAATTTCTGATAGTTTATGTTGTCAATTTTCTTTTTTCCCTAAAAACTAGTGTATAACCCCCCTATACACACACTAAAAAACAAGTCTTACTAGTTGAAGATTCTGTATTCTCAGGGGCTGAGGGAATTTGATATGAGGAAATGACGAATATAGTTAGGTGTTTGGTCAAGCAAGGCTGACTGGAGAAAGTCTCCAGCCAGACCGTGGATTGGCAGGGGGTTCCGTAATTGAGGAGGGGGATCTAGATGTGGGCCAAAGAACACAGGGTACATAGTAAACCAGGGTTGGTACTTGCTTCTGGTTTCACAGTCAGGGTAAGGCTGAGGCCGCTCTCTCTCTTATGTTCAAATGGTCAGAAACAAACTGTTAGGAATATAAGCTAGGCTTCCATTCTCAAAATGGCTTAAGTCTCAGTTTCCATCCAAAGATGGCCTGTCCCACCTTCTCCTGCCAACATTCCCCTCAGGCCAGTCAGAGCTGTGCACCCTGCCTAAACCTGTTGGTGCCCAAACCCGTTGGCACCCAAACCCGTTCTCGCCCAAATTTAAATTAACCAGTAAGACAATCCTGCTGATGACCCCATAACTCCCAGACGCTCATGGCCCAATCAATATGTGACAAATACCCCTAATAGCAGATATAAGCTGAAGCTTACACGTACACTCTCTCTTTCTCTGCCTGCCGCCATCCCCAGCTCCTCCGGTAGCCATCGCGCTGCCCCCAATAAATCTTTAGGTTGGGGTCTCCGTCTCTTGGTGTGGTCACTTGACTTTCACAAACCAAGAAGTGTCCAGAAACACGAAGGCTAAAAATGTTTACCTCTAGCAAAGAATAATGGCTAGGAGGGGGAGAAATGCTTTCTGAAATGGTGGGCAGGTCTTTCCCAGATAATTTCCTCATCAGAAAGATATTTGTCCAGGCTACTACACAGAGCTGGTTGAAGGATTGTTAAGATTGGTGAAATCTTACAAAGATCCATCAGCTATGTTAACAGAGATACTAGTATTAAAATGTAGATGCCATGGAAAAAGAGACTACTTTTGGCCTTGTTAGTTTTTTTTTTTATTGGATAATAATACGAGCTGTTCAGAGACCCCAGAAAATGGGTGTCAAGTACAAGGAAGAGAAAATATATTTTTCAACAAATTAAGAAACCAAAGCTCATATAGCTTTAATTCCTTCCATTTATTAAGCAGGGACCATGCCAAAGCTAAAAGTTAATGGCTTCACAGTTTTGCACCAAGATCCTAGAAACCTATTTGTATTTCCTTGGAAGTCCCATTATGAGTGACTGTACTGGTAAATTCAAGGATATTGGGAAGCTACTGAGGGGAATATTTTGGAGGTTGACAGAGGATCTCAGATAAAAGTAGTTAAATCTCTCTGTGTGCCTTAATCCACATTGATCTCTGAGTGACTTGATAGCCCATTAAACTTTCAGTAGGTAAACCTTTTTGTTTTACGTAAAACTTTCTACTTCTATGAATACAGAATTCTAATAAAAATAAATTTATTTTGTGTACTTTGGTAAAAACCTTATAAATTTTGATTATGTTCCGTATGAACTAGATACCATTCCTTTGAGCCTGACTTGGAAGAGGGAAATTTAAAGCCCCCAAAATTTAAACCTGAAAAGAGAGGTAATGTCAAAGGCAAATAAATAATAAATATTTCTATGATGAAATCTTAGGAGAGAGAAAGCAAGTGAAAGTTAAGTGAACATACCAAAGAATTGCAGTTGGTAGGATCACTGCTGAGGGAGTTCAGGTTTGTATAAGAGGGCTTGTGTGCCTAGATAGAGGGAGAGAGTGTAAAGGAGGGAAGGAGGAAGGAAAAGCCATAGAGACGAGAGAGTGCATTCTTGTGAGTACAAGCATGCTGCTCTCTCATACCTAATAACTGGGTAGAAGCCCTCCTGGTACTTGTACTTGATTGTCAAAAGCATACCAGTGCTCTTCCTAGTCTTTTTGTCAGTCATCGCCCTTCTCAGTTACCAGAGAAATTTGATGGGGAGGAAGAGAAAGATAAAAAGAAACAACCACATTCCTCTCTAAGACATTTTAGCTATTCTTCCAAGCATCCCTTTCTTTAGGAAGCAGGATTCTCAAGTCCCTGAAGACTTCTGGCCACTTCACTGAGGTACTACTATTGCTCTTCCCTCTACTTTCTTTGGCCTCTTTAGCTAACACTCAATGTGATCTTCACAAGAGGTTGCTGGAAACCTTTCTGAAAGCATATTTGATCATTTTCTCCATGGTTTTTCAAAATTTAAAGGCCTCACATTTAAACTTTAAACAAGTTTAAGCAATCTAAAAAAGGAATTTAAATAAAACTTATTACTTTGTTAGAGTTTTATTTTTATTCTAATTTGTTATACATGCTTGCAGAGTGCAATTCATTTCATACTACATATAAGAAGCACAACTTTTCAAGTTGCTGGTTTTACATAAAGTATTTTCACAACAATTGTGTCTTCATACAGCATGTAACTTTTTAATAAGATTCTGAAGATGGCTGTTTGTTAATAATTTCACACTGAATCATTTTAAAACAAAAGACTGGATCATTTACAAAACAAAACACTTTTGTTCTGGTGAAAGGAGAGGTGCTGGAATCCATCCCCATCTTTACTCCCCACTTAGTATATTTTAAATAAAATTACAGGGGCTGGGGCTATGGCTCAGTGGTAGAGCACTTATCTCGCATGTGTTAGGCCCTGGGTTTGATCCTCAGCACCACATAAATAAAATAAAGGTATTGTGTCCACCTATAACAACAACAATATGTTTTTTGTTCTTTTGGTGCCAGGGGTTGAACTCAGGGGCACTCGACCACTGGGCCACATCCCCAGCCTTTTTTTTTTTTTTTTTTTTTTTGTATTTTATTAGAGACAGGGTCTCACTGAGTTGCTAAGTGCCTCACCATTGCTGAGGCTGGCTTTGAACTCGTGATCCTCCGGCCTCAGCCTCCCAAGTGCTGGGATTACAGGCATGTGCCACCATGTCCGGCACAAGAATATATTTAAAAATAAATAAATAAAAAAAATAAATAAATAAATAAATAAAAAAACTGCATAGATTTTCTTATCAACTTTAATAGTGTACAATTATAACCTAATTACAATATTATGCTAGAAGCATTATCAATGCTAAGTACTCTGCAATTTAGAATGCATGAAACTTTTAAGAGTATCCACTTTCTCAGCTAAGTAATATGGAGGTTCAGGGGCTGGGGTTGTGGCTCAGCAGTACAGCGCTCACCTGGATCGTGTGCGCCCCGGGTTCGATCCTCAGCACCACGTACAAATAAACCCATTGTGTACAGCTAAAGCAAATAAATAAATATTTTTAAAAAAGTAATATGGAGTTTCAAAGGTAAAGGGGGCATTTCTTCTTATATGAAAGGTGGCATATATTTGGGAGTAGAGTTTTGATAAGCATCTGTGAACTCCCAGCTGGTAGATTTAAAACCTCCTTGGAAATCTCATGGCAACTATACCCCTTCCACCTAGGGACCAAAAAACAGTGTCTAGAGAATTATGTATTCATTAAAGTAACATGGTAACATCCGGGCTGTCATCCTGGATGCTGACAGGCAGTCAATAGATGTGAGAAGATTAAAAGTGAAGGAGACATGTGTTCTTAGATTGGCCTGTTATACACACCTCTTCCACAAGCATTTTATTGACAAGGAGTTGTCATAGGCCTCATCTAGATTCAAGAACTATGAAATGGTAGTTCCTATCTGCAGTCACTAGGAAGCCACACTATAGCATGATAAAAAGGCAGTATTTGGGGGATAACTAAGAATCTTTGCAACAGTTGTATTTTACTAGTTAAGTTATTGCCTCAGCTCTAAACCTATTCTATGTTTTCTGATGTTGGCCATGAGACACTGCATGACACATTTCTGATTTGTCTGATGGCTCCATTAGGTTCTCCCAAAAGGGAGTATTAGAGGGAGACTACAAAGCAGGAGAGACTTTCTCCTTCCCATTTGCTGACTGTGGGTTTCTTATGTGCTTATGGTTCCTGTGAGCATCACCCTTGCTTCTTCACTCTGAAAACAGCAATTCCTTCCTATAGCACTAGCTAATCTAGTTTTGTAGTTTTTCCTTACTTGGAAGAACTAGCCTCATTACCCTCCACTCAGAGAAACACCAACAGTCTGTCACCCTTCCTCAGAAGTCCTGGTTCCAGCACCACAGGGAACCTTCTCCAAGTTCATGGATTTCAGTACCAGCTGGCAGGTAGTTCCACCTTTTCAGATTAGCTTTACCGTTCAAACACTTAGCAAACTCTTCCGCTACCCCTACCCAGCTCAGGTGTGATAGTTACTTCCTGCAGTTTTTATGTTTGTGAAAACTTAAAACAGCATTTTCTAATAGAAATGTGTATAACACTGATTTTTACTTTTTCAGTAGCCACATTAAACAAGTAAAAGGAACCAGAGAGGGCTGGGGCTGTAGCTCAGTGGCAGAGTGCTTCCTAGCATGTGAGGCACTGGGTTCAATCCTTAGCCCAACATAAAAATAAATGAAATAATTTAAAAAAGGAACCAGAGAATTTAATAGCTTTTTGTGTTTAGCTCAATATATCTGGTATGTTTTCATTTCAATATATAACCACCATAAATCATTAGATATTTCTACACTGTTATATAAGTCATTCAAATATGGTATGTATTTTATAATTATAGCATCTCAATTTGGGTGATGAATTTTCACCAGAAATACTTGATCTGTATTTAATTTCATAAATTTAGTTGAAAATGTAGATTCTCCTATTGAAGTTGTTCCAAGAACATAAATTTTTTTCCAGTAACTGAACTGTCAATTTTTAACTTTATATTTTGAAATAATTAGATACATTAAATTGAAAAAACAGATGGGAGTACACATAACCATCACCAGCTCCCCCCACTACCAACATCTTCCATTACTAGAGAGCATCATCAAAACCAGAAAATTGGCACAACTACAGATTTTAATCAGAGTTCACCTGTGCATATCATTTTGTATGTCTTTGTGATGAGACGGCATTTTCCCATGTGTAGAGTTATACAACCATCACCACCACCATAATCAAGAGAGAATTGTTCCATTGCTATAAGTTCCTCATGATGCCCTTTTATTTCCACTTCCTTCCATTTCTATATCTAATCCTTAGTAGCCACTTATATGTGCTTCATCCCTATAATTTTGTTATTTTGAGAATGTTATACAAATAGAATGATAGTATGCAGCTCCCCCTTTTTTTGTGGCAGTGCTGGGGATGGAACCTCAGGCCATATGCATTTTAGGTAAGTGGAGAAGACATGTGGGCTTCTTAGATTGGCCTGTTATACACATCCCTTCCACTACCATTCCATTGACAAGGATTTGTCATAGGCCCCATATAGATTTCATTTTCTCATTCAAGAAAACAGACTTCATTCTTAAACATTTATTGTATCTTTCTTTACTAGAAGCAGAAAAAAATTTTCTTACAAAGTTTTCCCAGGGGAATAAAATAAAGGCTTTCCCAAATTGGAGTGTACATCTTCCTTACATATCAGTGTATGATGATCAGGATACAACAAAAGGCCTTTACATTTTATAAAAGCTACAGCTAAGGTGATAGTTTTGGAATTTTCGCAGGTGGTTCATCTGAGTCAGTGCTGCTGTCAAAGACATCATCATCATCTTCTTCATCTTCATAATCTTCATCTTCTAAAATTAAAAAAAGTTGTATAAAATCATGTCCACTAGTTGAAAGAAAGATAGCTAAGTAATTACAATGAGACAATTTTGCCTTAATAAATTAATAAAACCCTGTACATTTTAGATTAAAAAGACTTCAGGAATTTTTATATTTAAAAAAACTTTCCTTTCTATCACTTTCTTTTTTGGAAATAGAATTCACTTGCCATAAACTCTTTTTTTAAAATATTTATTTATTTACTTTAGTTGTACACAATGCAACACATTTATGTTTACGTGGTGCTGAGGATCGAACCCGGGCCGTGCACGTACGAGGCGAGTGCTCTGCCGCTGAGCCACAACCCCAGCCCAAACTTTTTTAAAAAAACATTTTTTAGTTGTAGATGGACACAATACCTTTATTTTATTTTTATGTGGTGCTGAGGATCGAACTTGGTGCCTCATGTATGCTAGGCAAGCACTTTTTCTCTGAGCCACAAACCCAGCCCCTTACTATAAACTCTTACGGTGTATATTTCAGTGGTTTTTCAGTATATTCACTTGCTTGTGCAACCACAATCACTAATTCTAGGATACTTTCATTAACCCCCAGAGAAATTCCATACTCATTAGCAGTCATTTACCATTCCCCTTCATCCCTTGCAACTAAGTCATCTACTTTCTCTATGGATTTGCGTATTCTGGACATTTCATATGTAGGGAATCATATAGGGAATCATACAATATGTTATGTTCCATTGTATGGACATACCATATTTTGCTTATGCACTAACCGGTTGAGGGACACTTGCATTGTTTATATTTTTTAGCTATTATGAATAATGCTACCACAAACATTAGTGTACAGATTTTCAAGTAAACATGTTATTCAGTTCTCTTGGGAAATTAACAGTGGGACTTCTGGTTCATATGGTAGCTTTATGTCAAGTTTTTAAGGAACTGCCAAACTGTTCTAGGTGGGTACACCATTTTACATTTCCACCAACAAGGTACAAGGTTCCAAGGTTCCAAATTCTTCACATCCTACACAACATGTGTTATTGTTCTCTCTCTTTTTTTTTTTTGGTGGTGCAGGGGTTTGAACCCAGGGCCTTGTGCATGCAAGGCAAGCACTCTACCAACTGAGCTATATCCCCAGCCCATTATTGTTCTTTTTTAAATATTTATTTGTTGTAGTTGGACACAATATCTTTGTTTATTTGTATGGGGTGCTGAGGATTGAACCCAGGGCCACACACATGCTAGGCGAGCGCTCTAGCTCTACTGCTGAGCCACAACACCAACCCTATTATTGTTCTTTTTAATTAGATCCAGCATCCACATTATCAAGAGGGAAACAGGTAGAAATAGTTTATGCTACTCTCCAGAAGAGTAGTACTGACTTCAGTATCTTTCTAGTTCTTGGGGGTTTGTTTTTTGTTTTATTTTGTTTTGAGCTCAGGGCAGTCAAAAATGCACCAACCCGTTTCTATATTCTCATTTCAGATTTTTTTTTTTAAATTAAGAGAATTAAAACTTTATGGTTCTACTTTCAAAATTGCACCTGCAAAACTGGGATAAAGGAAGAGTCCTTGGGGGTTAAGAAAATGTTAAACTGAAGTCTGTCCCAATCTTTGGAATTTGTCCTACTGTGATAGATTGTACTCTTTCAAACATGTTTGTAATTTTGCACCTGGTAAAACTCCTTTTGCTTTTTCAATACCAACTCAAAAATCATGCCCTCTCTAGAGAAGCCTTCCTGGGTTCTCTCGGCTTGGAATAGTTACAGAGAGCCAAAGTCACACTTTAAAAAAAATTACCATGGACACAATATCTTTATTTATTTTATTTATTTGTATGTGGTGCTGAGGATAGAACCCAGTGCCTCGCATATGTGAGGCAAGCGCTGTACCGCTGAGCTATAACCCCAGCCCCCTAAACTCATACTTTTTTATTTTATTTTTTTGCCAGGGGTGGGGAGGGGGATAGATACTGGGGATTGAAACCAGGGGCATTTTATCATGGAGCTACATCCCCATCCTTTTTTTATTATAAGACATGGTCCTGCTAACTTACTTAGGTCCTCACTAAATTGCCTTGAATTTGCTATTCTCCTGCCTCAGACCTCCAAGTCACTATGATTGCAGTCAACACCACCACACCTGGAAGTTTTTTTTTTTTTTTTTTTTCACTTTTTAATAGAGTGTGTCTGCCTGTGCTCCACAAGGGCAGGAACTGAGTCATATTCACGTCATCCTTTCTCCAGGCCTCAGCCCATTGCTTGGCACTGAGTAGTAGGTATTCTGCACAATTTTTGTGATATAAATGAAAAGTCGTGAATATGCTTGGGTGGAAACAGCCCAGATAAATAAGGCAGTGGTTACCAACATTTTTTTTTTTATGGTGCCAGGGATAGAACCCAGAGACACTTAACCACTGGGCCATATCCCCCCCCCCCCACTCTTTTTCTTTTAATTTTGAGACAGGTTCTCGTTAAATTGCTTAGAACCTCGCTAAGTTGCCAAGGCTGAGGCTGGCTTTTTTTTTTTTTTTTTTTTTTTTTTGTACCAGGAATTGAACCCAGTTGTTCTCGACCACTGAATCACATCCCCAGCCCTTTTTACTTAGGGACAGGGTCTTGCTAAATTGCCGAGACTGGTTTTAAATTTGTGATTGTACTGCCTCAGCCTCTTGAGTTGCTAGGACTGCAGGCGCGCGCCACCTTGCCCAATAGTAACAACATTTAAAAAATGCTATTCTGTCCCAAAGTCTCATTTTCTGCCATCCTACCACTCACATGGGCTCCCCAATTCTACATTCCCTGTGTGTCCCACCTCACTCTCCTGTCTCTTAGCTCACCGTCCAAAGCCTCATCCACCGCCTCGTCTAACGCCTCATTCAACGTTTCGTTCAGTGCCTCCTCCAAAGCCTCCTCCAATGCCTCCTCCGATATCGGGTCCTGTACTTCCTGCTGAATTAAGGGGTCCAACAATTTGGTTACTGCCTGTTTCATCTGAGTCACATCAGACAAAAAGTTTTGAATGGGGTCCTTGTCATCTAAGGCATGACGGAATACCCGCAACTGGTTTTGTTGTCCGTCAGGCCCAACGCAATTTCCAAACAGCTCCATGGCGACTGCTTAGCTTATAGAATGTACCACACAGAACACCTGCCGGAAGCGGAAATGAAAACCCACGTGTTTCCCTTAAAGAAACCATCGTACTATTTTAAAAAGGTACATAAACATCATTTTTTAAAATTTTTTTTGTACCAGGGATTGAACTCAGGGGCACTCGACCGCTGGGCCACATCCCCAGCCCTTTTTCATATTTTATTAGAGACAGGGTCTCACTGAGTTGCTAAGTGCCTCGCCATTGCTGAGGCTGGCTTTGAACTCGCAAATCTTCCTGCCTCAGCCTCCCAAAGTGCTGGGATTACAGGTGTGCGCCACCACACCAGCTAAGGTATAAAACTCTTTATGTTGATTTTCTTTAGTTTCTGTCAGCAATAGCTTATTGATTTCAGCATAAAAGTCTTGCATATCATTTGTCCTTGTCTGATTTATCCACAGGCACTAATATTTCAGATGGTATTGTAAATTATATTTTAAAATTTTATTTCAACTGCTCATTACTAGTTATGGAGAGGTAAAATAGCTTTATACATGAGTGATTTCGTCTGCAATTTTCCTAAATTTACCTTTTTTGATTGTAGCCAGTTTTCTGCATATGAGCAGTTATTTGTAAGTGAAGAGAATTGTACTTTACAATTTGGATGCTTTTTTATCACCTCTTCTTATCTAGTTAACTCAGATAGTTTGTATATTACAAGAAATTAGCCTGTTTCATCTAAGTTCTCAAGTTTATTTACATAAATTTGTTCATAATATTCTCTTGTTCTCCTTTTAATATTTATAGAATCTGTGGAGTTATCTTTTCTATCATTTTTCCCCAGACGCATAGACAGTGGGTTTTTGTTTTGTTTTGTTTTAGGAAAGCAGAGGAATATTTAAGAGAGAATGTGAGCTATGGAGAATGAGAAGCAGCAACCTGTTGGTGTAGAGTGTTAAATATTTACAAAGGGATGGTTGCTAGTGGCAGGAATAAAGGTGTAGTCAGGGTGGAGTTAAGCAATTTTGCACCAGATTTCCCTGCACTTGAGCTTTGCCCTCTCATGCTACTTAGAAGTGAGGACATGGATCAAGGGCAAGGAAGGGCCAAGGTCTTGGACTGGGTAGCTCAGGAGCTGCAACAGTTCAGTGGGTCCTTTCTGCATTTTAGTGGTTCATGGGTGGTTTTTTTTTTTTTTTTCCTTTGCATCTAAAAGGTTCATGGGCATTATCTGCATTTCAGTGGCTCATGAGTGCTTCCTTTGAGATTCAGTAAGTTGTCCCCTTTTGTGCATCTCCAATTTCTGCTTTCATTCTTCCCTCTCACCCCCAGAATTTGATCCCTTAATTGTAAGTTTTGGTGAGCGGTAAAGATCCATCTTCTATGGATGCTCCAGACTGGCAAGTGGCAATGATATTACAGTCACAGAACTAAAGTCTTATCCTAAGTAATCTAAAGGAGATAGAGAGACACTCAGTTGTGCAAATGGATTGGAACTCTTGCATTGGCATCCTCTAAACATGGAATTGTTGTAATCTGAAAATACAAATTTTATCACAAGATTAAGAAGGCAAGGGTCAAACAATAAAAGTAGGAGGTCCTAATAGTGGTAACAGCCAGGTGAAGATAGACAAGTAAGTTTTAACATTATTATGTTTGGTATACACATACTTTTATAATAGCTCCAGGGGCCATATATAAGAAGGTGAGGAATAAAGGATTAGCGTGGCTAAGAGAAAGCAGATCCCTAGTTAAGGAACTGGTTCCTGATGGAGTAATTCCCATGCCCCAAAGAAAATTTCTACAAGAATGGAAAGGAACAAGTTTCTTGGTATGTAGTACATAGGTGAACTTAGCTTAAATAGGGTTTTAATTTATTTTTAACAGGATCTGTAGATCCTTGGTGGCCACCAAGAGACATCATGGGAGAATAAATATCTCCAAAGAAGGATCTGATGAGTTCTCAGCGGGAAGGGGGAACTCCACTCAGGGGCAGCACATGCCAGTCAGAGACATAGGTGTTTACTTAGGAAAGCAGAGGCACAGTCTAGGAGAATGGGAGCTATCAAGAGAGAGAAGCAGCCTCTCTCATCCTTTTTTGTGATGCTGGGAATTGTGCATGCCAAGCAGATACTCTACCACTGAGTCACATCCTCAGTCCAGGCTCATGCTTTTTTTTTTTTTTTTTTTTGTACCAGGGATTGAACTCAGGGGCACTCAACCACTGAGCCACATCCCCAGCCCTATTTTGTATTTTATTTATTTATTTTTTTCCTTTTTATATTTTATATTTTATTTATTTATTATTTATTATCCAAAGTTGTTGTATTTGTATTTAGAGACAGGGTCTCACTGAGTTGCTTAGCACCTTGCTACGTTGCTGAGGCTGGCTTTGAACTCGTGATCCTCCTGCCTCAGCCTCCTTAGCTGGGATTACAGGCACTCACCACAGTGCTGGGCTCTCATTCTTGACACTGATAATTTTTGTCTTTCCTGATTCATGTGGCCAGAGTTTTATCAATTTTGCTGATTATCTAAATGAAACAGCTTTTGGTTTTATTGAATTTTTCTGTAGATTTTCTGTTTTCTGCTTTATTGATTTCTGCTTCTTACTTTGGACTTAATTTTATCTGCTCTTTCAATTAATTAAGGTGAAAAAAACTGATATCTCACGTTTGAAAGCTTTCTTCTTTTCTTACATATGCATTTGATGCTATAAATTTTCCACAGAATACTGCTTTAGTGTCATATCACATTTGGATATATTGTGTTTTCATCTACAGTTAAAATGCTTTCCAATTCTTCTTTTGAAATTTTTCTTTGACCCATGTGTTATTTAAAGTATGTCATTTAGCTTGCAAATATTCAGGAATTTTCCATGTATCTTTCTGTTAATAGAATATAGTTTAATTCCATTCACATCAGAATACAAACTTTGTATGATTTGAATAATTTTTTTTCTCCTTCAGGTATGTTGAAGGTATGTTATTAAGTACAAAAAAAAAACATATTTGTTGGACTGGGGATGTGGCTCTGTGGTTAAGCGCACCTGGGTTCAATCCCTGATACCCTCCGCAAAACAAAACAAAAACATGTTTTTTTTTGGTGGTACCAGGGATTGAACTCAGGGGCACTCGACCACTGGGCCACATCCCCAGCCCTTTTTTTTTTTTTTTTTGTATTTTATTAGAGACAGGGTCTCACTGAGTTGCTAAGTGCCTCGCCATTGCTGAGGCTAGCTTTGAACTCACGATCCTCCTGCCTCAGCCTCCCAAGTGCTGGGATTACAGGCTTGTGCCACCGCACCCAGATTTTTATGCCTTTTTTTTTTTAATATTTATTTATTTGCTTTATGTACACAATGCGTTTATTTGTACGTGGTGCTGAGGATCGAACCCGGGCTGCGCATGCACTAGGCGAGCGCTCTACCGCTGAGCCACAATCCCAGCCCCTTTTATGCCTTCTTGATGATTTGAACCCTGTATCACTATCATACTAGATAATATTAGTTGCTTTGAAGTTTGCTTGTCTATTATTTATATAGACATCTGTCTTTCCTGTATTATTAGATTTTTACTTAGTGAGATAGATATCAGATTTCTCACCTATAGGACTGTAAGTTAATAAATCTGTGTTGTTTCAAGCCACTAATTTTATGGTAATTTATTATAACATCAATAGGAAACTAACAGAAGGTGTTTAAACTGTTTACATTTAATGTGATTATTGATATAATTAGGTTTAGGTCTTTCATTTTGCTATTTGTTTTATCTCTGTACCATTCATACTCTGTTATGGTTTTCTTCTTTTCCTGTCTTGGATTAATTGAATAAGTTTTAGTTTTTATTTTATTTCTTTTTTCAAATTCATTTCTTTCTTTCATTGGCTTTTAGCTATAATTACTTTTTGTTTTAGTGGTTGTCTTAGGGTTTATAGTGTAGATCTTCAACTTATCATAGTTTACCATCAAATAATATTATATCACTACATAAATAATGTGAAAACTTTCCAATAGAATGCCTCCATTTCTAGTCTCCTGGCCCTCAGGCCATTCTTTCCACATATTTTACTTATGCAAATGTTACAAAACACATACTACATTGTTACTCTTTTTGTTTAGTCAATTACCTTTTTTTTGGGGGGGTGGCACTAGGTATTGAACCCAGGGCCTTGTACATTTGAGGCAAGCACTCTACTAACTGAGCTATATCTCCAGCCCCTAGTCAGTTAGTTACCTTTTAAACAGATTTTTAAAATAAGAAAAAAATGTATTTACCCATGAAGTTTATCTTTCCTATGTTCTTTATTGCTTTACATACATATTCCATCTGAGGTTGTTCTCCTGCTTGAGGGATATCCTTCAACATTTATTACATAATTCATATTTGCTAATGATGCTTTTTTATTAGTCTTTTGTATGTCTGAAAAGTCTTTATTTTACCTTTTTGCCTTTTGAAAACTGGGGTAAAATACATATAACAAAATCCATCATCTTAACCATTTTTAAGGGTATAATTCAGTGATATGAACATTTACATTGTTATGTAACCATTATCACTGTCTCTACAACTCTTTTCATGTTGCAAAATACTGAAACTCTATACATTAAACAACTCTCCATTCTTGCTTCCATCCATCCCATTCCAACTTCTTTGTCTGTCAATTTGATTATTCTAGTACCTCATAAGTAGAATCATTCAATATTTGTGGGTTTTTTTTGTACCTGTCTTATTTCACTTAGCACAATGTACCCAACCTTCATCCATGTTGTGCCATGTGTCAGAATTTCCTTCCTTAGTGAGGCTAAATAATATTCTATTGTAATTATATACTGCAGTTTATTTATCAATTTATTAACTCAATGGACACTTGAGTTGCTTCCACATTTTAACTATTATAAGTAATGATGTTGTGAACATGGGTCTACAAATATCTCTTTAGGATCCTGATTTCCATTCTTTGGTGTTTATGCTCACAATTTCTGAACCATATGGTAGTTTTGTTTTAATTTTTTGAGAAACTTCCATACAGTTTTCCATGTTAACTGTTCCATTTTACATTTCTACCAACACAAAGTTTCCAGTTTCTCTACAGCTTCACCAACACTTATTATTTTCTCTTTTTTTTTTTTTTTGTGGTACCAGGGATTGAACTCAGGGGCACTCGTCCACTGGGTCACATCCCCAGCCCTTTTTTGTATTTTATTTAGAGACAGGGTCTCACTGAGTTGCTAAGTGCCTCGACATTGCTGAGGCTGGCTTTGAACTTGCGATCCTCCTGCCTCAGCCTCCCAAAGTGCTGGGATTACAGGCGTGCGCCACCACGCCCAGCTATTTTCTCTTTTGATTTATTTTTATTGTGGTGCTGGGAATCAACCCAGGGCCTTGCACATGCTGGGCAAGTGTTCTACCACTGAGCCATATCCCCAGCTCTTTTTAATTTTTTATTTTGAGATTGTCTTGTTGAGTTTCCTAGGCTAGCCTAGAATTTAAAGTCCTCCTGCTTTAGCCTCCTGAATAGCTGGGATTATAGGCATGTGCCACAATGCCTAGCTATTTTCTATCTTTAAAAATGGAAATCATTTGTTATGATTTGGGTTTGAAGCATCCCCTAAAAGCTCCTGTATTGATGCAGAAATGCTTGAAGGTAAAGTAATTGGATCATGAGAGCTGTAACCTAGTCCATGCATTCAAGTTTGAATGGACTGACTGGGTAGTAACTGTAGGCAGGTGGACATCACTACAAGAGGTGGGTCACTAGGGCTGTGTCCCAGGAGGGTGCAACTTCCCTGTCCCTCTTCCTCTCTTCTCTTCTCTTTTCTTCTCTTCTCATCTTTTGCTTTCCCTTCTCCCCACCCCCCTCCAGCTGCCATGACACGAGCAATTTCTCTCAAATACACCTTTCTGCTATGATGTGCTGCCTCACCTTGGACCCACAGTAATGGGCTCAGCTGACCATGAACTGAACCTATAGAACCATGAGCCAAAATAAACTTTTCCTCATCTAAATTGTTCTTGTCAGGTATTTTGGTCACAGTGATGACACAAAGCTGACTAACACACTATCCGAATGGGTGTGAAGTAACACCTTTGTTTTTAAAAGATATTTTTGGTGAGTATGATATTTTTTCTTCTTTCTTTCAGGTCACTTGGAATATAGTTATAAATGTTTTAATATTCTGATCTGTTAATTCTAACATCTGTATCAGTTATAGATCCATTTCAGCTCGTTTGTTTGTTTGTTTTGGTATTAGAGATTGAACTCAGGGGCCCTTTACCACTGAGCCACATCCCCGGCCTTTTAAAATATTTTATTTAGAGACAGGATGTCTCTGAGTTTCTTAGGTCCTTGCTAAGTTGCTGAGGCTGGTTTTGAACTTGTGATCTCCTGTCTCAGCCTCCTGAGCTGCTCAGATTTCAGCATGTGCTGCTGCGCCTGGCTTCATTGATTTTTAAATCACTTGGACATACGTTTATACTTTTAAAAAATATTTATTTATTTACTTTAGTTGTACACAATGCAATGCATTTATGTTTACGTGGTGGCTGAGGATCGAACCCAGGCCGCGCACGTGCGAGGCGAGCACTCTGCCGCTGAGCCACAACTCCAGCCCCCGGACATACGTTTATACTTTTAAGTCTTGCTTTTAAAATATGTTAGGTTGAGGGCTGGGGATGTGGCTCAGTGGTAGAGTACTTGCCTAGCATGTGCAGGGCTCTGGGTTCAATCCCCAGCATATTATTTATAAATAAATAAATAAAATCTGTTAGATTGGAGCTGAGCAGTGTTTTTCCTGAGGCTAATTATTCCCCACTGCTGAGGCAAGACCCTTCTTAATAAGCTATTTAACTCACCATGAATTAGGAGGTTTTCCAGTAAGCCTATGGGAACAGGCAGTATTCTAGGTTCTGTTTCTTTAAATTGTTTTGCATGGTTTTTTTTTTTTTTCCTGTCCCTTAGTAGTTTCTTCACATGTATGCACCTGTCATTACTCTGCCAAAGACTCAGTGGTGAACCACTGCAGCTTTCTGGAGTTCTCTTTCTGGATAATTCTCTCCTTTTGGTGTTCTGGCTTGCACAGTCTAGCTACTTTGAGCTGCCTGAACTCTCAGCTCTATCAACTCAAGAGATCCTCCGGGCTCTATCTCCCCTTCCCTGTGCTATAGTCAAGAAACTCTCTTTAAGTCAATAAGCTGGGAAAATCCTAGAGCTCATGTCCCTTATTTCTCTACTCTCAGTGATACTGTTCTTGTTTGCCTTCCAAGGCCATGAAAACCCATTTCATATGTTTTGTCTAATATGCAGTTGTTTCAAATAAATGTAGTCTGTTATTCTATACTGGCCAGAAGTGGAAGTACCAAGTATCATTTGTTAGCCGCCGGAAAGGGATTGCAGCCTGGAACGGCAGCGCCGCGGGAAGGAGTCCGGAGACAGGATGGAGACGAAAAAATTCTTTAATCTTTCTGTCTCTGTCTCTTGTAATTTCTAACACCACATACACACTCTCACAAGAAACCAAGGCACCTACTCTTACAAGAAACTACAATGTATCTATACAATAGCGATAACCCTGTCCTTTCTCTCTCTGGTCTCATCCCATGCGCCCGAGCAGGAATGGTGCTTGCTCGATCTGCTGAGTCACTCCTCAAATCTCTCGAGATCCTGGGCCAAGTCCCGTGAGACTACGGAAGGCGACAATGCCCAAAAATGTCTATGGCCCATAGTCAACCGCAATCTTAGCTATCTCCCCAAACAGGGCTCCTGCATCATTTTTTTAGAATATTTATTTATTTGTTTTAGTTGTACACAATGCCTTTATTTTTACATGGTGCTGAGGATCGAACCCGGGCCGTGCACATGCTAGGTGAGCGCTCTACCGCTGAGCCACAACCCCAGCCCACCAAATATCATTTTTAAAAATTTTCAATTTAAATGAACAAAATGAAATAAAATTTAAAATTAAGTTCATCAGTTATACTGGCTACATTTCAAGTACTCAAAAGCCACATGTAGCTAGTGACCAATATATTAGAACAGTCTTATCTGTGCTGGGTAAAACACCATTTTACTGGTTCAGTTACTTATTTAGCAACTATATTCCTAGTTAATAATTATTTACATTAAAATTTCTTAGATCAAATAGCTCAGGTAGTTTCTTTCTCTGGATTAGAACCTAGTTGATACATTTGATACATTTATTCTGGTAGTTTCACTATCAAGGAAACAAGGTGTTAAGCCTTAGAATCCTAGTGATTTGAGGACTAGGGGTATAGTTCAGTGGTAGAGCATTTGCCTAGCACATGTGAGGCACTGGGTTTAATCCTCAATACCACATAAAAATAAATAAATAAAGGTATTGTGTCCATCTACAACTAAAAAAAAAAAAAAAAAGAATCCTAGTGACTTGAGTTCAGCTGTCACATATTCTGACAACAAACTTTGGAAAGTAGGTGTTAGTCCCCCCATTTTTACATGGTTACATTCTGAGGACTACACAGATTAAGTAATTTGCTTGTATAGCTAGCAACATGTAGACTTATAAACAAGAGAAATTTATTTTTCACCATTCTGGAGGCTAGGGACTCCAAGTTCAAGATGTGGCAGACTTGGTGATTTGTGAGGGCTCATTTCTGTTATGGCAGTCTTTCTACTGTAATCTCACATGGCAAAAGGGGTGAGGATTCTCTCTGGTTCCCTTTGATAAAAGCATTAATGCAATTCATGTGTGCAGAGCTAATCCTTTCCCAAAACCTCACCTCCTAATACCATCACCTTGGGGGTTAGGATTTCAACATAGGAATTTTGTGATGACAGAAACTTCCAGACGATAGCAACCTCATTCTACAAAATGTAGTTTAAAACCCACCAGTATAGCTGGGCATGGTGGTGCATGCCTGTAATCCCAGCAGCTGGGGAGGCTGAGGCAGGAGGATCCAGAGTTCAAAGCCAGACTCAGCAACAGCACGGCACTAAGCAACTCAGTAAGACCCTGTCTCTAAATAAAATACAAAATAGGGCTAGGGATGTGGCTCAGTGATCGAGTGCCCCTGAGTTCAATCCCTGGTACCAAATAAACAAACAAACAAAAAAAAAAAAAACCCAAGAAAAACCACCAATGTAAAAAATATTTTGTGAATCCTGGGGATATATATCAGTGGCAAAAAATGTGCTTAGCATGCACAAGGCCCTCCTAGGTTCAATTCCCAGAACCATAAAATGTGCGTATTATTTATTTTTTAAATTTATTTATTTTGAGGTAAAATTAAATTTATTTATTTTGAGGTAAAATAATTGATCAATTGAGCAAGCAAAAAAAAACAGAATAGGAACCTAAAAAAAAAAAAAAACCCTGCTGCTCTGTGAAATATTTAAGAATATATTGCATAGGTAGTCAATCTTCAATTTCCATCCAAAGAAGAGGAAGCAATAGCACACGAAATCTAAAAATTAATAGTACTGGGCACCAGAAAATATGGTATTATGTTCTAGGGCAGCGCAGCAGATTTAAATTTCCCTTTAGGCTTCAGATTAGGCTAGTGCTTCTCAACCTCAGCACTGCTGATATTTAAGGCCTGATGAATCTGCCATGGGGATCTGTCCTGTGCATTGTATAGATGTTTAGCAGCAGCAGCTCTGGCTTCTACCCATTAGACAAGACAACCCCTTTCCCCAATTGTGATAACTGAAAATGTCTCCAGACATTGCCAAATGTCCTCTGGAGGGCAAAAGTGCTCCCTAGTTGAAAATATTGATAAAAATATGTGTCAGGCTGAGTATACAAATTTTCTAGTGTTGTAGGTAGACTACATAATGCAGGTAGCATTTAAATGGTGATGAATATAATTTATACCAAGGTAATAAAAATGTGACAAAATCAAGAGTTATATTTGATAATAGTTTCATGGTATTATGAAAGTCAGTTTTGGCATCTTTCCACTTTGTTCCATTCAGAGGTCAGTTTGTGGGCTAGGTTGGGGCAATCAAATATTGTCCTCTACCACTAATATCCCCTTTATTGAACCTATCATGGTACCTAAAAATATATCACTTTCTCTAGTTTTCGGTGAAAAGACTACACTAACCACCATAATTCACAAGGAATTAATTGAAATTACTTTGAAAAAATTTAAATTGAGATAAAATGCATATAACATAAACTTTGCTATCTTAACCAATATTAAGTGTATAATTCAATGGCAGTAACTACATTTATAGTATGTAACCATCACTATCACCCACATCCAGAATTTTTTTCTTCTTGTAAAACTGAAATTGTATGCCCATTAAAAATTAACTCTCCATTTTCCCCTACCCATAGAAATCACATGGAAATCATTATTTTACTTCTCTACAGTTCTCTGGAGGGGAAGTCCTGGGTATTGAACCCAGGGCCTCACGTGCTAAGCATGTACTTTACCATGGTGCTACATCCCCATATCCTCTTCTTCATGGTTTTGACTACTCTGTATATCTCATATAAGTGGATTCAGACAGTATTTGACTTTTGTGACTGGATTATTTTGCTTAGTATAATGTACAAGTTTTGTCCATGTTGTAATGTATATCAGAATTCCCTTTGTTTTAAGGCATAAGATTCCATTGTGTATGTGTGTGTATCTGTGCACACATTCCACATTTTGCTTATCTATAAATGCATCAACAGGTTGACAAATACTTGGGTGTCTTCCACATTTTAGCTGGTATAAATAATGCTGCTATGAATATGGGCAAGCAAATATCTCTTCCTTTTAAGAAAAGAATTTTATTGTTTTTTCTTGGATATATACCTAGAAGCAGAGTTGCTGGATAATATGGTATTTCTACTTTTAATATTTTCAGGAACCATCATACTGGTTTTTCATGGCAGCTGTACCATTTTACATTCATACTAACAGTGTACAAGTGTTCCAATTTCTCTATATCCTACCAACAATTGTCATTTTGTTTGTTTCCTGATGATAGCCATCCTAATTGATATGAGATCTCATTTCAGTTTTTTTAATATTTATTTTTTAGTTTTAGGTGGACACAATATCTTTATTTTATTTATATGTGGTTCTGAGGATCAAACCCAGTGCCTCATATATACGAGGCAAGCACTTTACCACTTGAGCCACAACCCCAACCCTCATTTCAGTTTTGATTTTCATTTTTCTAATTAGTGATGTCAAACATCTTTTCATGTGTTTTTTTGGCCAATTGTGTATTTTCTTTGGAGACATGTCTACTCAAATACTTTGCCCATTTTTGAATCAGGTTTTTAAAAAATATTTATTTATTTGCTTTAGTTGTACACAATGCGTTTATTTTTATGTGGTGCTGAGAATCGAACCCGGGCCGCGCATGTGCTAGGCAAGTGCTTTACCGCTGAGCCACACCCCAGCCTCTTGAATCAGGTTTTGTTCTTTTGCTGTTGAGTTTTAGTTGTGCATGTATTGTGGATATTAATCTCTTATCAGGTAAATGATTTACAAATATTTTCTCCCAATGTATAGGCTGGTATTCACTCCATTGGTACTGTCATTTTATTTTATTTTATTTATTTTCAGAAAGGACCTTGCTGTGTTATTCAGAACAGCTCCTAACTCTCAAAATCAAAGTTGTAACACTGAAAAGAAACTTACCAGAAAAGAGTAATCTTACCTTATGTTCCCAGGGATGACTGATGATAGTGTTGGAGTGGGTGTGGCAGATCTGGGGAAACATATTCTACATTTCTTTCCATGTTCTATGTCTTAGCACAAAGACATAACTTCTGCATAGCCTCAGTCACTCAAAATTACAAAGGACTTTAGGGCATAAACCATATAACCTTTCATTTTGTGGCCTTCAGCTCCCTATTATGGTTCTTTAACTATTTCTATTAATAGTTGTTAACTAGCAACAACTATTATGTTATTACCATCTAGGGCACTGGGTTGGTTGTCTCCACCAGCAAAGAATTGAAGAACAGAACACAGAGATAGCAAGCAAGAAGTAGGTTTATTGCAAAGGTAACAGAGATACACAGACAGACTTCTAATAGAAGGGACCATGGAGCTGGGAATCTGGTGGGGGAGTTTTGGCTTGTTATTTTGTGGTCTCTGGAATTTCTTCCTTTCCTTTATCTCCTCCCCTGTCCACGTGCTCCTCACTATTATTGATTGGTGCCCCCTCTGTCCATGCATCTGTTTAGGTTTTTCTATTGGATCCCTGCTTAGGAGCACAAATATGGAAGTATCTGTCTGATTGGGACCCCGCTTGTGTCCACGAGCACTTTCGTCAAGTAGGAAGTTGACCTCCTCAGAAGACCTTCTCCACACTCCTTTGTTCTGGCTCTTCCCCTGACCTCCTCACTCACCATCTTGCCCTGGCTACCTAAGCCCTTCTATATCTCCCTCAATGGGACAAATGAATTCATAAATTGTAGGGAGACAAATAAAACTGAAAAGTTATTTTTTCCCCCACTATCTCTTTCTTACCCCCTACTCTTTGAGCTCACTGGGCCTTTCTCTAGAAAGATTCATGAGGCAGGTCAAGTTTGTCTTTTTGATGCACTTTGTTTACCAGGTGTTTCTTTCTCCCAAATGTCTAGTGTCTCCTCCTATCCAAGATCATTTCGCTCTCTTCCCAAGTAGCATCTCACACCTGAGACCTCTCCAAATCCTCATTTAAGCTTCCTTGTCATATAACCTACTTCTTGTTCTCCATAACAATTCTATAGAGTTAAGATCAGACCACCTAGCAGTTAGAAAGAAGAGAACATTTAAACTCTTGCCTCTGTACGTACTAGAATATAGAACTTCCCCTCATTTCTCCTCATATCTAAGCTCTTAGTCCCTCCCATGTTGGACAACATGTCACTTCTCAAGACACTTTCTTCTCTCTGAAAATGCTTTTGTGTGGTCTCAGGGTTGTTTGGTTTTCACAGGCAGCTAAAACATAAAAACATAAGGCAACCCTTTTGTGGCAAATCTCTTACCCCTCAAGATTCAAAGTTATTGCCCTTCAAATTGATACACTGAGAAAAGCATAAGCCTCTACCAGAGCAGCTCTCTCTCTCCCCATGTAATTATTCTGTCCTCCTTAGGGAACGGAAGTGACAGAAACTAACTACTTTGTTTCAGTTTTTAAGAATCAGTATTAAGGACTTATTCTTCATTTATCAAACGAATGGTCATTGTGTGCCTACTACATACAAGGCATATTTCCACAATGGTAGATTATGATAACAATGAACTCTTTAGTATATTCATTTTCTTTCTGGCTATTTTGTCAGCAAAATTCTTTAGGGAAACTGCTATAAATGGTTCAATAACAAAAGCAAACAACACCCAACATTCTTAACACTTAGGCATCTTTTAAACTACCATCAACAAATATTTCCAGGTTTTATTGAAAAGCAAAAACAAGGAAAAGCAAAAACAACTCTGAGTATTTGGTATAACTGTAAAATAATGTTATTGTTATCTTTTGAAATAAACATGATTGGGTATACCTGTCCAAAGATATCATCTGCCCTTTAACCTAGCTACATAGAGAGGCCATGCCCTTGTTCTATTGGTATAACCACAATAACTTGTTTTTTGGGACTAAATTTAGGCATCACTTCCTTCCTTTAGCAAGTTGGGTTTTACCCCAAGGTTTGATGTACCTTTTGGGCTCAGCCATCTTGCACTTACATCTGTCAAAGCACTTGTCACACTGAATTATCTCTCTTCCTCACCTGGCTGGTGCTCCACAAAAGTAAGGAAGGTATCTAGTTTGATTTTTATATCCCTGGAGCCAAGCATGTATAGGACTAGTTGCTCAGTAAATGTTCATTCATTGATTGAAACATCATCTCTGCATCACATTTTGGAGTCATCTTCAATGATAACATATCTTCATTATTTTAATGGAGAATGGTGTTTGGAAAATAATGTTGTTGAGAAACAAGTTGGGCAAATAAGATGTTCATCAAGTTGATTATTACTGTATTTATTTAAAAATGAGCTATCATCACAATATATTAATGGCTTTTATTCTGTGATTCACAAACTAGCCCTGAAAACAACTCCAAAGAAGGAATTATGAATGATCCTGAGCTATAGCAGCTTCCCAGGACAACATATTTAACAGACTACATTTTTAAGAACTTTTAAAAATTATTTTTTTAATTTGTTTTTATGCAGTGCTGAGAATCAAACCCAGTGCCTCACAGGTGCTAGGCAAGTGCTCTACCACTGAGCCAGGACCCCAGCTTGACAGAGTACATTTTAAAGGTACAATATATATTTAGAGAAAAGTCAGATAAACAAACAGTTGCCTTGAAAATTATTACACATGTACTTTAGGAAGCAGAGCCTACCTTTTAGAAATTAAGAGCATTACTCTGGAACTGGACTTCTTGGTTTCTAATCCTGGCTGTACAATTTACCTAAATATATAGCCTTGGACAAGCTACTCAACCTGTAGGTACCTCAATTTACTCATCTTTAATATGTATAAATATTACCTTCCTCTCAGGGTCATGAGAACTGAATTAATCATGTAAAGTGCTTAGGATATAGGGTCTAGGATATTGTAAGTACTCAATAACTCTCATTATTATCATTGTTATTTTATCATTTTCCATTTTCAAGGCACTGTGTTTGATAATACTAAAGATAAAAAAGGCATGTCCCTACCCTCAGAAAGTTCACAGTCTAAAGGGGAACATAGACATGTGATTTATAGTACACTTTATTGGTACCCTTAGAAATGTCAGCTGTTGCTGGGTGTGATGACTCACACCTGTATTCCCAGTGGCTCAAGAGGCTGAGGCAGGAGGATCACAAGTTCAAAGCCAGCCTCAGCAACTTAGCAAGGCCCTAAGGAACTAAGTGAGACCCTGTCTCAAGTAAAAAAGGGATGGGGATGGGGCTTAGTGGTTAAGTGCCCCCGGGTTCAATCCCTACTACTACTACTACTAATAAATAAATAAATAAAAAGAAAGAAACATCAATTGTTATGAGAGAAATACCTAATATGGGGAGGGGTCTAGTAATGATAGCATCTCAGTACAGTTCTATAAAAGCACCAAATACTTTCCACTCAATTAGTAGTGTCCTGAGAATATGAATGTCAGTACAACTAGGTGCTTGGTGTTCATGATAGTGTTGAGAACAGAAGGAGCTGAGACTAGAGATAACATTCTTTTACTAAAATGCTTCCTTTTTTTTTTGTACCAGGGAATGAGCTCAGGGGCACTCAGCTACTGAGCCACATACCCAGCCCTTTTTAAAAAAATTTTATTTAGAGACAGGTTCTCACTGAGTTGCTTAGCACCTGGCTTTTGCTGAGGCTGGCTTTGAACTCACAATCCTCCTGCCTCAGCCTCCCGAGCAGCTGGGATTATAGGCATGTACCACCGCACCCAGCAGCTTCCAACATTTCAAACAAAAGAATAGTATGTGGCGTCAATGCCTGTGAAATAATTCAGTGGTGTTTGCTTCACTGAATAGAAATAACTTCTGGACTGAGAATTCATGAACTCCAAAATCAATGTCTCTCTCTTAAAAAATTCAATTTCAGTTTCAAGAACTAAGATGTAATGCTGCTCTGATTGTCAAATAAATGAACAATCTAGAAGGGCGTGTCATTTTACCAAGATAATTTGGAGATTTGCTATGGATTAAAATTGAATGAAAAATGAAGCACAGTATTACTTAATAATGATACAATCTTCATTTGGGAAGTAAATTTTTTCTTTCTTTACTTTGTCTTCTCTTTTGCTATGCAGAAAATATTCTTCAATTAAAATATTGGTTTTCTTTTTTAACCAGAATTTCCTTCTCTCAGAAGTAGTTATGAAGATGACAATTTATTTTGCAATTGGTTATTTTGTATGATTCATGAAGAAACACTTTAAAAATAACTTTGTAATAAAGACAGAAAACTGTTTCTTCACAATTATGAATCATCGTAATTATTTTTGAACATTTGGTAAATCCTATTTCTGTGAACTTTAAAGAAGAACTTTAAAACCCTTTCAGAGCTTGTTTTGATGCCCTCTTTTATGGATTCTGCAAAGGTTTCACTTTGTGAAGAAAATGGGCTTGAGGTAATAAATACAGTATTGAGACAAGGCAGATTTGTGTGTGTATGTGCAGTTTCTCTTCTGAGTTGTTCAAAGAAGCAAAGGAATTATTTTGGGTAATTAAAGTAACTCTGAAGAGAAACTGCATAGGTTCATAACCCTTCCAAATGGCATGCTCTGTGAATCTAAATCCAAGAGGCAAGCAGGAAGTGGGCTAGGTATTGAAGTCTTTGTCTTTCACAAGGGAGGAAGATAAGGTTACCAAGCCAGTTTTTAAAGACAAGACCTGCAATGGAGCCATAGACATGGTTTCCTAAGAAAGGGAGAGAGAATATTGTAGTGGTAACAGGGGCCATGTGCTGCACTTGGCATTTGTTCCAGGTTTACTTAAACTAAATTTTCTGTTTCAGGTTTATAAGTACTATTTTGGGAATGGGGAAAATACCACTCTGAGTTGTACAGAATGAGCACACAGCTGTCATCTTCATTTCCCCCCAAAGGCTCTTAACAGTTTGTCCTAAAGTGATGAATTTTTATTTTGCTGCATGGATCATGAACACAGCAATCATAAAGCACCAGTATCGTAAGGAAAATCTGCATTCTGAGCATGTATATAATTACCACACTTTCTGGACACGAATAACAATGCCTAGGGTTTCCAAACTCACCTAGAGCTTCCTAAAGATTCTGAAAATGAAAATTTCACCAACTACAACCACTATAATTCCTGTTGCACTTCTGATGTCAAGATTGAAAAGAAAAAAAATTCAAAAATAGACTTCAATGGCAATTTAAATTATGTTTGTTCTTTCCTATGACCCTGAAACATCCTGATTCTCTACCCCGGGAGCCTCTTTCCCACCTGCCTGCTTCCCCTTAGGTCTCCTTGATCCAAATGCTTTCGCTCAGAGTGCTACCTGAGGGCTGCTCAGGGAATTTCTCTGTTGAAATGCCCACCTAATTCTCTCCTCTTTGGGAAGTGCTCTCACTTCTCAATTACAATCCCTTCTGTATGGTCTCTTGACCTTAAAATGTTTGGTTCCTCCTAGCAGCTCACGAGGCTGAGGCAGGAGGATCACAAATTTGAGGCCAGTCTCAGCAATTTAGCAAGGCCCTAAACAACTTAGCAAGGCCCAGTCTTAAAATAAAAAAAAATTTAAAGAGGGTTGTGGTGTGGTGGTTAAGCTCCTCTGAGTTCAATATCATGTAAAAAAAAAAATTGTTCCCTCAAGGTACTAAGTCAATATTTCTAAAGAAAAGAAGTTTTCCTATTAGGTTAATTAATCATCACTTGAAATTGTAAAATGTTATGCATTTGGAGTGGGGGGGAACCACAGATTTCTTTGAATTCTCAAAGAGGAGACAGTATACCCCCAAAAGTTAAGAAGTGGGCACTAAGTATTACTGCACTGAAGTTGATATAGTTTTTTAAAAAAATATTTGTTTGTTTTAGTTGTACACAATGCCTTTTATTTTACATGGTGCTGAGGATTGAACATGGGCCACGCACGTGCCAGATGAGCACACTACTGCTGAGCCACAACCCCAGCCCCTTGATATAGTTCTGTTTGAAGATTATTTGTATTTTAGCAGAACAATCCCAGAAATAATGCCTTAACCAAAAGGGTACTGTAATAAAAGAAAAGTAGTCTCTGCTGGGGGTACATATTATTTGGGAGATAATTTGGGGGTACCTCACCATATTGTATGGACAACTACTTATTTTTCTGCTCTATTTAATAATGGTGACAAAGGGATTTATGTCTTCAGTGTTACCTGTCTAGACTGGACTTAGTGACATTCTAACAAATAGAATATGATCCAAGTGATGGGATGTCATTTCTGTCATTAGATTACAAAAGATTGAGATTTCTATTCTTCTGGTACTCTCACATGCTCACACTGATGGTCTACTGCCATATTGTGTGAAGCTCTATGGGACAGCCCACATGGCAAGAAATAAAGGGATGCCTCCAGTCACCAGCTTGTAAGGAACTGACTCCTGACTTCAACAACCCACAAAGAATTGAGTCTTGACAACAACCACATGAACTTGGAAGTAGATCCTCCCTGTGAGTCTTCAGATAAGACTGCATCCTCACCTAACACCTTGATTATTTCACTGTGAGAAACCCTGAAGCAGAAGTGTGAGCTAAGCCATGTCTGGATTCCTGAAAATGCATGTTTTAAGTTTCCAAGTTTGGGGGTAATTTGTTAACTTATGATGCAACATAATTAATTCACCTTCCAAGAGGTAGCCACTATCCTAGATGTGCTGTTTATTATTAACATATATGGCTTTTTTTTTTTTGGTACTAGGGATTGAACTCAGGGGCACTCGACCACTGAGCCACATCCCCAGCTCTATTTTGTATTTTATTTAGAGACAGGGTCTCACTGAGTTGCTTAGCACCTCGCAGTTGCTGAGGCTGGCTTTGAACTCACGATCCTCCCATCTAAGCCTCCTGAGCTCCATATATGTTTCTATATGTGCATGCATCATTTACATGCTATGTATCCATACAAATTGTAAGAATGTCTTACATGCATGTGTATATATATATGAATTGTAAGCATACTATTATAATACTTTATACTTCTGGAACTAGTTTTTCCTTTATTTATTTTCCCACAGTGTTTACTCACTCTTTTCCCTTCCTAGAGGTCTTTATCTCTGTGGCTGTGAGTTCTGGTCTCTTTCTTAGATCTGTACTGGATTTTCTCTTTAGTTTACCTGCAGCCATCCCAAGCCAGGGAATTAGGCCTGGTCCTACCTTAGATAAAGCCCAGCTTCTTACTGTAAACCAAAACCCATGCATGGGCTCTTCAATATTAGATGGGCCTCTACACATACCTTGGTCATCACTTTGACTTCTTTTGATAATGGTGTTTTCTAAATCAGTGTATATATTAAAGTTTTATGAGGACAGTAATTATCTGTTAAAATCACCTTGTTAAAATGTGATTTTGATTCACTAAGTCCATAAACTGCCTGAGATTCTGCATTTCTACAATAATTTCAAATATTGCTGATGCAATTTTCCCCCAAAGGCATAAACAGAGGTTTATTTAGGAAAGTATATACACATTCAAAGGAAAATGGAGGCAATCCTGAGAGAGGGGGGTGGAGACTTTTGGGGTAAAGCAAGGAATACACATTCAAAGGAGAATGCTGGCCCATTTCCAGAGGGAGTGTGTGGGGTGTTAATTGTATAGAGGAATGTTTGCTAGGGGCTGGACTAGAGATGGAGTCAGAGCAGAGTTAACACAATTTTATATCAGTTTTCCTTGCATTTGCACATTGCCCTGAATTTACTTTTTGTAACCAAGGGCATGGATCAAGGTATCAGCCAAGGGCATGAGCTGGGTTGCTTAGGAGTTGCAACTGTTCATGGGCACTTTCCCTATGGGGAAATTATCTGAATAGACAATCCTTAGGGAAGATATGCAAATGGACAATATGCACATGAAAAGTTGCTCAACATCACCAGGGAAATGCAAATCAAAACCACAATGAGATACACCTTCATACCCACTAAGATGACTATAATTTTAAAAATCAGATAATGAGTATGGGCAAGGAGGTGAAGAAATTGGAACTCTCTACACTGCTGGTGGAAATGTCAAATTATGTAGCTACTTTTGAAAACAGTCTGGCAGTTTCTGAAAAGGTAAAACATAAAGTTCTCACATGACCTAGCAACCTAGAAATTTCCCTCTTAGGTGTATACCCAAGAGTAAGGAAAATATATATCCACATAAAAATTGTAGATGAAGCTGGACATGGTGGCACACGCCTGTAATCCCAGCACTTGGGAGGCTGAGGCAGGAGGATCACAAGTTCAAAGCCAGCCTCAGCAATGGCGAGGCACTTAGCAACTCAGTGAGACCCTGTCTCTAATAAAATATAAGAAAGGGCTGGGGATGTGGCCCAGTGGTTGAGTGCCCCTGAATTCAATCCCCGGTACCGCACACAATAAAATTGTAGATAAGTATTTACAGCAGCATTATAAATAATAACCAAAGGTGGAAACAACCAAATGTCCATCAACTGATAGATGTATAAACAAAATGTGGTGTATTCATGCAGAAAAGTTGGCTGCCCATATTATTTGGAATATTATTTAGTTATAAAAAGGAATCAAGTACTGATATATGTTACAACATAGAAGAACCTTGAAAACATTATACCGTGTGAAAGAAGTCAGTTACAAAGACCACATTTTCTATGATTCCATGTATTTGAAATGTCCAGAATAGGCAAATCTATAGGGACAGAAAGAAGACAAATGGCTGCTGAGGGTGGGTGCTCACTTCGGCATGGGGAATGGGAAATAGAGAGGTGATAGCTAAAGAGTGGGGGATTTCTTTTTCAGGTGATGAAAATGTTGTAAAATTTGTGATTTTCCAGGTCTGTAGATATGCGAAGATCATTGAATTGTATTCTTAAATGGTTGAATTTTACAGAATGTGAATTATAGCTTGATAAAACTATTAAAAAATAAGCTGAGTCTATTATAGGGCTCACCTTGTTTGATCCTCATTTCTGTGGGATCATTGTCCTTTTTTGCCTATTGTCAAATGTCTTTTTTTTTTTTTTTTTTTTTATTATTTATTTACTTATTCATCATGCACAAGTATAGTATCTTTTTACATACAACTGCTTGTATACAAAGTATATAAGTACCATTCAGATCTTCAATCATGCATTTAGGATAATGATATCCATCTCATTCAATCACCAAGACGTTTATTTATTTATTTTTCATGCAGAAGATAGACACAAACTCTGTTACTCCATCTTAGCCAGAAGTAGAAATCTGTCTTTATTTTAATTTGGAGAAATTGAGGCCAGAAGCAAAAGTGCAGCTTGCTAAAGTGCAGGAGCCCTGTTTGGGGAGATGGCTAAGATTGCGGTTGACTATGGGCCATGGAGATATTTGGGCATTGCCGCCTTCCGTAGTCTCACGGGACTTGGCCCGAGATCTCGCGGGACTTGAGCGAGATTGTTGATCGGGTCTGCGCCATTTGGTGTGTTGGTTTTGGTGGTGTGTGTGGTGCGTGTTAAAGTCATTGTTAGAGCCAGAGAGAAAAGTTATCAGAATAAAAAGACTATTTCTAGTTCGCCTCTGCACTTCTTTCCGCGGCTTCATTGCTCCATGCGGCCATCGCTTTAGGCGGCAACAGGTGGCGGCCCGTACAGGGACTTCAGAGCGGACAGGTAAGAACTGAAAGGTCTCTAAAGATGGGTTCGAATATAACTGAATCCCAAGTGATAGAGACTATGGAAAGACTCCTTGATATACCTGACTCCGTTCTCAATGAGGAGGATTTAGAAAAAAAGTGAAAGTGATCAAAAAAGCGTAGCTTCCACTGGGTCAACTAAGCCCAGTAAAGAGAGTATTAGAAGAGTCCCAAAAATGACAAAAATTCAAGCTATTAGAGCTATTCGGGAGTTATTGGTGATAGCTGAAGGATACTTGCTCTTAATGGAACCTGGGCCTCAGGATATTGCTGTCAGTGAAATTAGCAGTGGTGAGGAATCTAGTAAAAGTGATCCTGAGAAAACGAGGAAAAAGAAACTAAAAAAGACCAAGAAAAAGGACCGTCAAGTAGAAGAACCACTTGTGTCCTCTACTCCCCCATGGGTGGAATCCATTACAGAAAATATGAAGGGTATTACTAGGCATTTGCATACCCTAGAAACATAAATAAAAAGTCTTTCTGAGTGCTTATGCGCTCTCGAGGGTAACTCACAGATACATTGGGAACCGCCAGCATTTGAAAAGAAAAATGGACAGAGGGTCCATCACTCAGTAGATTTCAAAACAATAAAAAATCTCAAAGAGGCAGTAATGACTTATGGGCCCCAAGCTCCTTTCACGTTGAGTATGCTGGAGTCCCTTAACACCTTTAGCTTAACCCCCCTCAGACTGGAAAAGTCTATGTAAAGCAGCATTAAGCGGGGGGCAATACTTGGTTTGACGATCGCAATTCCAAGAATTTTGTATAGAAACGGCTAAAAAGAAATGCAGCTGCAGGGTTTGGAGACTATAATATAGAAATGCTCACAGGAGAAGGGCAATTCGCAGACTTACAGGCTCAAAAAGATTATGACCCAGGTGTATATGCTCAGATAAACGCAGCTGCCTTAGAGGCATGGAAAACTGTACAAGGACCTGGGGATCTACAAGGTAGCTTGTCAAAAGTGATTCAAAGACCTAATGAGCCATATGCTGACTTTGCTGATCGACTTTTGAGAACTGCAGGTAGAGTGTTTGCAGATGTTGATCAAGCTATGCCATTAGTTGTTCAATTAGCTTATGAAAATGCAAATAAATGGTGCCAAGCAGCCATCAGGCCATGGAGAACTAAAAAGGATCTTTCCGTATATATACAACTATGTAAAGATATAAATGACGCCTTTGTCACAGGAAGTGTGATTGCAGCCTCAATGAGAGGTGCTTCCCCTCGAAATTTCACAAAGGCTAAACCTAGACATTATAATAAATCAGGATATTCCAGGCAAAATTATCATATTCAGTCAGGCTATTCTAGGCAAAATCCCAAAAGAGAAATAAGACCAAGATCATACCATGCCCCAGGCCGCTGCCCCAGGTATAAAAAGGGAAATCATTGGGCCAATAAATGCCATTCAAAATTTGACATCCATGGAAATCCTTTGTTCAGGAATTCAAAAAACGGGGCACGGGGCCCCGGGGCCCACAAATGTACGAGGTATTGGAGGAGGAGTATCCTCAAGCATCCACTCAGATGCTTCCCCGACACAATCCCTACTACCCATCCACTCCCTCACCAGAGGAACAGGAGGAAATGCAGGATTAGACCTCTGTTCCACCACCCGAATAGTGTTAACACCTGAAATGGGGGTTCAACAGATTCCCACAGGAGTCAGGGGACCTCTTCCCTCATGGACTTATTAATAAGTCCCTCAGGACTTATTCTGGGGCAAAGTCCTAAAAGCTTATTAGGTTTGCAAGTGACCCCAGGTGTAATAAACTCAGACTACAAAGGGGAAATAAAAATAATGCTTAGCTCACCCCAAAGTATAAGTTCTGTTAATCAAGGAGATAGAATTGCTCAGTTGCTTCTCCTTCCTAATTTACATAATTCATTTAAAATGAGTATGCCTCAAAAAGGGAACACCAGAGGATTTTGTTCCACTGACTCAGAACATATGGCTTGCTGGGTTCAGGATTGTTCAGGGAGGCCTATGTGTAAAATAAAAATCTAAGGAATAGAGATAGAAGGACTGATAGATACTGGAGCTGACACTTCCATCATTAATCTACAGCAATGGCCCAAGCACTGGCCTCTGCAAAAAGCTGCAACCAGTTTAAGAGGCTTGGGATATAATAACCTCCCAGAGAAAAGTGCGGTAATTTTAAAATGGGAGGATGATGAAGGGCATAAAGGAACATTTCAGCCTTATGTTTTACCTAACCTACCGGTCACTTTATGGGGAAGAGATATTTTGCAACAAATGGGAGTACACCTTGCAACCAAGCCTGCAGGTGTTAAATGCGAAAATCTACAGGGTAATCTTAACCCTAAAAGAAATCATTATCAAAAAGTACAGAGTAGGGCTGGGGTTGTGGCTCAGCGGCAGAGCGCTCGCCTCTCACGTGTGCAGCCCCGGTTCAATCCTCAGCACCACATAAATATAAATACATTGCATTGTGTACAACTAAAGTAAATAAATAAATATTTTTTTAAAAAAAGTACAGAGTAATCTTAACCCTAAAAGTAATCATTATCATAAAGGAAAAAGATATTTTTTTTCGGGGCCACTGAGAAAATAATTTTGAAAATACCATGGCTTTCTGATAAGCCAGTGTGGGTCCCTCAGTGGCCCCTATCTAAAGAAAAATTACAAGCGGCCCACTTACTAGTTCAGGAACAATTAGAAGCAGGACATATAGAACCTTCCACCTCTCCCTGTAATTCCCCCATATTTGTGATCAAGAAAAAGTCAGGAAAATGGCGATTGTTACATAATCTTAGACAAATTAATAAAACCATGCAAGTTATGGGCCCTACTCAACCTGGACTTCCTAATCCTGTAGCTATTCCAAAAAATTTCCATCTTATTACTCTTGATATAAAGGAGTGCTTCTTTTCTATTCCCCTACATCCTCTGGATGCCCCCAGGTTTGCTTTTTCAGTTCCTTCTATTAACAATAATGGCCCTGATCAGAGATATCAATGGAAGGTTTTGCCGCAGGGAATGGCTAATAGCCCCACCATATGCCAAATATATGTGGACAAGGCTATCCAACCCATTAAAAATAAATATCCAAACCTCATGTGTCTACATTACATGGATGATATTTTACTGGCCCACCCTAATAAAAAAATCTTATTTAATATATTTAGTGACGTGGTAGAAAATTTAAAAAAATATGGATTATATATAGCAGAAGAAAAAGTTCAAACCAGATCTCCCATATTATATTTAGGATTTAAAATCATGGATACTTTTGTTAGACCCCCCAAAATTTTAATAAATAAAGGACATTTAACCACCCTCAATGATTTCCAAAAACTACTGGGAGACATTAACTGGCTTCGCCCTACACTAAACCTTACTACTGGCCAATTAAAACCTTTATTTGACATCCTTCGCGGGGACCCTGATCCATCTTCACTGCGAACACTGACTCCTGATGCTAGGAAAGCTTTAGATTTAGTAGAAAAAGCCATCGAAGGAGCTCATTGTGATAGATTTGATTTAACTCAACTGCTGATGTTGATTATTATTTCTTCACAATATACACCCAGAGGAGTATTTTGGCAACAAGGGCCTTTATTATGGATACATTTGCCCGTCTCTCCTAAAAGTATAATTGAGTCTTATACCTCCATGGTGGCTAAACTTATTCTTCAAGGACTTAAGACTTCTACTAAAATATTTGGCATTCACCCTGCTACTATTATTACTCCCTATTCATCATCACAGATTGAATATTTATGCTTCAATGATAATGATTGGGCTATAGCTAAATGCTCTACTTCTGCAAATTTTGATAATCATCTTCCTAAGTCTCCTATATTATCTTTTTGTATTAATCATCCTATTATATTTCCACAGGTAATAAAAAATCAACCTATTCCTAAGGCATTAAATGTATTTACAGATGGGTCCTCAAATGGTACTGCTGCAGTAGTCACTAAAAAAGAAAATATGTCTTACATAACTACACACAAATCAGCTCAATTAGTGGAACTGGAAGCTGTGGTAAGAGCTATGGAAAATTTTAGAAAACAGCCCATGAATATTTTTTCAGATAGCCACTATATTGTACAAGCCGTCCCAAAATTAGAGTTAGCAGTAGCAATAGCACCTCATACTCCAGCCTTTAAATTGTTTTATAAAATACAAAAACTTTTGTGGGCAAGAAAAGAACCTCTATTTGTAGGCCATATTAGAGCACATACTAATTTGCCTGGTCCCCTCCATGAAGGTAATCAAAAGGCTGATGAACTTACAAAAACAACATTTATACTTTCACGGGGCTGGGATTGTGGCTCAGCGGCAGAGCGCTCGCCTAGCACGTGTGCGGCCCGGGTTCGATCCTCAGCACCACGTACAAATAAACGCATTGTGTACAACTAAAGCAAATAAATAAATATTAAAAAAAAAACAATATTTATACTTTCAGCGCTCCAGCAAGCTACTTTATTTCACTCCCAGTTTCACGTCAATAGCACCACCTTGCAGCGTAGGTTTAAAATCACAAAGGAGCAAGCCAGAACAATTGTAAAAGATTGTAAATCTTGTATGACACATTTGCCCAATCCTCATTTCAGCATTAACCCTAGATGATTAATGCCCAATCATTTGTGGCAGATGGATGTTACTCATGAGCCAAGTTTTGGAAAATTGCAATTTATTCATGTGACCATAGATACATGCTCAGGCATGATTTTTGCTTCCTTACATTCTGGAGAAAAAGTTAAAGATGTTACATCTCATTGTTTGCAAGCTTTTGCTGCATTGGGCATCCCCAAAATGCTTAAAACAGATAATGGCCCTGCATATACATCCTCATCTTTCAAACAGTTTTGCGCAAAATTCAATATATCCCATAAAACAGGCATCCCATACAATCCTCAGGGTCAGGGCATTATTGAAAGAGCAAACTGCACACTGAAAATTATGTTATTAAAACAAAAGAAGAAATTGGAAAAGTCCTAGGGATAGATTGGCAGTTGCCCTGTTTACCTTAAAATTTTTAACTTTAGACTCTAATGGTTATTCTGCTGGAGACAGACATTGGAACCCACACCAACAACATAAACCTTTGGTTTACTGGAAGGATGTTCTTTCAGGTACATGGAAGGGTCCAGATTGGGGGAGAGGATCTGTTTGTGTTTTTCCAAAGCATGAATCCTCTCCAATATGGATACTATCTAGATTAATAAAACAAGTACCACATTAAAAGGATCAAGATGAAGTTGTTGAAGAATCAAGATTAATTAAAAAAGTACAAAATCAAGAAGACCAAGATAAAGACATGGAATGATTCTCTTATAAGAGTCCTTCAAAATATTTCACAACTTAAGTCTTATTCCTCCTGGCCGAGAAAAAGAGATCTCTCTTTAGTGTGCACACAATTTTATTTTTTTTTCTTTTTATATATGTGTTTATGTCTGTGCATTTGTCTAAATTTCATGTTAACGTGAGTCACAAATATATGTTTGTATGTGCA
The DNA here is from genome assembly GCA_025594165.1 of Tamias sibiricus. NCBI lineage: Eukaryota > Metazoa > Chordata > Mammalia > Rodentia > Sciuridae > Tamias > Tamias sibiricus. Next base: position 109,596,972 of record CM046667.1, read on the forward strand.
TCTGTCCAGTGTGACATCAAAAATAACAAAGCGCTTATGAATATATATGTATTGAAAGAGCAAGTATATATATATATATATATATATATATATATATATATATATGGATCCAAGTAACTCTAATTCATTTAAGTTTAAGAGTATTCAATTTGGGTAAATAATTTTATAAGTGAAGGTACCTTCAATTTTGATTTATAGGTGTCCCAGGGACTTTTCTTTAGCGAAAAATATGACTAGTGCTGTATAACCTGATATTTTGGTGTTTTGACATAAGATTGTTTATTTGTTATTAACTTCATTTGTTTAATAGCTGATTATTTCAATTATCTCAACAGGTAAAAGATTGCTGTGTATACAGAGACTCGAGGGTTCCAGCTAACAAATTATTTCTCCAAAGTGCCTTTACCTTTTCTTTAATCTACCTTTAATGCAGTAAATACCCTCAGTCGTTCTTTGTTTTGTTCTGAATATGATATTTTGCCAGCTTATGTTTGTGGGAGCTCAAACAACAATGTGTGTGAGCAAAAATCAACTTTAATTCTCTAATCTAATAATTCTATTTTTTAGTTTGACAACTCGACTCTTGACTCAGTGCTGCAATAACACTGCCTTTCCTTTAATAATTGATGCTTGAGTTTCTAGGTAGCGGGCCCTGAAGATTTGCCGGTGGCATTGTCTAAACATAAAAAAGATGTCTGCTGCTACAGCTGCAGGGATCGCGGTTGCCGCAAGCATCCCTGCTGCTCAAGCATCAAACAACCTCACCAACAGTGTGGCCTCTGCTCTATATGCATGGGGCCTCCTACATCAACGTATTATAACAAATGGACATTTTGATCTTTCATTGTTTGGGACTTTACGGGACAATGCCTTGCGGGTGTTTGTCTAGAGAATTCAGTGTGTTACTTGATGCAACTTAGGGCAGCTGATTTGTTTAAATAATTTGATATGCTATGCAATTTGGCTCGTCACCAAAAGGCTTGTCGCCTTAAAGCTGCACCATCTTCTCACAACTGGACGGCTGTTAGTCATCATACACAGTCGATCCTAAAGGGCTCCATTGGATGGCTGGTTAGCCAATGACGGGTAAGATCCCCAGAGGGGGACAACCTAAGACAGGCACAGTCGCACGGGACAGTCTCATGTGGCCGACATATCAACCTAAGACAGGAGTCAAGGGCACAGCCTTGATTATCCGATGATGGGTAAAAATGTTGGTTGCACATAGACGTCCTAGAGCATCCCCTCTTTTAAAACAAAAGGGGGGAAATGCAGGAGCCCTGTTTGGGGAGATGGCTAAGATTGCGGTTGACTACGGGCCATGGAGATGTTTGGGCATTGCCGCCTTCCGTAGTCTCACGGGACTTGGCCCGAGATCTCGCGGGACTTGAGCGAGATTGCTGATGGGGTCTGCGCCATTTGGTGTATTGGGTTTGGTGGTGTGTGTGGTGCGTGTTAAAGTCATTGTTAGAGCCAGAGAGAAAAGTTATCAGAATAAAAAGCCTATTTCCAGTTCGCCTCTGAACTTCTTTCCGCGGCTTCGTTGCTCCAAGCGGCCATCGCTTCAGGCGGCAACACTAAATTTCTCACGAGTTAGTGGCAGAGTCAGTATTGTAACCAAATTTTCCTGATTTCTAATCTGAAATTGAAATACAATGGCTCCTTGTCTGTTCAGCTTCTGGGGCAACTTGATAGCAGAAGGTTAATTAACTGGGTTTAGATAAAATAAGTGTCTTTGACTTGAGAATCCCTCAAATGCCTTCCTGTCAACCAGTAAGAATTTTCTGTGCATCCATATGCCAAGCTTTTTTGGGAGTCATTCCTCGGGATAGAGAAGAAGTTGCTACCATTTCTGGCAACAAGGTGTGCACCATCTATTTGGAAGGAAAAACCTCAGGTGAAATATCTCCCTGACTCAAATAGCTCAAGCATGTTTACCTTCAATGATTCACTCAGCCATGTAGCCAAGAGATCCAGGAGGTTTTCTCAGGAAAGGTTTCCCAGAGGATGAGACAGCATCCCTTGACTGGGTAGGACAGTAAAGGAAGGACATTGTATCCACAGACCTGTGTTGCAATGTAAACAAGTCCTCATAAGGCCCTTGGCTGTAGGGGAAGGAAAGGGATATTATCCTGGCCAGAAGGCAGAGCTAGAGGATTTGATGGAAGTCCTGTGGTGAAGACAATGACCAATACAACACCTCCTTTTCCTATTGCAAACTCAAATCCTCCCAGGTAGAGAGTTTCATAGGAAAACAAGGGTCTTCACTGGTCACAAAATGCTGGGTTGTCCACTTGAAGCTACAGTTCAAACCTCAGTCACTCACTGAGTATACATTGAGCACCTACTACATTCCTGGAGTTTTGCTAATGGTAGCAGACTTACAGGTGCTTAAGACTCCTGGCTTGCCCTTATTCAGTCTCAGTGAGAAGACAGACACTTGGATGAAGATGACAGATTTCCTTAGGGAAAATTGCTCTCTTTTCCTACCCCACTCCTGTCATTCAACACAGTGACCAAGTTGTTTTCCTCTGGAGACCCATCATCAGGGGCAGCATGGGATGAAGGAGAAGGCACTCTCCTTTATAGTCTGGCTCAAAACTCAATGCCTCTGGGCAGTCTTTTCTTCTGCATCTCCTCCCCGTCCCCCAGGCTATCCACAATTAGTAATATGTATGGCCATGATTTAACTTCTTTAGAAAAGCACACCCTACTTCCATAGCCAGGAGTGGTGGTGTATACCTATAAGCCCAGTGACTCTGGAGGGTGAGGCCGAAGAGTCACATTCAAAGCCAGCCTCTGCAATTTAGCAAGGCTTTGAGCAATTTAGTGAGATCCTGTCTCAAAATAAAAAATAAAAAGGGATGGGGATGTGGCACAGTGGTTAACCAGCCCTGGGTTCAATCCCTTGTACTGAAAGGAAAATATTATTACCCTATATACATGTATGATTACATGACTGGTGCAACTGTGCACCACGTACAGCCAGAGGAATGAGAAGTTCTGCTCCATTTGTGTACAATGTGTCAAATGCATTCTATTGTCATAAATAACTAATTAGAACAAATTTAAAAATCATAATAAAAAAAGAAAGCAAAGCACAGTCACTTTACAGGGAAGGTCAGGCCTTCTTCAAGTTTGTAACACTCATGGCCCCTATCATGGGGTTCTGTACAAGGAATGTGTTTGGAAAATGTTCATGGATTGAATCAAGGGATTCTGGAATCACTGTCACCATTAGTGTCATTTCTCTTCTACCTAACCAGGGCCTATCTTCCAAGGGCCTCCAATCACCCTTCCTTTCTTCATTTGAATCCTTACAAGTCTCTCATGAGATTTCTGCCCTTATGGCCAAGTCTTATTCTGCTCTGATGCTGGGGACAATGAGAGATTTTACCTCTCAAGTGAGACTTTGCCTGTTTTGTCCCCCACATACAAGTCAGGGAGTGATTTGGCCCCTTGCTGGCCTCCTAGTCACCAAGCTATAGCAGAGTGGGCTAAGGGTACTCACCAAAGAGAAGCACCCATGCAGGAGTTCCGTTGCCTTGCAAGATGGGGTAAAGGAATCAGGGCCCTTAAGCCTAGCACCTCCTGTTGCTCATGGAAGCTATGAGAGGTCACCATCAGAAGTATTGGTCTCTCTTGGAACTTGGCCATGGCTCCCAAGTCCCAAGGAGTTCACTGCACAGGCTCTGAGACCTAGAGCCTAGCCCTTGGGAGTGGAGTTGCATGTCAGAACTCCATCCTTCCTGTTAAGCAGGGACTGCAGCCCCAGGTCCTGGGTAATTCACATCACCAAAGGCCCCTTTTTATTCCCAGATTTGCCATGCTGTGAAAGAATCTTACTGCCATTATCACCCTGTGCCTGTGCAGTGCCTCACCATCCACACAAACAATGTCCCTTCTCATTGATGCTTTAGGATAGGCACAGTAGATGAACTTTTTATAGACTGTAGTTTCACCTCCTTGTTTATTTTTCATCTTTCTGCTGGTTTTTATAACAGTGAATTTTCCATATATATATGCATATGCAATACATATGTATATTGTATATATATTAGCAGTACAAATGTTTCAGGTTACAAAAACATGTATCTTGGTTGATAGTTTTGAGTTTAATAACACCATGCTCAGGAATTATGGGGCAGGGATATACTCCCTGGTGAGCAAACAGTAGAGTTTCAGGGAAAATCCCTACAACTACAAGGGTATTATAGGAGTAGAAACACAATTTACCAAACAGACTAATGAGAGAGTAGTTATTCAGTTTGAAGTTACTCTTATTTTGGAAGTCATTCATAAATTGATTGAACTGGAGTGAGTGTGCATCTGTCCTGTTCTCCTGGGTTTTTCAGACAAGAATTTATAAGAAATAAAGTGACTTTATATATGAAAGATACTTTATGGTCAAGGCTAGGACTTAGGGTTCCTGATTTTGAGCCTTAAGCTGTTTATTTGAGCCTCCCTGACATGGAAGGGTTTGCTGATCTTATTAAACTCTTAAGCAGAATGGAAAGTAAAAGAATTACTTGAAGGTCAAGGATTGGAAGCCAACAGAATATGAATGACCAATGAAAAACTCAGATAAAGACCTCTGCTGCATAGCAGTCACTAAGGAAACAAAGGGGATTTACATACACATATCTAGAAACTTGTCTAACAGCATGTTCTCATGTAGTGATCAGGGGATGTCAAAGTGGAAAGCCACAGTCCTGATTGGATCCTTTCCAGCTGTGGAACCCTGTACAAATCACTTGGCCTTCCTCAACCTCAATTGCTCTGCTTGAGTGAAATGATGATGATACCTGAGTTACTTACTTGCAAACTCAAGTCGTTCATTCAGTCCCCATATCTGCTCCATTTTATCCTAAATGTCTCTTGAACCCTGCCATTCCCTATCATTGTTCTTTTATTAGCTGCATCCCCTTTGTTCTACTCTGCACACTGCAGTCAAAAATATCTTTCTAAAAGGCAAACTCAGTCACATCACTCATTTGCTCCAAACTCTTCCATAGCTCCCTGTTGTTCTCAGGATAAAAAATTTCAACTCCTTAACCCTGGGTTCCAATACTTTGTGGTCTCACACCTGCAGGTCTCTCCCAGCTTATCCCATGCCACTCCTCCCTCTTGAATTTTAGCCTCCAGCCATAGTAAACTAATAGCTGTTCCCCAACAAGCCAGCCTCTCTTGCTTCTGGCCTTTGAACTAGTTTCTTGCTGTACCTAAAACATTCAGGCCCTTCCAGCACCCCCTTTCCTTCCATTAACCCAGTAATCCTGTGGAATTCTCTATTACCTACCCAGGAGGGACTCCTCCAATCTGAACTGCTCTTCCTCTGTGCCACTCCCCCCCAGCACCCCATACCCCTGTCCTTTTAGCACTTACCAGCATGATTAAAACTCCCCTTTTCCTTGTTGATTTCTCCCACTCAGTTCTGCAGGACTGTGTCTTACTCATCATTATGTCCCCAGAGGAGCCTGTTGAATGAATGACAAATATTTAAATGCTTTGTAAACTGCAACACGCTACACAAGTGTTAAGTGTTATGTAATATTATTGTGCTCCAGTTGGTTTCTTAGTATGGTTGGCGTACTCACCACATTTCAGTTACGTCATTCTGGTTCCTTCTTAAGCTGATGCTAAATAAAGGCTACCACTTATTGAGCACTTAACTGGGCTGGGCTCTGAGGTAAGATTTTACATGATGATCTCATTTATTCATCATCATAGCAATCTTATAAGCTAGATCCTAGCATAAGAATCATCTCTATTTTTCAGATGAAAAAGTCTAAGGCAGGCTCAAGAAGGTTAAGTGACTTGCACACTGTCACATAGCCAGATTTTGAAACCAGGTATTTTGAGTTCAAAACCCAACCCTGGGGCTGGGGTTGCGGCTCAGCGGCTCAGCAGTAGAGCGCTTGCCTAGCATGTGCGCAGCCCAGGTTCGATCCTCAGCACCACCTTAAAATAAAGGCATTGTGTACAACTAAAGCAAATAAATAAATATTTAAAAAAAACCCAACCCTGATCAAGTCTCCAGATAAGGAAACTTACAACACAGTAAAAGAAATGGGAGAAAATATTTGCCAATTACATACATGGTAAGTAATTGATAAATAGAATATGTAAAGAAATCCTAAAATCAACAATTTTCTTTAAAACACATTTAAAAGAGAAGCACAGGGGTTGAATAGATATATATCAAATGAAGATATACAAATGGCCAAAAAGCACATGCAAATATGTTCATCATCACTGATCACTAGGAAAATGAAAATCAAAACCACAATAAGATATAATTTCACACTGATTAGTGTTGGATTCCAGGCAAGAGGCTGCGCCTCCCAGGCAGGAGGCCACACCTCCCCAGGTGCTTTGTTAAAAAACTACAGCTCCCAAGATCCTCAGCATGACCAGCAAAAAAAACTGACCAGCAGGTGCCCTGGCCACTACCTTATGACCTCTGGTAGCCTATAAGGCAAGGACTCACTCCAGGGGGGGGCTTTCTGACCCCCCACTCTATTTAAGCCACCCCCGGACTGAAATCTCTCTCTGTTCGTGCTTGCCCCTGTTCCCATCCGTTCCCCATTTTCTCTTTTTCTCCCCCTTCCACATGTGGCCCCTAATAAACTTCCCTTTTATTAAAATGGCATTCCCTGCGTAAGAGACTTTGCCTAAATTCTAACAATTAGGTTGGCTACTAATATGGTGTGGATCTGGAATATCTCCCAAAGTCTCATGTATTCAGAGGTGGGGCTCTGGGGAAGTGATTAGATCATGGGTCTCCACTGATGACTGAATGGACTACTGGGAGGTCAGACCTATATGGAGGAAGTAGGTCACTGGGGGTGCGTGCTACAAGGATATTTCTTATCCCTGCTTCCTGTCTCCTCTGGCTTCTAGGAGTTCAATGGTTTTCCCCTGCTGATACCGCTGTTTACCAGTGTCAAATTCTGCTCCCCCAGATGTTGAAGTTTGAACATTAGAGAAGCATGCCAAGGCAAGCATATATAGCACGGTTTATTTAAAAGGGGTAACATAGACTTCTCCCATGAGGGAGAAGGAGGCTGGTATCCTCATATTCCAAAAAGTGAGGCAGTTCTGCCTTTTTTATATGTCCCAGGGCTTCCTTTGTTCTCCTGCTCTCTTCCCTTATCTCTCTCCTTCCTGCCTACATGACCAGGCCCAGTGGGATGGCCAAAAGGTGAGAAGCAGGTGGGCTGAAGGGGGAAGGGCAGGATGGAGCAGCCCAGGACACATGAATTAACAACTGTGTAGCTCCCTGTAGGGAGGAGGAATTCCTGGGACAGGATACCTTGGCAACAGGTTGGGGCAGGGGCAGGTTCTTGATAAGGGTGGAGGAAGGGCTCTGAAGGAATTAACATTCCAATCCTCAGGGCACAGTCTCCCAACAGTGTTCGACTTCCCTGGACTCACTCAAAATTTGCTTTCTTGATCCGACCTGACTTGATTTACCTATCTATACCGACTGCCTATCAGATTCTGGCTTCACTGCCATGCTCTTCTGCCATGATATTCTGCATCAACTCAGGCCCATAGTAATGGCACTAGCTGATCATGTACTGAATTCTCTGAAACTGTGAGCCAAAATAAATGTTGCCTTCTCTAGTTGTTCTTATCAGGTATTTTTGTTCAATCATTGTGACGAAAAGCTAACACCATTAATATATATATTTTTAAAGACAGAAAATAACAAGGGTTGGCAAGGATTTGTAGAAAATGGAACCTTTGCCCATTGCTGGTGTGAATATAAAATGGTACAGCTGCGGTGGAAAACAGTATGGAGGTTCCTTAAAAAAATAGAAGTACCACATGATTAAGCAATTATACTTCTGGGTACATACCCTACAGAATTGAAAGCAAGGTTTCAAAGAGACATTGTACACCCACGTTTATGGAAGCACTATTCACAATAGACAAAAGGTAAAGCAACTTAAGCGTCCATTAATGCATTAATGGATAAGCAAAGGATGCATGTACATACAATGGAATCTCATTTGGCTTTTAAAGGGATGGAAATTTATGGATAAACATTGAGGGCATTATGCTTAGTGAAATAATCCAGTCACAAAAAGACAAATATCATATAAATCTACTCATTTGAGCTACCTAGAATAGTTCAAGTGATAAGAGACAGAAAGTAGAGTGGTAATTGATAGGGGCTTGGAGGAAGGGCCAAAGGAGAATAGTGTTGGATGTGGAAGTATAGTATTTTTTCTTTTTTTAAAATTTTTTAAGTTGTCAATGGACCTTTTTTGTTTATTTTTATGTAGTGCTGAGAATTGAACCCAGTAGCTCACACATGCTAGGCAAGCACTCTACCACTGAGCCACAACCCCAGCCCCCGGATGTATAATGTTTTGACTTTGCAAGATTAAAAAAGTGCTGGAGGTGGATGGTGGTGATGGTTGCACAATGTGAATGTACTTAATGCCATTGAACCATGTATTTAAAAGTGTTTTAAAATGGAAAATTTTGTGCTATGTATGTTTTAGCACAATTTTAAAAACTAAGCCCTGATTCTAACCATTCCCTAGCCCTATGTCTTCAGAAAATTCACTCCTGATAAATGTTTGTGCATTTCATTTATTTTTCCTCTTAAGACCATACTGCTCTCTGCCAAGGTCTCTAGAGCTTCTGAAGTCAGTGTTTCTGAAGAGGGCAGAGTCCAGCCTCAGGCCTCCAGCTCACTCTGTTCCTGAGAAGCAAATGCTTATTCTGAGGGCAACTAGCACATATTTTACTCATAACTATTGGCAGATGGCTGTGGATCCCTTCTGTTCCTAGGAATCACATCAGGACTAACTGCACTATGCATTTTCCATTACTGGTAGCTAATACTAACAATGACGCTGTGCATTGTTATTAATAGGTAAAGAACAGATATAGAGAAGGGAAATGGCTTGGGCTGAATCACACTGCAAAGTTAGAATTTTAAGCTCTCAGGAACTAACCTCGCCTTGGGCTTTGTTCTACACACCTGGCAGTTCCACAGACTTGCTCCTTTTTGTACTTTGGGCAACAGACTCCCTGGCTAACCAAGTGGGTCAGACTTATCTTGCAAAGAAATGAAGCAAATATTCCTTGGGATGACATTTTGACATCTTTCTGTTTCTACTGGTTGGTAGGAGGCCAGAGTGTCCTCTACTTGTTGAGTGACCTTGGGCACATCTGGGAAAGTCTCTGGACTTTCAGCTTGCTTTTCAGCAAAATTGAGAGAAGAATTATTGATTTCCCTCCCCCAAGAGAAACTGAGGATGAGGAAGGAAGAGATGGATCGGTGTGTAGTGCTCTAATCTACTCTGCATAATCCTTTACACAAGTGGACACCAAGCCTAGCTAAGCACCACAATCATGTGAGGATCCATTAACAGTACAAATTCCATGGCTGAGAATGTATCTTGGTAGTGCAGTGCTTCCCTATCATGTGCAAGGTCTGGGTTTGATTGCAAACACTGAAAAATTTTTCTGGGACTACTACATCCTTGAAATTCTCCTTTCTCCAAGCCACCTAGTTTCCAGTGTATTGGGAAATCCCCCTTGAATTGAGCAGCAGCTACTTAAATCCCCTCTCACCTAGCTTAAAGTCACCTTCTCTATAAGCTAGGAAGCATTGCAGACTGTCCCCTTTGAGCACTTCCTTGGACACACTATTCTTTGAATTTTGGTACTTATCACTTACTGCCTGTTATTTTTATCTAACTGTTTCAAATCTTTGCCTCTTGTTTATGCAGTGAGCTACTGGAGGATAAGGACTGTGTCATATCTTTCTATTATTGCTCCACAAATGTCAGTTCTATTAGCACACAGTGTATGTTCAATGAACACTTGTTGAATTTATGGAAATCTTGCAGGTGCAATATCTAAAATAATGTCTTACTTATTTGGAGGGATGTTCTGTGTGCTTTGGAAGCTTTCTGATTACATTGGGGGTGGGGGGGAACTAAACAAAGAGATGAACCCTAGCTTCCAGTCCTGGCCATGTCACAAACTCCCTTTGAAACATGCAGCAAGTCACTGGCTTTCTCTGGCACTGAGTTTCCTCATTTGTGAAAACTGGGCTGCTGAGTAAACTTTCTATTAGTGGTGGATTTTGGTTACATTCTATAGCAAGGGGTAGTCTTTTTTCCTATGTGAATTTCTTTAATGCCTATAATACCTTTATCCCCTGTAAGGACTACAAATTGACCCCAGTTTATGAAATAAGGAACTCAAATAGACAGCAATTGCATGCTTTGGGAAAGTTTCCATGCACAGAGAATGTGTGTGTGTGTGGGGGGGGGGGCATTGCTCACTACTCACCCCCAAGTCTCTTGTTTTCACTGGACTCTTCCATCCCAGAATTGTTTAGTGTACGGAACTGTCAGCCATTTATTATCTGCACACCCGCTATCTCCACTATGAATGAACCAGGGAAAAAGTACGTTCTAGCTGGATTTCCTCTTGTCTATCTGCATACTACCAGCCAGGGTCAGAATGTCCATTGCCATGTATAGTAAGATCTGTTCAAACACTGTCCTTTGAGGAGATGAAGGACAGAAGACACCAGTCCTTGCCCTCATGGAGCATCTAATCTACATGGGAAGCCAGTAGAAGAGTGTGTGGGGAAAAGATATGCCATCATCTGTGAGGGATGACCTGGGAGCTAAGTGCTGCTTTAATATATCTCCGGTACCAAGAATAGTGTCTGGTCCATAGATGATGCTCACCAAATATACAAAAGTAGGCAAAAATTGTCATGACTTTCAAACCTTCTATTTCAAAGGGAAATCTTTTCTTTGATGAAATTGTACCTGGAAGCTCGCTACATGAAATGGATGCAATAATGCCCTAGTTGAGGAGAGTTAGGGCACCAGAGAGGTTCCTTAGAGCCCAACTGTAAAACTATTGCTGTGTAGTCAGTGGAGATAAGGGGTAACTCAACTCTTGCTCCTATTTCCAGGTTCACCTTAGCCACCCATGATCTTAACAAAATAAATGAAAGTTTAAGGAATCTGGGCCTCTAAGGAATATTTGCATCTGAAGAAAAGATGCCAATCTTTCCTCTGTTCCTCCTCAAAGGGCTCCAATTAGTAAGAGCAGAGAGGAGGACTTTTTGAGTAAGACTTCAGAGTTGATCTACAAATGTTTATCAAGGTAATGTTTTTTTAACTTAAATAAAGAAGAAAAGAAAACCCCTGTGGTAAAGTTTTGCAGCATTCAATAGAAACCCACTTGGTGTGTCCCTACAGATAGTCCTGATTACAATATAGCATCAAACTCCCTGTGGGATATGGTCAGTGAGTAGGTGGTGCTTCCTTTGGCACCAGCATACCCTTCGCCTCCCTGACGGCTATTAACATTCCTAACCAAGTTCATGGTCAGTCTCTTACACATACAGCTGCCAAGAGAGGCTGCCTGGAGAGCACATCTCTTCTCCATGACTATGGGACTGTGACCTTCTGCATGACCTGTCCTTTTTGCTTCCCCATTCACCAACAGAGCAAGGGGGGAGATAAATACAAGGGGTGCTCACTTGTCAAGGTGGTCCAGGAAACAAGGAATGCAGGAGCCCTGTTTGGGGAGATAGCTAAGATTGAGGTTGACTACGGGCCATAGACATTTTTGGGCATTGTCGCCTTCCGTAGTCTCACGGGACTTGGCCCAGGATCTCGAGAGATTTGAGCAGTGACTCAGCAGATCAACATTTTTGGCATTGTCGCCTTCCGTAGTCTCATGGGACTTGGCCCAAGATCTCGAGAGATTTGAGGAGTGACTCAGCAGATCGAGCAAGCGCCATTCCTGCTCGGGCGCATGGATTGAGACGAGAGAGAGAAAGGACAGGGTTATCGTTATTGTATAGATATATTGTAGTTTCTTTTTTTTTTTTTAAATATTTATTTATTTAGTTGTACACAATGCAATTGCATTTTATGTTTACGTGGTGCTGAGGATCGAACCCGGGCCGCGCAGGTTCGAGGCGAGCGCTCTGCCGCTGAGCCACAACCCCAGCCCCATATTGTAGTTTCTTGTAAGAGTAGGTGCCTTGGTTTCTTGTGAGAGTGTGTATGTAGTGTTAAAAATTACAAGAGACAGAGACAGAAAGATTAAAGAATTTTTTCGTCTCCATCCTGTCTCCAGACTCCTTCCCGCGGCGCTGCCGTTCCAGGCTGCAATCCCTTTCCGGCGGCTACAGTTGGTGGCCCGTACGGGGAATTCAGCATGGCAGGTAAGAACTGAGAAACCTCGCAGGAGTCTCTAGTCAGAGCGGTTAAAATGGGTTCGAAAATAACTAAGACCCAAGTGTACGAGGCTCTTGATGAATTCTTTGATATGGATGAGTCTGTCGTTAGTGAGGAGGATTTAGAAAACAGTGAAGGCAATCATAAAAGCGTAGATTCCGCTGAGTCAACTAAGACCAGTAAGGAGAGTATTAGAAGTGTCCCCAAAATTACAAAGATCTGAGCTGCTAAAGCTATTCAAGATTTATTAGAGATACTTCAAGGATACATGGTCTCAATTGAACTTGGGACTCAGGATGTTACTGAGTCAGTTAGGACCAATGAGAGTAGTAGTAGTGAGGAGGAATTAACTAAAGGTGATTTTGAGAAAATGAATAAAAGGAAATTAAGGAAGACCAAGATAAGGGATCATCAAGTGGAGGAACTTGTGTCCTCTACTCCCCCATGGGTGAAATCGATTACAGAAAATATGAAGGGTATCACTAGACGTTTGCATACCCTAGAAATAGAAATAAAAAGTTTTTCTGAACGCTTATGCGCTCTCGAGGGTAACTCACAGATACATTGGGAACTGCCAGTATTTGAATATGAAAATGGACAGAGGGGCCACCAGCCAGTAGATTTCAAAACAATAAAAAATCTCAAAGAGGCAGTAATGACTTAGGGACCCCAAGCTCCTTTCACGTTGAGTATACTGGAGTCCCTTAACACCTTTAGCTTAACCCCCGCAGACTGGAAACGTCTATGTAAAGCAACATTAAGTGGGGGACAATACTTGGTTTGGCGATCGCAATTTCAGGAACTTTGTATAGAAACAGCTAAAAGAAACACAGATGCAGGGTTTGGAGACCATAATATAGAAATGCTCACAGGAGAAGGGCCATTCGCAGACGTACAGGATCAAAAACATTATACCCCAGGAGTATATGCTCAGATAAACGCAGCTGCCTTAAAGGCATGGAAAACTGTACAAGGACCTGGGGATCTACAAGGTAGCTTGTCCAAAGTAATTCAAGGACCTAATGAACCACATGCTGAATTTTCTGATAGACTTTTGAGAACTGCAGGTAGAGTTTTTGGAGACATTGATCAAGTTATGCCATTAGTTATTCAATTAGCGTATGAAAATGCTAATAAATATTGCCAGGAAGTCATCAGGCCATGGAAAAATAAAAAGGATCTTTCCATATATATACAACTATGTAAAGATAGAAATGATGCCTTTGTCACAGGGAATGTGATTGCAGCAGCTGTTAGAGATGCTGCCCCTCAAAATTTTACAAGGGCTCAACATAAACATTATAATCAATCAGGATATTCTAGGCAAAATTATCATAATCAATCAGGCTATTCTAGGCAAAATCCCCAAAGAGAAATAAGACCAAATTCATACCGTACTCCAGGTTGCTGCCCCAGGTGTAAGAAAGGAAATCATTGGGCCAATAAATGCTATTCAAAATTTGACATCCATGGAAATCCTTTGTTCAGGAATTCAAAAAACAGGGCACGGGGCCCAATGCCCCGGGGCCCACAAATGTACGAGGCATTAGAGGAGGAGTATCCTCAAGCATCCACTCAGATGCTTCCCCGACACAATCCCTATTTCCCATCCACTCCCTCGCCAGAGGAACAGGAGGAAATGCAGGATTAGACCTCTGTTCCACCGCCCGAATAGTGTTAACACCTGAAATGGGGGTTCAACTGATTCCCACAGGAGTCAGGGGACCTCTTCCCTCAGGGACTGTAGGACTTATTATCGGGCGAAGTCCTAAAAGCTTATTAGGTTTGCAAGTGACCCCAGGCGTAATAAACTCAGACTATAAAGGGGAAATAAAAATAATGCTTAGCTCACCCCAAAGTATAAGTTCTATTAATCAGGGAGATAGAATTGCTCAGCTGCTCCTCCTTCCAAATTTACATAATTCATTTAAAATGAATATGCCTCTAAATAGGAACAATAGAGGATTTTGTTCCACTGATTCGAAACCCATGGTTTACTGGAAGGATGTTCTTTCAGGTACATGGAAGGGTCCAGATCCAGTATTAATTTGGGGGAGAGGATCTGTTTGTGTTTTTCCAAAGCATGAATCCTCTCCAATATGGATACCATCTAGATTAATAAAGCAGGTACCACATCAAAAGGATCAAGATGAAGTTGTTGAGGAATCAAGATTAATAAAAAAGGTACAAAATCAAGAGGACCATGATGAAGATATGGAATGATTCCCTTAAAAAAGTCCTTCAAAATATGTCACAACTTAAGTGTCATTCCTCCCGGCTGGGACGAAGAGATCTCTCTTTAGTGTGCACACAATTATATATATATTTTTACTTTTTATATATGTGTTTATGTCTGTGTATTTGTCTAAATTTCATGTTAATGTGACGTCACAAATATATGTTTGTATGTGCGTCTGTCTGTCCAGTGTGACATCAAAAATAACAAAGCACTTGTGAAATATATATATATATATATATATATATATATATATATATATGGATCCAAATAACTCTAATTCATTTAAGTTTAAGAGTATTCAAATTGGGTAAATAATTTAATAAGTGAAGGTACCTTCAATTTTGTTTTATAGGTGTCCCAGGGACTTCTCTTTAGCAAAAAATATGACTAGTGCTGTATAACCTGATATTTTGGTGTTTTGACATGAGGTTGCTTATTTGTTATTAACTTCATTGTTTAATAAATGATTAATTTCAATTATTTCAACAGGTAAAGGACTGCTGTGTATGCAGAAACTCGAGAGTTCCAGCTAACAAATTATTTCTCCAAAGTGCTTTTAGTTTTTCTTTAATCTATCTTTAATGCAGTAATTACCCTCAGTCTTTCTTTGTTTTGTTCTAAATATGATATTTTGCCAGCTTATGTTTGTGGGAGCTCAGGCTGCAATGTGTGTGAGCAGAAATCAACTTATTTTTCTAATCTAATAATTCTATTTTTTAGTTTGACAACTTGCCTCTTGACTCAGTGCTGGAATAGCACTGCCTTTCCTTTAATAATTGATGCTTGAGTCTCTAGGTAGCGGGCCCTGAAGATTTGCCGGTGGCATTGTCTGCACATAAAAAAGACGGCTGCTGCTACAGCTGCGGGGATCGCGGTCGCTGCAAGCATCCCTGCTGCTCAAATGTCAAACAACCTCACCAGCAGTGTGGCCTCTGCTCTGCATGCATGGGGCCTCCTAGATCTACGTGTTATAACAAGTGGACATTTTGATCTTTCATTGTTTGGGACTTCATGGGACAGTACCTTGCGGGTATTTGTTTAGAGAACTCACTGTGTTACTTGATAGAACTTAGGGCAGCTGATTTGTTTAAAGAATTTGATATGCTATGCAATTTGGCTCGTCACCAAAAGGCTTGTCGCCTTAAAGCCGCAGCATCTCCTCCCAATTGGATGGCTGTTAGTCATCTTACACAGTCGATCCTAAAGGGCTCCATTGGATGGCTGGTTAGCCAATGACGGGTAAGATCCCCAGAGGGGGACAACCTAAGACAGGCATAGTCGCACGGGACAGTCTCATGTGGCCGACATATCAACCTAAGACAGGAGTCAAGGGCACAGCCTTGATTATCCAATGACGGGTAAGAATATTGGTTGCACATAGACGTCCTAGAGCATCCCCTCTTTTAAAACAAAAGGGGGGAAATGCAGGAGCCCTGTTTGGGAAATAGCTAAGATTGCGGTTGACTACGGGCCATAGACATTTTTGGGCATTGTCGCCTTCCGTAGTCTCACGGGACTTGGTCCAGGATCTCGAGAGATTTGAGCAGTGACTCAACAGATCAAAATTTTTGGGCATTGTCGCCTTCCGTAGTCTCCCCGGACTTGGCCCAAGATCTCGAGAGATTTGAGGAGTGACTCAGCAGATCGAGCAAGCGCCATTCCTGCTCAGGCGCATGGATTGAGACCAGAGAGAGAAAGGACAGGGTTATCGCTATTGTATAGATATATTGTAGTTTCTTGTAAGCGTAGGTGCCTTGGTTTCTTGTGAGAGTGTGTATGTAGTGTTAAAAATTACAAGAGACAGAGACAGAAAGATTAAAGAATTTTTTCGTCTCCATCCTGTCTCCGGACTCCTTCCCGCGGCAATGCCGTTCCAGGCTGCAATCCCTTTCCGGCGGCTACAAAGGTATATGACAGATCTGCATCTGAAAGACAGTTTTGGGTAACATTGGTTTTTAAAGACACATCAAAAGGATAAAGCTCTCAAGAAGTTTTTGGTTTTTTTAATCATTATTTATCTCATGACCCTTCAACTTAAATCTCTTTACCTGCCCCACAGACTGTCCCTCCTCACAGGTGCCAGAGTGTTGGGGGTTCCATTTGACAGCAAGGGAAACTGAAGGGTGAAAGGAGCTCTTCAGTCAGACGGCAAGTCACTAGAAACTCCATCTTCTCCCTGACTGCCTGGCATAGCCAGCTTGTCCACCTCTTCTTGGCCCCCTGACTGATTGCCCTATCCTCAAAATCTAACTCAGGCTTGACTCTGACTAAGAGGACAGACTTCTAGCCACTGCTGCCCTTCCACTACTGCTGCTAACTTTAACCCAGCACCATGCACAACTTCTGGTCTAGTCATTTGTACTTAAGTAGTTGAGCTAGCATCCTGAAATCTGGTTTTTGGGATCAAAACCACTCAAGGTTGGGGCTGGAGGGTACCTTGGAGATTAGGAAAAACTAAGACTGAGAGGATTTGCCAAAGGTCTCACAGCAAGTTACGAAAAAGCCAGAGCTTCAAGCCAAAGTTTCTTGTGTTCCTCATGTCTTCCTGGCTATATTCTGAGTCCCTCTGTTTTCTCTGATCTCTTCTTTTGTCTACGTACTACTTCCCTTTTCCCTTCTGTCCCTCTGTTCTTGTCTCACCAGAGAGAGGCTATAGGACTCCCTGCACACTATCTGTTCTCTGGAACCTTGGTGTTGACTCATGGTGGGATTAACCACATAAAGAGGTGCAGAGCCTCCCGGAGTCTGCCGTCCTCAGCTCTGAAATATGATTTAATCCCGACTAAATCATCCCTAACTTTTGTTCAGAAGTGAAAATGAGAGCTCCCAGAGTTTAGGTAATATGCCCAAAGTCAGCCAGATAAGAAATAGCTACCTCAGGAGCCAACTCGAAGTCTTCAGGCCCCTGAGGTGGCATTCTGCACCAACTCCTGCTCCTGGTATTGCCAAGGACCAGCAGGCTCTGAAGGCCGGCTGAGCCACAGGCAAGCCCAGATCTTGCCTCCCTGCTAGGAGCAGCGTGACTGACTTTTGGAAATGCGTTATTCCTTTAGGTCTCCAAGCCTATCTGCTCATTCGTGCGTGTGGTTCCCGTCTGAAATTTGGGGGTTGGGCGGGAGACAAAGCGTGTGTGGTTGGCTACCACTCAGTACTTTTGAAGGTGTGCTTGGTACCCGTGAAGCCCCCTAGCCATTGTTAGGCAGGCACCGCGCTGTGCCCAGCCCTACACTGTGACGTGACCTACACTGTGACGTGCTCAGGAGCGCTCAGGAGCCGTGAACCTGGAGGCCGCTTAGCTCCGCCAGAATTCGCGCGGACTCTCTCCGGAGTAGCACTCGGGGCTAGAGTTTTCTGCCTGCCGTTCTCCCACGACCCCAAAGTACCCACCAAACTCAGCAGGCTCCGCTCTAGCGGCCACGCCCATCCGGCCGGTAACTCCCGGGGCCCAGTGCTTCTCCAGAGAGGCACCCAACCCCCGTCCCCAGCGCTGGTTCTGGTGTTTGGGGACAAAGAGGTGAGGAGGGCAGGCGTGGTGCCTCCTCCGGGGTGCAAGCCTGCTAGCACATCTCTGTGCATCCCTCACTGCCCAGCGAGCGCTGCCCAACTTCTATATCCGCAGGACATGCTGCTTCAAGTCACTCCCAGCACCGAAGACCAAGTGCCCTCGGAAAC
The DNA here is from genome assembly GCA_025594165.1 of Tamias sibiricus. Taxonomy (NCBI): domain Eukaryota; kingdom Metazoa; phylum Chordata; class Mammalia; order Rodentia; family Sciuridae; genus Tamias; species Tamias sibiricus. The sequence continues at coordinate 109,615,125 of CM046667.1, forward strand.
CGCACTCACCGCCTTGAGGGACTCCCCTGAGGAAGGTAAGGAGCTGTGGTGGATCTTCTAGGGATCTCCCGCGGAGGCCCCAGGGTGGGGGGTGGGGGTGCTTCGCCAATAGGACTCCCTACCCACGTCCCCTTTAGAGACAGCAGCCGTTAGCCCAGGAGGGAGAATTTTCCACGTCCTGGAAGACCCCGAGGACCGCGCCTGGAGGTACCTGCTCTCCACGAAGGGATCAGGTGGGGGCGAGCGGTAGTGAGCACCTGGCAGAGGGAACCTGTTTGCTGGCCAGTTTGGAGGTGGGATGGGGTGGGGTTTGGAGATGGAGAAGCTTGAGAAAAGAAGTTGGGTTCCTCTCCCACTTCCAAAAAGAAGCCAAGTTGCAAATTAGGCAGAGTGTAAACACAAACAGCCTCAAAAAGAAGCCAAGAAAAGCGAAGCCAAAAGAAGCAAGCGCAACACTGTTACAAAACTGTCTGGTTTTGTAACAATTTCCCCGCTGCCGGCCAATGAGCAGCGTGGTGATGAGTCACGTGGTGCCGTTTTATATAACACTTTGCTGAGACAAGACAGTTATTAGGCGGCGCGGGGGCGGCCGGCATGGAGCTCGCGGAGAAGCAGCAGGGGCCGGTGCGTGGTGGCACCGCGGCAGTAGCAGTCCTAGTTCTTTCCAGGCGTCACTCCTTGCTCCGTATCCCTGGTCCCTAGACGCCTCTTCCCCGCGCGGTCATTCTCCTTATGGATTCATTTCAGAGTGAACAGATGTTGAGCTTGCCCGCCGAGCTGGGCAGCAGCAACTTAGAGCTGGCGGAGCCAGTGGATCAGGCAGCATCAGCCGCCAGAGTAGACACCGGTCCCCACCCAGAGGACGCTACAGAAAGCCCTGAACCTCAACCGACTCGGGAGCCGAAACAAGAGCAGCCTCCGAGGAACTCGACGCTCCCGGAGAGCAAAGTCCTCCTCACACAGGCAGACGCCTTGGCGTCAGGGGGGCGCCTCCGGGAAGCTCTCGAGGTGTACAGACAGCTCTCCGAGCGGCAGCTGCTGGTGGCCGAGCAGCTGGAGCAGCTGGCACGCTGCCTGGCCAAAAGCATCCCGCAAGATCAGGCACTGTTGCCGGCGCCCTCGGCGAGTAGCGCGACAAGCGGCACTGGGGTGGCGGAAGAGGCAGGGGCGGCCAGGGACACGGAGGTGTGGGACGGCTTTAAGTGCCGGAAGTGTCATGGATTTCTGTCAGACCCCGTGTCCTTGTCGTGCGGCCACACCTTTTGTAAACTGTGTCTGGAACGTGGGCGGGCAGCCGATCGCCGCTGTGCGCTGTGCGGGGTCAAGCTCTCTGCGTTGATGGTGGCCTCTGGACGGGCGCGCGGGTCCCGTAGGGCTGGACAGCCATCGCCGTCACCGCTACGGGTCAACGTGGTGCTCAGCGGCCTCCTGGGCAAGTTGTTCCCGGGCCCGGCACGGGCATCGAAACTCCGGCACGAGGGCAACCGGCTGTACCGCGAGCGCCAGGTGGAGGCGGCGCTGCTGAAGTACAATGAGGCAGTTAAGCTGGGTGAGTCCACAGCGCAACCGGGCCGGGCGAGGGCGAGGGCTTGGTCACGACGCGAGGGGGCGGAAGAATGAGCCCAGAAGGGAGAGGAGGGAAGGACCAGGGCAGAGGAGCGTGCGGGGACAATGGGGTGGACGACTGCTGGGGTGCACGACTGAGATTTCTGGGACTTTAAAAAATTCTTTTAGCTTTCTTTAGCTGTACCTCTGTTGCTTTTTTTGTCTTTTTCTGTGTCTCCTGTTAGCTTTTGTGTTTCTATGTCTCTAGGTCTCTGTTTCTGTGTCACACTGTCCATTTTTTCTCCGTCTCTTTGAATCTTTGTCACTCGTTTTCTCTCTTGCACGGTGTCACCATCTCTATTTCTCTCGAGCCTTCTCCCTCTCCCTTTGCACGCCTGGGCTCCTTCTTACACCTGCCCAAGCCTTCTCTGCCAGGAGGGGAACTTCGCACCCTTTCCACACTCGCGCCAGGCCCTCCCGGCTCTTGTCAGCTAGAGAAGTCGGGTCGGCGCCTGCGTCTGCGTCTCCCGCCTCTAGGAGTTGTCCCTTCCGAGGCCGCGGCTCCCTGTGGGGTGGGTCCGGCCTGGAATTAGGTCAGGAGAGCACTGGTTGCATAAGGGCCGAGAGCGGCCCGGGCCGGGCGGCCCCTCCTCCGCGCGGGCGGGCGGGATTGTGTAACGGCTGAGGTAACCGAAGTGGGCCACGCTCGCCTCGGAAACCATCCCGGGAGCGTGTGCTGGGGGAGGGGGAGTGCTCGCGCCCCGCTGCCCTGTGACTCATTGTCACCGCTTCCTATCACACGATCCTTGGCTGAAATAGACGCGCGCGCACACACACCCCCACTCCGCGGCCGCGGTAGCCACCAGCGATCAGCCTGCGCCCGCACCTCGAACCCTTTCAACCGCACCATCCCAGAGGGCGGCGGGACCAGGCTACTGCTTGGGGGTCCCCAGGAAAACAGGGGCTGGCTATGAAAAGGCACGCTTCTGTCCCGCTTTCCCGTGAAGCCTGAGGTTAGGTGTGCTTCGCAGTTTCAAGGGCAAGGTGGCAGTCCCACACCTTGGCCTGGACTGGGGCACCCGAGTTCTCCCAGGGACATGCTTTGCGCCACTAATTCCGATTCCCCAAGTCTGGACCCAGGAAGTGACCGCCGAGCCTCTGTCCAATGTTGCCTAGCTTGGGCAGGCTGCCAGCCGCTCTGCCGGCAGGGCTCGGTGCTTGGCGAGGCATGTCCGGGAGGAGGCAGGGTAGACAGGGCTCTGGGATCCGAGGATGCCCTGGGCAGGACTCTGATGGGTGGAGGAGGGAGTGGGCTGGACAAGTTGAATCTCCACTAAAGCATGCAACAGGTAATTCGAGCAGGGAAAGGAACAGGGCTGAGCGTGCAAAGCTGGTGGTCCAGCTAAAAGAGAGATCCCCGCCCCAACACACAACGCAAGTCTGTGTCCAGGCAAGGCAGGTTGTGAGCCACTGCTAGGCTGGCGTGTGCTGCACAAACTGTGCTCTTTTTATGTAATATGAAAGGAATTGCACTCTAAAGCATGTATAACAAATTAAATTAAATTTAAAAAAAGACTGAACTATTTGCTAATGTATTGAGGACATAAAAACCCATAGTCTGTTGCCGGTAGCAGAAGTTGGAGTCCAGAGCTTGGGGAAGAATTGGGCAACGTGAATGAAACAGGTGGAAGTGAACTTAAGTACAGATCTGGGAGGGAGGGTCCATTCTTTTCAGCCTTTCCCCAAGGGGCCAGAGGGGCCCCCTTCCAGCCCTCTGGCTTCACTGTTGCTGCTACCACTTTCCCTTGGAGTGTCTTCCCTATACCTTTGCTAATTCCCTCAGAACAGTCTGGGGAAAAATTCAAGATCTCCTTCACCCTTCTGAGAGGGAAAGGGGCCTTCTCTACAGAGATTACCTGTGTTCTGGAGATGGCCAGTGTCTTATTATTCTAAATACTGGACTTTCCTACAGAAAAAGGAATCTGACCCCACCCCAGCTTCAGAGTTTTGAAGTATAGCCAGTTAGCCATGACTGTCCAGCTGAGTGCATGATCTTGAGTGAGGCCTTTCCCTTTGGCTTTGATTTCCCGCATCTGAAGAATGGGTCAGTTGAGCCAGATGATCTCTAAAGGCCTATTCATCCCTGGCAGCTAGTGATTCACCTTATTTCCAGAAGCCTTGCCCAGGTTCATTCACATTTGACCATCTGTAATGAGAGGAAGGGATCTTATAAACACATTTCCATTTTTCTTCCTGGAAGCTTCATATATGCTGGGTTTTGAAGTCAAGAGATGTTGCTAATGTCAGTCATCAGTCATCCTACCTAGAAGACTGACATGGACTTGTCTTGCTGCAGGTCAGGACAGGGGTCACATCTGGCCACATCCCCCTTTTCTCACTGGATTGATCTCTTGTTGACAATACCTCACTCAGAAGCCAGGCTGTCAGGCACTTACTGTGTGTAGACATGAAAACAGGGTTTCCTCTAGGTCAAAGTTTCTAATGCAACATAAACATCACAAAGCCTCTAAAGAACACCTTAAGAGAGGGGGGCAAAAATTACTTCTTTGAAGTTGGGGAAGCTCTGACACAGAGTAGCTGGGGATGTGTTGAAAGCAGGAAGATAATAGGACTGAAAATAGAGCTTAACCCTTTGGATTCCCAATAGAAAAATTCTAGATAACTTGTCATTTGTTCAAGATCCATCCTCATACAAGACTTATAATATGTTTGTGCTGGGGCTATTAATGAGGGCTTTCCCCCCCTCATTTTTGCAGCTCCGAATGATCATTTGCTCTACAGCAACCGTTCCCAAATTTATTTCACCTTGGAGTCTCATGAGGATGCATTGCATGATGCAGAAATAGCATGTAAGCTCCGCCCGATGGGTTTTAAGGTGAGTATGGGACTGGAAGAATAGAAAAGGGTTGAACTGTAGACAGGAATTGTGAGGAAGGGCTGCCTCCCTGGGGGTAGCAGCACTAAAAGCTCAAACAGAATAGGGAGAAAGCTTTCCAAAGGAGCTAGGGGTGAGGGTGTATACCTTGGCAAAGAGTGATTCAAGTCTCCAAGGGAACTGTATTCTTCCCTAATTCTATCTTAAACTGGTGACCCGCAGAGCAGTCTGGGCTTTGAGACTCTCCACTATATGGAATTGGGAGCCAGAATACCTGGGTTTATGTCTCAGCTCTGCTAATTTTACTACCTGTGAGGCTTTAGTTAAATTATTTAACCTCTCTATGCCTCATCTCCGCATCTTTAAAACAGATATTCAAAGCACCTACAAAATAAGGCTGTTGTGAGGATTATGTGAACTTATATAAAGAAGATGTTTAGAAGAATGCCTGGTGTGTAGCATTATATAAATTTCCTATCACCCCCACCACTATCATCATCTCCCTCATTTTCTAGGGACAGTAGAAAAAGGAAGTTGAGAGAAGTATTGCTGATCTGGCCCTCCTGAACTTCTACTGATAGGTTTCTTAGGAGCTTAGTTTTCTTTGAAGAGATACTCACACTCACACATTGGTTGTGCCATTTTGAATCCTTGATATAGTAGGTCAACCTGCCTGCATCCCCAAACTCCCGCCAGATGGGACAGGTGGGACGAAAGACAGGGTATGTATCTCTTAGGATGTCAGGATTTAAAGTATCACATTCTGTTTCTCTGCCTGAACTCAGGACCCATCTCTACATGTCAATATTTTGTTTAGAAGATTATATTTGAGCTTGGGATCTACTTCTGCATGCTAAGTGACCATGGGGAAGTGGCTTCACTCTCTGAACCCTGAATGTCCTTATTTGTAGAAACAAAGCTATTTTTATCTGCCTGGATTGCCTCATTGCATAATGATCAAAGGTGACCATGGCCAAGAGAACATTCTTTAAGCTAGAAAGCTTTCTGTGTTTTGGTGTTATGCTCTCTCTGAACAACCCCAGGATTGGGAAACCAGTTCATCCAAGTCTGGGGCCATGATGCCTTATCTAAATCTCATGGGACAAGATGTGTCTAGAATCCAGAATGTTTCTAATTGTGGAAAGATTAGGTATTAGGTAATATCCTCAGTGAGCTCTGGACAGAGTCCCAATCACACTAATTAAACATACTATCTCTGTAGCAAATTGCACGAGAGTTCAAACTTAAGTAGGACAAATACTTTAAAGCTCTTTACATCTGTCCGGGTCAAGTTTTGTCACCTAATGAATTTTTGGTGTCAAGCTTATGAAAGTGTTGGATTATCAGAATGTCTTTTGGATCTAGGAACATTGTAGACCTGTATACTCTGCTGTTATTATCAGGGTGAATCTCAGGTTCACTCACAGAGAGTTATCATGAATGGGTCAGTATGTTCTCTTTCCCCAAGGAACACATTTACAGTTTAATACAAGTCAGCAGTTTCACTGCAAAAAGCTTCAGTGGGGGGTTTCAGTCCTCCTAGTGGTAGAAGTCAGAGAGCTGCCGGGGGGTAAGAGGACTTTGCTTACAACTTTTCCCACTCCTACCCTAAGCCTAGGACCTAGGGTTAAGGGCCTTGATAATCATGGTGGGAAGCAGGGTCGAGAAGCACATTTTGGCCAGGCATGGTGGCGCACACCTATAATCCCAGTGACTTGAGGCTGAGGCAGGAGGACTGCAAGTTCAAGACAAGCCTCAGCAACTCCGTGAGACCCTGTCTCAATATAAAATATAAAAAGGTCTGGGGATGTAGCAAAAAAAAAAAAAAAAAAAAAGGTGGAGGGGGAGTTGGATGAAATGGGAAAAGTGACTTCCCTAATGAAGGAATCATTGATGCAAGTATTAAGCAGTAGTTTCATTTCCCCATAGTTGTGGAGTAAGGGGTAGGGCAATGATGAGAGAACTCTATAATCTTGAGGGTTGAAAGAACTAAGGCATATAATTCAAAACTACCCTATATCCCAATTTGCTTATTTCCCACCATTTCTATGTAATATGCCCCAGGGGAGGGGGCTCACCTAGCAGCAGCTCTATTCCAGCCATCCTGCCAGGGACCAATAGTATTCAATACATCCTACAGGTGGCACAGCTCACAGTGGGGTGAGTTGGCTGCCCTGAGCCAGTGAAATATGTGAGTTGCTGCTTGGTCAATTAGTGGATTCCAGAGGCCTCTCCCATTTCCTAACACCTACCCCTCTAGCTGCCCTGCAGTGTCATACAAACCTTTTTTTGAAGGCCCCTGGTAAGCACACTGGGGAGGAGCAACAGAGGAGGACATCAGCATCCCATATAAGCCATGGTCAGGCCTCCAGAAGGAGGTGGGAGGTGTGGGGAGATGGGGAGATGTCCCAAAATATTTGGAGTAGGGGCCACTGCTGAAGAGGGTAGCTT